>VONZ01000255.1:0-600000 GCA_012976165.1 Labeo catla | reverse complement strand
AGCATGTAAAGGGTCAGAAGTAAATTTTTCACTGATCAATTTTAGTGATGATCATACCTTGTACATACACTACTGTTCAGAAAATTTGAGGTCAGATTTTTTAATGTTTAATGATTTTAAAGGTCTCTTCTGTTCAAAATGGCTGCATTTATTTGATTTAAAATACAGCAAAAACAGTCTGTTATTGTGATTTTTTTACTTTTTTTTTATTTTACAGTTTAAACTGGTTAATTTCATTACAATAATTACTCTAGTAGAGTCATTTGTATTTGTGCGCTGCTGTCACCACTTGTTTAAGTTTTTTGGTTTAAAGACTCTTATTGTGAAATTTAATTGATCTATGGATTCTGTGTTTATGGTTCATGTGATTAGTTCCTGTTTCCTCAGTTCCCATGGTAATTTATATTCCCTGATTTGTTTCTATAGTTTACTGGTTGAGATCACCTGCCTTTTTTAATTCAGGGTGTATATAGGGTGTGTTTTAGACTTTGTCAGCCACTGTCTTCACAGATATGTAAACCTGTTGTGTTTTCTCCTGCATTCTTCCATCTTGGTTTATCAACATTGTCTGCATGCCTGACCTGTGTGGCATCCCACATAGAAGCTTTCCAGCAGGCTTCCCAAAAGCAGCTATGATTGCAAGTTTCATCATTACCAAGGGGGTTCAAAGGGACTTGGGACTATAGTTAGGTAGCAATGCTTTTAGGAAATGCATCCCAGATTAATTGAAAAGTGGTTCATTTCTCAAGACTTTGAAGGCAGCTGGTGGTCAATGCAAATATGGTGCAGGGGAAAAATGTGCTACATGGTTTACAAAGGCTTGATACATTAAAGGAGAAGTCCACTTCCAGAACAACAATTTACAAATAATTTACTCACCCCCTTGTCATCCAAGATGTTCATGTCTTTCTGTCTTCACTCGTAAAGAAATTATGTTTTTTGAGGAAAACATTTCAGGAATTTTCTACATATAATGGACTTCAATGGTGCCCCGATTTTGAACTTCCAAAATTTAGTTTAAATACAGCTTCAAAGACTCTAAACGATTGGTAATTTTTTTTTTTTTTTTCGAAAAATAAAAATTTGTATACTTTTTAAGCACAGAAGCTCATGTAGCAAAGGCTCTGGGATGCGCATCCACGATGCTATGAATTAGTAATGGGTCGTTCTTGAAAGATACTTTCACTTTGAACAAATCTTTAACGTGACTCGGGAAGGAGTCGTCATTCTATTAGGTTCTGTACTGGAATTAGTTCACCTGTTTCAAATCTTTGGGTTTTTCGAGTCGTTCGTTCATCTTATGGGGCTGCCACGTGATGAAAGAAACGACTCAAACCCGAAAACTTGTCAGATAAGAGGTGAGGTGAGCTAATCATAGACTAAAGACCCAGGTAAACAATGAATTAATCTTTTCTGTTTCTTATAACATTATAGTTTTGGATTGTTTGTGTCACGAGCCGGGCTAGAACTCAGGTCTCTGCAGCAGTGGTTGAGAGTTCTACCCTTGAGCCACAGGAGTGTTGATGCTGAACCCACTCGAAACGTGAGACAGTATTCCAAAAAAAGTCAATTTATTAAAAAAAATCTTGGCAAGAATAATCCAACAAAAGTTCTTCTCAGGCTGAGGTATTAACAACAGAACCACAAAGAAAAAATTACAAGAGAAACTAAAAACTCCACAGGGGGAAGAAAACAAAACCAGGGAACAATAACCACCAAGGTAAATAGCCTAGAATTTCTTTAGGTAGCTCAGGAGGCATTTGCAAGGAAAGGCAGTGAGGAGCTAGGGGAAAATACACAACTTAAATACACTGGGGGAAATGAGGCACAGGTGACCTGAATAACGCTGACAAGGCCACACAAGTAAGAAATAAGGTAGAGGGGAACACAGGGGACCTCTAAAGGCATGGAGACAAACTACAAGGGGAAGCATGCTGACAGTTTGTAGTGTGATCAACGTTTGAGTAAGCAGTAGATGTGTTAGGGAAGTAACACGTAACATTTTAATTATATTTTGCAAAAATGAACGAAATAACTCTAAAAAAAGATTTGTTCATTTTGCTGAACGAGACTCAATGGTCCGAGTCGGTAAAATGATCCGAACTTCCCATCACTACTACAAATCATGTGTAAGTTCATCGACTGTGTACTGAGTATTGCAAACATCTTATTTTCTCCTACAACTTGAGAGGAGGACATCATTGTACCTTTTTGTTTGTAAACAGCATTTACAAACTTACTTGGACTTTCTCAGTCTTTGCGCATTCGCTTTGTAAACACTGGGTCTGTAGTTCCGCCTACGTCCCGCGTGACCTTTCGACGTGATTCAATAGTACGTAGCACAGTGAACACATATCCCAAAGCCTGTGCTACACGAGCTTTTGTGCTTAAAAAGTATAAAAAATTAAATTTTCTTTAGGATGCATCAGGTGTATCCTTCACATCCTTTAATTGCCCACAATTCTTTGCACACATTTTAGTTTGCGAAAAGTAATTAGCTGAAAATTGTTTGCCATTGAGCTCTTCCAATTTCATTAAGTTGTGCATTTTTTCACTGGGAGACCACAGTCAGTTGTCATTACTTGTACTAGAATAATGCTTTTGTTGAACAAAGGGAAAAGGAGTTCTTTAGATCAGTGTTGGGAGAAACAAACCTTTTCAAAGTTTGAATCAACTACTTCACAAAATGATTTACTGTTTTGATGTGCTCGAAAACACCACATGCTGATGATGCCTGCTGGTCAGAATGGTGTAAATGCAACAAATACCTATCCAAAGCATGCATGAAAAAAAAAAAGCTTTTACAAACCCATTCTAAATCTTTTATTGAAAGTATAATATATTAAATGGAATTAACAAATCACCAAATACCATTAAGTATATAGTGTCTGTATAATATGTGTTCTTTTATCCTGGCTTGGCCGTTGGTCTCTGTGCACGACTGTTCGTTCATGAGACTCTGTTAGTGCCGTGGTTTACTCCAAGTTAACAGAAATACAACATGAAATATAATTCATGTACTTTCTTCTCTGAGGTAAATCTATATGTTGTGCTTGTGGCAACAAGAAGTTATTGCTTTAGTCTGTCAACTGTCATTCTGACCGTCATGATAACAAGGGTTCCAGTCTGGAGATATTAATTTCAGTGAAGAAAGTACACAGATACTTTCTGGAGGATTTCTAGTCGTAGTTTTGAGTGAACTATCCCTTTAAATTCAGGTCTTTACTATGTTCATGATGTGCGTAGTTAATATATTACACTAACATTAAGCTACTTTTAGCATTACACTCTTAAAAATAAAGGTGCTTTAAAAGGTTCTTCACAGCGATGCCATAGAAGAACCATTCTTGGTTTCACAAAGAACCATTCATTCAAAGGTTCTTTAAAGAATCATCTCTTTCTTATCTTTTTATAATCTGAAGAACCTTCTTTCACCACAAAGAACCTTTTGTGAAACAGAAAGGTTCTTCAGATGTTAAAGGTTCTTTATGGAACCATTTAAACAAAAAAGGTTCTTCTATGGCATCGTGAAGCACCTTTATTTTTAAGAGTGAATAGTGACCTGAAATAATCCATAAAGTACGTTAAGATAAATATTAAAGTGTGCCCCCAAAAAAACACAGGTGTCCCCTGTCTGTTCCCACGGTTACTGTGGTCTAGAACCGCCACTGGATGTAAGTGGAGAAGTATCAGTTTGAAGTGATGCCAAAGCTGCACCCACTGACTCTCTCAGCTCATGAAGTTGCTAAAATATCTGAATGGTGTTGTTCCAGCAGGTTTCATGCGATACAGATGGGGTGTTTATGTTGAGCTCCTTGGCACAGGTCACTATATTGGCCGCATCATCTGTAACTGGACATGTTATTTCATGTCTAATTCCCCATTCCTCCATGATAGCAACTTTACCTGTTGGCAAATTTTCAGCAGTGTAAGTTCAGAACTTAGTTTAGTACTCACATGCTGTGTGACAGCCGCTTTCTGTGTGCGTGCTTCTATATCAGAAGTTTAAAGTAATATGGTTTAAAATGCATGATTCCAGTGCAATAGACATGATAATCAAAACCAAACAGATGTTTTTTTAGAGTATTTGAGGCATGAGGAGTAAAGGCTGCCCTATTCTGGAAAAGGGAGCAGGGAGCAGCAGCTCATTTGCATTTAAAGAGACATGCGTCAAAACAGCTTGTTTCTGCTTCCACTCAAAATAGGCATAATAAATGATCTGTGGGGTATTTTCAGCTGAAACTTCACAGACACATTTTGGGGAGACCTGAGACTTATATTACATATTGTAAAAAGGCATAATAGGGGCACTGCACTAAAATGTGGAAAATTCAAATGTCACCGACGACGTCACTTGTCTAAAACAAAAGCCTCGATACGGAGCTCTGACGGGAAGAAAGTGACATTCTCTGCACAAGCTTTGAAAGTCTCGTTATCAGGCATTACATCACTACCAATTGTGACCGAACAACCGACAGACCACAATGGATCTATTAGCTGTCTGTCTCCTAGTCTCCCAGCATGATCACTACCTCAAGAACCACACTTTTTGGACCTTGCACTTACCTAACTTTTCCCTGATTTTCTTTCTATGTTGTACTAAATGAACACTAAAAATGGCAAATCAGTTTATGGTCATTTGGGGAAGATTATAGACTTTGTTGAACTGGTGCTATTTACAAGTGGTTCCTTATTCACTGTGGAAGAAGAGAAAGACTCGAATTGCCACTTGCCTGCCACCGACACAGAGACTAAGCCCACACCCATCACAGACCAAGAGCCAGAGCCCACGCCTGCCCTAGAGCCAGAAGCCCTTTAATCCAGGAAAGTCTATTCAGTTCAATGTCCTGGAATGGAGTCTTCGCTGGTCCCTCCCAGCATCCAAACTCTTTTGGCTGCGCTGGTCCTGATCCAAATTCCTTCATTTCCACTGATCCAACCAAGCCTCCTAGCTCCTTTATCCCTGCTGGTTCTGTCCAGTCTCTAAGCTCCTTTATCCACTCTGGTTCCACCCAACTTCTTGGCTTCATCTCCACTAGTTTTGTCAAGCCTCTAGGCTCCTTTGTCCACACTAGTTCCATCCAGCTTCACTGTTGGGTAGTAACATATTTTATCTGTCAGTAAGGATTGTCACTTTATACCTACCTGTATGATTTTCATACATGTCATAAAATACCATAATCATGTTTTTTGTTCGGGAGCTCCCTCCACTACTCGTGTCGTATTTTTGATGGAAAATAATTATAGAAATGATCATTCTTTCTAAATGTGATATGTATACTGTGACTACAAATAAACAGAAACAGATGCTACTGAATATGTCTGTCTTCTTTCTTTTGTGAAATAACGGTAAATACCACTTTATTTCTGTGTGGCTAATTTTCAATCCTGACCAATTAATTGATTATGATTAATGTATCACTTATTATTGTAAAACTGGTAAAACATCGATGCTTTTGGATTTAAATCTTGAAGTAAACAACAAAAATGTAAACAAATGACTTTATCATGCTGGTTTTGTGATTTCGCCAGTTCCAGTGATTTTTTTTTTTTTTTTTAAATAGTTTTCTGATAGTAACTTGTCTTTGTTGTTGAAATGACTGGATTGAGTGACGTTGTTTCAAAGAGGCATGTAAAGGGCGGGTTTTAGTGAAGTGCTGCGGAGCCTCTGGCCCGACGGTGGAAACACAGCATGATTTTGTGCTCAGTGCTGCAGGTCTGAGGTTATTAGCCCCGCCTGGCCAGCTGAAAGCAATGGCTTGCACTGGCCTGACAGTGGAAAAGTGGCTTATGTGTATTCATGTGAAATGTGTTTCCAATTATACAAATTGTGTGTGTTTTGTTAGCAATAGGGTTATAATGTAATAATTTGATTCTATTTTTTGTGTGCTATTACAATTTCTTAATATTTATCTATTTGAGTTAGTTTCTTCATTTTGATATTTAGGACTTTTAATTTTTTTTTCTCTTGGGATCTCAGGTCTTATTAGCAAATTAAATAATCAAGTATGCTAGCCAAAAATTCGCAAAATCTTCAATATTATCCTGAGGTCAAGTTCTGCTCTGGATTTTGAAATACTGCTTTTTTCCTGAAACGTGGTATTGTTGTACTGAGAATATTGTTGGTACCTCTGTGGTATATTGCTTGAAGTGTCCCTTATTTGTATGCTGGATTGGATAAAAGTGTCTATTAAAGGAACACTCCACTTTTTTTTGAAAATAGGCTCATTGTCCAACTCCCCTAGAGTTAAACAGTTGAGTTTTACCGTTTTCAAATCCATTCAGTCGATCTCCGGGTCTGGCGGTAGCACTACAGAAGAGTCAAGTTTTAAATAGGAAAAATATCGAAACTCTTTGGTCATTTTTGAGCGAGATGCTAACGGTCTAATCAGATTCAATGATCTATGCTAAGCTATGCTAAAAGTGCTACCGCCAGACCCGGAGATCGGCTGAATGGATTTAAAAACGGTAAAACTCAACTGTTTAACTCTAGGGGAGTTGGAAAATGAGCCTATTTTCAAAAAAAGTGAAGTGTTCCTTTAAATGATTCAGTATAAATGTAATGTATATACTGATAACTGAACTAAGCTTTTTAATGCTATGCCTCACGCTTGAATGGTTGACATGTTAAGAGGCTAGTCACAAAGGTAAAGGTAGTGCAAAAGAATAATCAGATGTTCTCATTCACTCCTGCACTTTTTTGCTTTTGCTTTATTTAGGCTGGCTGGAGGGGGCGGCCCACCATCAAGCCCAAAACTCGGCTATGGAACTGGTAGTGATCGAGGATCAGGTGGTGACTTTGGCATGGGTGGCATTCAAGCAAGTGGAAACCTTTACAAAAATCCAGTCCACGATGGACCTAGACATTCCCAGACTTCTTCTACACATCAATCTCAAATTCAAGCTTCATCAGGGGGCATGGGACCCACCCAAAGCCCTGGGCAACATGCCTCCAGACGCAACCTCCAAGTGGACTTCAGCAGCAGCAGCAGTGTTCGAACAGGCCGCTCACCGTCAGTGTCTCCTGATAGAGCCAGTGCACCAACTTCACCATACTCAGTACCCCAAATTGCACCAATGCCTAGCAGTAAGCTTTGTCCAGTTTGCAATACTACAGAGCTGACAAATGCTGATGGGACACCAAACTTCAACAAGTGTACACAGTGCCACACTACAGTGTGCAACCAGTGCGGCTTCAACCCCAACCCACACCTTACAGGGGTAAGAATTTTGAAGAAATGGGAATCCTACTACATACTGTTTTTTTTTTTTTAATTATTATGTTTTAGTTTGTGAAGATTATCTTCTAATAATATTTTAGTTTGGCATTTCTTCAGAAATCACTAGTCCTTTTAGAAAGGAAGGCTATTCCAAGTGCTACTGTCTTGAAAGTAGAAATTAAATTGGATCTAACCAAACAAAAGAGAAAAGGTGAAAGTCCAGACAACAAGAAGGCAAATTCATCGGATTCCAGTAGCAATGTCTTATCTGTTAACAATGTATTCCTTTAAACTTATTATTTTTAGTGTACTGGTTGATAAATATCAATGAATGATTTGTTTATGAATTTGACCAATCCAGATAATGAGCATTAACAACAAATTCAGTGATTGGAGCTACAGTGCATATGTTGTATAACCCATTTTTACACTTTTGCATATATATATATATACAGTGTCCTCCATAAGTATTGGAATAGTAAATACAAAATTGCTTTGTTTGCTGTGGAGTCAAGACATTTGCTAATATGATTAAAAAAAGAATATGAGTCAAAACTACAGAATGTCACATTTTATTATTAGCTGTTTCAACGCATACATGTTTCACCAAATAAAAAGAACAGCACTTTTAGAGTTTATCCCAATATTTGATGTGAGCATAAGTATAGGCACAGTTGAACTTAATGCAGATGTAAAAAACTAAAAGCTATTATTTTGTTGCAGATCCCTTGCGTCCAATCACAGCACTGAGTCTGTGACCCATAGACATCACCAGACTCTTGGTCTTATGCTTCGAAAAGCTTTTCCCAGTCTTTAATGCATCTTTAATTTCCTCTTCATCTGATGAAATTTATGTTCAATCGGATTTAAATCTGGAGATTGATTTGGGTATTCTAGGACTTATTATCCTGATCCAATATGAAGTACTTTCTGATGAGTCTGGTGGCATTTTCTTTAATATACTGGTAGCCAAGATGGTTTTGTACCCTTCCAAATTCATTCTGCTGCTGCCATCATACATTAAGTCATCATGAAAATTGAGAGAGCCTGCTCCAAAGACAGCCATGCATGCCCATGCCATGACACCACCTCCACCATGCTTTACAGATGAGGTTGTATGCTTAGGATCATTTGCAGTTTCCTTTTAGATAAAGGTTCATCTTTGTCTCATCTGTCCGTAAAACTCTGTTCCAAAACTCTACTGGCTTTTGCAAACTCTAATCTTGCCTTTCTTTCTTTTTGGTGCCGGTCAGAGGTTTGTATTTTGCTGTGTAGCTTCAGTACTTCAATGTCAAAGTCTCCTGTGGACAGTAGATTGTCAGAGTATCAGCCCAGCTTTCTGGAGGTTGTTGGTGATTTTACAGACATGTATTTTAGGGTTCATTTTCACAGCTTTTGTGATTTGCCTGTCATCACCTCCTGTTCTTTTTCTCAGCTGATCAGGTCGTTGTTGGCTGCTCATGTCTCTGGTGGTCTCCAAACTCTTGATTTCTCCATGCCCTTTGTTTTTTCTATAGCTCTAATTTACTTCCTCTTTTCTTTTAGCATCAAAATTTCTTGCTTTTCTCTCAGAGTCAGCTCCCTCTTCTTTATCCTGGTTTGTGTGTCGTCATCGAATGCAAGACTCAGAATGCAGAAGCAATGGATATAACTGATACGACACATTTCCTGCTTTTAATATCTGAACAAATAATGCAACAGGACACAGCTGATCACTCAGAAAGACCAGTGAGGCAACTGTTCCAATACTTATGGTCACATCAGATAGTGGGATGAACTCTAAAAGTGCTGATCTTTTTAGCGGGTAAAACATGTATGTGTTGAAACACCAAACAATAAAATGTGACATTCTGTAGTTTTGACTCATATGCATCTTTTAATCATATTCACAGATTTCTCAGATATAGTATATAGAAGAAGTCCTTGTAGATCAGTACTTTTACATTTGACACTTAAACACTTAAACAAATATAAAGTGCAAAAGAACTTAAATATTAGATGGTGAATCCCAGAGGAAAAATGTATTGCTCAGAGTTTGGTCTTCTTAAACTCAGGAGACTTAGCTGTGATTCTCATATGTCTCTCATTTTAGTCATCAACAGCATTTAAGATGTTTCTCCTAAAATTCCTTAGGAGAAATAAAAGTAGACACAAATGAAACATGAGAAATGTTTGAGAGACAATGAATCAAAACTGAGAATGTGGTGAAAGAAACACAGAATATCACTTTACTGTCTAGCTGAAATCTCTTTCAAGACTTCATTATAGGAATATTTTATTGCTCAGAGGTTGTTCTTTCTAAGCTCAGGAGACTTAGTTGTGATTCTCATACATTTCTCATAAGTAGACACGATTGAGACATGAAAAAAATTCTGAGAGAAAGGAATCTAAAATGAGAATGGACTGTGAGAAACATGGAAGATCTCTTTAATGTCTTGCTCTTTCAAGACACTATTTAAAAAATGTTTTATTGCTAAGAGTGTTTTTTTTTTTACCTTTAATGGTCATGAAACCAATCTTCATACATTATGCTCAGAGTTTTTTTTGTTTCAAACAAGATCTCAATAACATCACATACTGTGCTCATGTTTTTTTCTACTAAACAAAGACTCTGGATCTGTCACATTTGTCTCTTTTAAATGTTTAAAACCGATCTCAACAAAATCACACACTCTTCTAAAGCTTTAAAGGAAACAAATGTGAGACCAGTCGGAGCCTTTTGTTTAGGATAAAAGTCTGAGCAAAGTGTGTGATGTTGATGAGATCTCATCTAAAGCTTAAAGCAGACAAATGTGAAAAATCAAGCATCTCTAGCTAAAGAGAAAAAAAATCTGAGCACAGAATGTGATATTATTGAGTTCTCTTCTAAACTTTAGAGGAGAGAAATGTGAGCGATCCAGAGTCTATAGCTAAGGAGAAAAAGCTGAGCATAGTGTGTGGTGTTGTTGAGATCTCTTCTAAAGCTTTAATCTCCATTTGATGTTAAAGTAAACTCATTTCTGTCTAGGAGAAATACTTAAGATATTAAAGAGATCTCATTTTTGATTTTTCTTTCCTCTGGGATGATATAGATGGATAAATCTAAGTTTGAGGTGTTGAGCTGTTTGATCATCATAAGTCTGTGAGAAGTGCCCCGCAAGTCAATCATACCTGTGGGAGATGCAGCAGAAAGCATGAGATGAAACTTCACCTGAATATCCTACTAAATTCACTGCTATAATGCATAAGGTCTGCACAGCAAGAAGGTAGTGAAAATGCAGTATTTATTTGAAATAGAAACAGTAAATTGTGACATCATGTCTTTACTGTAATTCTTAGACATGTAATATATCCTTGCTTAATTAAAGTATCTTTGTATATTTTTTTTTTTCAAAAAGGAAAGGAAAAACAAGTGATTCCAAGCATTTAAAATTGAGTTTAAATCTGTCGCTGAGTAATGCACTAATATGTGTTTCTTCAACAGGTCAAGGAGTGGCTCTGTTTAAACTGCCAGATGCAGCGGGCTTTGGGAATGGACATGACTACACCGCGTTCCAAGAGTCAGCAGCAGATACATTCTCCTTCTCATCAACCTAAGGCTGACCCCGTACCCAAGACACAACCTCCGGCTCAGCCCACACCTCAGCTACGAACCCAAATGCAGACACAGACAAAAATTCAGCCTCAGACTCAGCCTCAAACTCAAGCTTTCTCTGGGATCCAGAGACAGATGGGTCCTACTGGACCTAGCCCGACTGGACTTCACACTGGACCACAAACTGGTCTCCAGACACAAAAAGAACAACAACAAGCAGGAAATTCACAATCAGGTTCCCAGCCAGGGTCCAAGGATACCCAGAGGCAGGTATTGGGACCAAAAAGTCCAGAAAGGGTGCCTCAAACAGGGCGGATTCCTCATCCAGGCGCAGTGCCTTTACCTGGCTTAGCAAAGGCACAATCACAGTCTGATCTGGGGCGCGGCACTCCAGTACGGTTTGGAGGTCAACCCGATAAGACCCGAAGTGCTGGAAACTCCCCAGCTCATCACCCACCATCCCACGAGGCGCCTCAAGATGGTTTAACTAAGCTGTTTGGTTTTGGGGCATCTCTACTAAATCAGGCAAGCACCCTTATTTCTGTTGATCCTCTTCCTGGATCTTCACCGCAGCCCTCACCTGCCCGTAACCAGAGTGTCCAGGGGACAAGAGTGATCTTTAGTGATGCTAACTCTGGAGCTAGTGCTAAAACTACAGCAGGGCCACCTGGCACAGCCAAAACAGGCCCAGGCGGAGTTACATTCCCCAAAGGTCCTGGGTCCCCTCTCCAGAAACAACCTTTGCAGCAGCAGTCGCCAGTGCACCTTCAAAAAGGGCCGAAACAACAGCAGTCACCGACACACCATCAAACAACATCACAGCAGCAGCAGCAGCAGCAGCAGCAGCAGTCACCACTAAAGCAGCCTCCACCTCAGCCAGTCAGTCAGAAACCAGATGTTACCTGCCCACTATGCAAGACTGCGTTCAATGTCGGAACAACAGAACCACCAAACTACAGGTCTTGCACCCAGTGTCACACAGAGGTGTGCAATCTTTGTGGTTTCAATCCCACACCACATCTGGTGGAGGTAAGGAGCTGCACAGATCTTACTCATATATTGTATGTAATGGATAGATGCTATTCCTTATTTTTGTTTCTTCTCTCTAATTCCTACCTTTTCTCTCTTTCTCCAACTTAAATCCTTTTTTTTTCATTTTGACGAGGACAAAACGTTTTGAATTTCTTTTTTTAAAATTCTTTCTTTTTTTGTAAATACCAAACAAATTCCTTTCAGAAAAATATCATACATACATTTTTTTTTTTATTAAAAATGGGCAGAAAAAAGTGTTTCCTTTTCTGCTGGCAGTAATGTGTGTGGTGGGAATCACAGGTGATGTGCATAAATGAACTGTGTTCACAGAGAGAGGCCCAGACATCAGTGTTGTGTCTTATGCATGGCTGTTGTTTTGTCCATATGAGCAAGTGGAATTACGTGGAAGTCAACCCTTAACAGTATGTAGTTGTGTATGTAGTGCTGGATTTAGGCATAGGTGGCACAGGCAGCTGTCCAGGTTGGCATTCAGAATGCTGATTTGCGCAATCAGGTTTACCCATCATTTATACTCATTTACATGTCATATCATTTCATCGTGTGTGTCAGTTAACTTTGTCAGAGTGGGCACCCTGATTCTAGTCTGTGAAGCCGGAGGTATGGGGAACAAAAATGACATTACAAATGATATTATTATATTCTATATAATAATTAAGCATCTTTTTTTTTTTAATTCATTACATACAATAGATTCTGACCATTAAAAAAGAAAAATCTGACTTGTATCGAAGGAGGCATTAACTCATTTAAGCTACAACTGCTCCTGTGTGTGCGTGGAGTGAGAGAGGTCACGTCCAAGCTGATTTTACTATCTTTGGTCCCAGTGAAATTTGTACTCATTTTGGTGTAGCTCAGGCTGGTGCAGTGCTAAATTTCATGTTCAGAGTATGTGCAAAGTTTATGGTGAAAACAACAAACACTATATTTTAAACAGCAATAACACTAATTCATCTGGATAAATAGAAAGGGAAAAAAAGACAAGTGATATATATATATATATATATATATATATTCCAAGTATTTAACTTAAACTTCCCTGTTGTTTTGCAGAAGAAAGAATGGCTCTGTCTGAACTGTCAGACTCAGAGACTGATGTCTGGTGGGCTTGACCCTCTTCCGGTTCTACCTTCATCACCCAGCCGTCAACCAACGGGTTCACCTCGGCATCAACAACTTTCAAGCAAGCAGCAGCAAGGTCTTCAGACAATGTCATCACAGCAGAAACCTCCTGTTTCTCAACAGAGTGGTTTCTCTTCCCCCATAGCCAGAGCAGCAAGCGATATAAAAACACAGCCTGCTATATCTACAACACCTCCCGTGTCCACCACTACTGGATTTACTGGTGAAGAAGAGAGGAAGGAAACCGCACCCAAAATAGATAAAGGGCCTGACCCTGAAAATAGGGACAATAAGCCAACTCAAAAGAGAGGAACAACAGAGTCAATCCAGACACCTTCTAAAGATGAAAAGAAAGAATTACAGAGTATTACCAAATATTATGAGGTAAGCCACTGGGTCATAGTAATTTACCCATCATTTTGCAAATTATAATTTAAGAAGTGCAAGACATGTTTTTGATGAATTGTTAATCGAAAACATTTAAAAAATTAAAATAGCTTTCACAAGCTGTTTGGACAAAATGAATATGCTTATCTTTTTAATGGTTGGTGCATAGTATTGTCAGATTTTCAATAAACCATGCTAATGTTTTTACATTAACAAAAAGACAGCTCAGTGTACTAACTGATGAAGTATGTCGTTTCAAAAATTTAGTCAGCTGTTTGTGATCAATTTTATGTTGCGCGTCAGCATTTGTATGTCTAAGTGTATCTTTTGTTGTGTGTTTTGTTCTCCTAGGAAACCAGCAAGACAAACAGCAATCATGATCTATCACGAAGTCCACAGAGTTTGAGTGATACTGGCTATTCCTCTGATGGGATCTCCAGTTCACATAGTGAAATTACTGGCCTTATCCAGGAGGAAGAGCTAAAACTGAGCGAGAGGGGTCTGACTGGGCACCATACACCACCAAGTCCATCTGAGCTGATTAAGCTGGAGAGCTCCATGCGACCCCTTTTAGAGTCTAAGTTTTCATCTGAAGGGGAAAGAGCACAGGACAAGAAGCGTGGAAAACAGCAACATGGTGACATCAGGAGACATCAGTCTCGCTCAATATCGATTAGTCCGGAGGAATATGACTCAGACGAGGACTTTGAAGGCATTATGGAAGAGGAGGAAGATCCAACTGAGGAAGAGCTAAGAGCAATTGCTGCTTTAGGGGATAACAGTGGTCATAAAAAAAGAAATTTAGAATCTGAAGAGATTACAGATGAGGAGTTTATGAGAAGGCAGATTATGGAGATGAGTGCTGATGAGGATAATGAGGATGAGGATGAAGAAGAGGAAATGGAAGAAGAAGATGAGGATGAGGATGAAGGCTATGGCTACAAAAAGCTGAAAAAGACTCAAAAGCACATCAGTGACTCAGGAAAAGAAAAGCGCCGTCTCACTTATCACTCTAGTAGCTTTGAGGAGGATAGTAAAACAACTAGTGATGTGTACAAAGGATCAGCTGAAGAGGACCTCATGGCTTCGCAAGGAGGCTTACGCAGATTCAAGACCATAGAATTGAACAACACCAACAGTTATAGTCGAGACATGGAATTAAACAATGACAATGACCTGAGTCTTGATCGAGAGCCTGAGCTGGAGATGGAAAGCCTCACTGGTTCTCCAGAGGAACGGTCAAGGGGGGAATATTCCTCCACTCTCCCACCAACCACCTCTAGCTACACTTCAGGGATATCTCCTACTTCCATATCTTCCATGGAAGATGACAGTGACAGTAGTCCTAGTCGCAGGCAGCGGCTGGAGGAGGCGAAGCAGCAGAGGAAGGCCAGACATCGCTCCCATGGCCCTCTTCTACCTACCATTGAGGATTCCTCAGAAGAAGACGAATTGAGGGAAGAAGAAGAACTTCTAAGGGAGCAGGAAAAGATGAGAGAAGTGGAGCAGCAGAGAATACGAAGCACTGTCCGGAAAACAAAACGTGACAAAGAAGAGCTAAGAGCACAAAGACGCAGAGAACGATCCAAGACTCCCCCCAGCAATCTATCCCCCATTGAGGATGCTTCTCCAACAGAGGAGCTAAGACAGGCAGCCGAGATGGAAGAACTTCACCGGTCCTCTTGCTCAGAATACTCTCCGTCAGCTGACTCAGATGCTGAGGGCTATGAAATTTCGTCAAAGCTGTACAAATCTGGTAGTGAGTACAACCTACCAACCTTTATGTCACTTTATTCTCCTACTGAAAAACCACAAACTACATCATCTACAGCTGCGATAACAACTTCCTCTAGTGGCAAACAACTAAAAAGTGCAGAAGAAGTATATGAAGAAATGATGAGGAAAGCAGAGATGTTGCAGAAACAACAAAAGCAGCAGACACAGCAGCAATCAGGCTCAGGTCTGATTTTACAACAGTACAGCACAACAACCTATCAAGAGTCAGACATTAGAAACAGACAAGATATTGAGGATGAATATGATTATCCTGATCAAGATGACATAAACTATGAGAATGAGGAGACAGTTGATATCTATGAAGAGATCCGCCAGACCTCACAAAACATTTCAAAACAGCTTGATGACCAAATGGAGATGGATGTGTCCTATTCAGAAAAGCAGTTACTAGATACAGGCTCAGCCTTTGCTAAGTTGCTGGAACAAAGCAATGCTTTACTGACTCCTGGTACAAGCCCCACCCAACTCTCAGCACCAGTATCATTTTCTGAAACTGGGACAGGAGGGCGGATACCTGATGTCAGAGTAACCCAACATTTTTCAAAAGACGGGCCCAAAGATAGGCTTAGAAATCAGACTGGTAAAAATGGTATTACACCAGCAGTTGCTGCCACAACTATTGCTGCTTATGGAGTGTATGCCAGGGACACTGTCACTGTCTCTCAAACTAGTGCCAGTCAAACCGTGTCCACCACACAACCCAACTTATACGGTCGGCAAACCACCACAACCACCGCTGGTGTTTTAAATGTGTCTCATAAAATAGCTGCCATCACTCAGGCTTACAACCAAAGAGAAAGTGCTGCAAGGAAAATAGCAATCAGCAAAGGAGTCCAAATGAGGGATACATCAACATCTTCAGAAACTATAACTGAATCTGGCCCAAGTTCAATTAGGTGTTATATTTACCACGAAAGGAGTCCACCTCTTTCTCCCACTTCACCTCCTCATCATAGTCCAACAAGATCTCTGTCTAGGAGAACAGCTGAGCTTTCAACTCAGACAGTTAGCCCTTCAGTGTTAGCTTCCTCTGGGAATGCTTCTCACACCTCTTCTGTTATGGCACAGGGCACTCAGACTTCACATGGGGTTGTTTCACCCTGCCTATTTAGACAGCAGTCTTCTCAAGATACCTATTTTATGGTTAGAGCCGAAGAGCTTGACCCCACTAGTCCACCAAAGCCAGTTACAGTTAACACAGCAACATCTCCTTTGTCTTCACCAACAAGATTTAGCCGTCAGTCAACATTTGATGCCTACTCACCTCCTGTCAGCCCTCCTGATACTCCACCACATCAATTATCACCCCAACACGGTTTCTACAAGGACTATAGAGCTGAAAAAATTAATGTTGGAACTAGCATGGTCACCACTGCTAGCATGTATACACGTGGATCACTGTCAATGGAAAACATATCACTTTGTCGGATTTCGACAGTTCCTGGTACTTCAAGAATTGAGCAAGGACAAAGGTTACAGAGTGCAAGTGTAGTAGATCTACGAACTGGAATAAAGCCAACACCAATTATTATGACAGACCAAGGAATGGATTTGACTTCCTTAGCCACAGAATCTCGAAAATATTCTGGGTCTGTTGAAGGAAGCCCCATTCGCCAATCCACAACTATTCAGCCCTTAATAATGAACCTGAATACACAGGAGCAGCTGCATGTTGTGACATCAACAGCAACAACTGTCAGTGTTACTGTAGCTGCATCTATGTTCATGTCCCAGCCTAAGCACCCTGTGCTGTATTGTGACCCTCTTGAAAATAGGTTTGATTTGGGCAAAGATATGGGAACAGTAGTTTGCCTGGCACCAAATAAGCCACCGCCAATTGATCCATCTATACCAAAGATTGATGCTAAGCTGGAAGACCTAAGTATCCAACAGCAGCAGTTACTCAAACAGCAGCAGAAGCTTCAACAGCAACAACAACTTCTTGAGCAGCAGCTTCAGCAACATCATCAACTTCAACAACAACAAGCTGCCTCTTTTGCAAAGTTAAACTTGTCTAGCCAACTACCTCTGCTCAAAAAGGATATGCTTGTCACTCAAAAAAGCACTGCCACAGAGGTTAATGTCATCTCGCCGGGTATGGCATCTGAGGTTTATAGTGCTGGAGGCCCACTTGAGTTAATGGGAAAGCAGGCAGACACAGATATCATGAATCTAACAAATGTCAAGCCTCAAGTGATGATGGTCCAGATAGATGGTGCTGCACAAGGAGCTACTATAACACATCTAATCAAATCAGAGGAAGGCCAGGATCCAGTGAATTTATCAGGGCAAATAAAATCAGAAAATCAAGTAACTTGTTGTGATATGGTCTATAACCTTCCCTTTGGTGGCAGCTGTGTGGGTGGTCCATTCTCCCAGAAACCAGTCAGAGATGAGTCTTCTAAGCCATCATCAGGAGCACCTTCTTCACAGCTCTATCAGCAACATGGTTTAAGGCAAGATGGTCAGACATACCAAGATTACACAATTAAATCATACACATTGCCTTTCCCTGGACGACTACAACCATCAATGTCTGAGACTAACCTTGCAGAGGCAGGGTTGTCATCATATTCAAAGCTTGATCCACATTTTCATGCCTCTGGGGAATTATTCACAGACACCGTAAAGGATGGCTATGATGCAGGGTACCTTGGAATGGGGCTTCAGTATGGCTCCTACACAGATCTTCGTCAGGGTGATGTTGCAGATCTACCAATTAGAAGGTACAGCTCCCTGACCAATATCAGCTCAGATTATGGATATTTCTCAGGTGATTTTGCAGAATCTAATCTTGCCCAGTACAGTGCTACAACTGCCAGGGAGATAAGTCGCATGTGTGCAGCCCTTAACTCCATAGACAGATATAGTAGTAACCCTGACATATTACAGCTGGGCATGGGGAGAAGTAGTTGTCCACCTAGTAGGATTAACCTGGCCCAGAGTCACAGGCCTGGTTTCAAATACAGTCCAGATGGAAAGCCTCTTTCCCACAGTCAAGCACTAACTGATCTAATCAATGCAAGACAAGCCAGTCTTCGAGCTATGTATCCATCAGCTATTAGATCGGCTGATGGCATGATCTATTCAACTATAAACACGCCAATTGCATCAACAGTTCCAATTACTACCCAGCCTGCTTCTGTGCTACGCCCTTTATTAAGAGGGGTATATAGACCTTACCCTACACCAAATATGACACCAGTACCTCTGGCAAGCCTAACCAGATTCCCATTAGCTCCAAGGACTGGGCAGGCACCTTTCCAATGTTCTACACCTAATCCTGTCCCTGTTACAACATCTACAAAAGTGTCTGATTCTCCAGCTATCACAACAGTCCAAGATACCCCACTGTACCTTGGTAAGTCGCCAGTAAGCCTAACAGTAGCTGGAACAGTTACACAACCGATGCAGACTTCTTCTGTACCTGCTGGTCCTATGACATCACTGGCTATTTCAACACCAATGGCCATGGCAATGAGCCAACCTGATATCCAGCAGCAACCAATGAATCTATCTCAGCCCCATCTTCAGGCCAAGTCCACTGCCCAGCCTCTTATACAACACCAACTACCACAGTCAAAATCATCTGCTCAGTCCTATTCTCCAATGCAGGGTCATTCTATTGCTCTCAAAACACATCCACCCCCATCATCTCAAGGAGATAGAACCACTGCTGCTGCTATCAGAAGTATTGCTCCAAACCTAGAAAAAGAAACAGAGGAAAGACTGCATCAACAGCAGGAACAGTTTTTGCAACTTGAGAGAGAAAGAGTAGAACTGGAAAAATTGCGACAGCTAAGGCTCCAGGAAGAGCTTGAGCGGGAGCGTGCAGAGTTGCAGAGGCACAGAGAAAAAGAACAGATGCTAGTACAGCGAGAAATTCAGGAATTGCAGACTATAAAGCAACAAGTTTTGCAGCAGCAACAAGCTGAGAGAGAAAGCCAGTTGGTTCTACAGAGAGAGCAACTAGCTCAACAAAAACAGCAGCTTGACCAGATACAATCTTTGCAACACCAGTTACAGCAGCAGCTTGAAGAACAAAAGAGACAAAAGACTGCCACAGCTATAGCTGCAGTCAGTGCAAATACTCAAATCCTCAGTGATCAATCTGGCAGAATTATTCAGCCACAGGAATTGGCCTCTGATATGTTGTATAGTGATGTTCAGGTTTTCTTAAGACCACTACCAAATTCTACATCAGAGATATGCTTGAGAAGCAGTGAAGATCAGACAGAAATCAGGTCCATGCGTAAACAAAGATCAATGCCTCGACTGCAAGATGGAAATGACGGAGAGGTGACAATGTTCCCCTTGCCCCAAAGGCTTGTAGACTGCAGTGTGCAAACTGATGATGAAGATGGAGAGGAGAGGTACATGGTATCAAGAAGGCGACGGACTAGGCGCAGTGTGGACTGCAGTGTTCAGACAGATGATGATGAAGACAAGGCAGAGTGGGAGCAGCCAGTTAGACGTAGACGTTCCCGTTACTCAAGACATTCTGTTGAATCTGGTGTAGACCATAAATCCGAGGCATCTCCTTTTCCCACTTCAGCTGCTAAGACAGCATCTTCCAGCATTGCCATCCAGACAATTCGAGACTGTTCTTGCCAAACAGAGACAGAGCAGCTGGTTAGAGTATCTCCAAGCATACATGTCACCATGCCAGACCCAAACAAGGTTGAAATTGTCCACTATATTTCTGGCCCTGAGAGAACACAGAAGGGTCAAAGCTTAGCTTGTCAAACTGACCCTGAGACTCAGTCTCAAAGCATAGTTATTCCACAGATTAGCATTGCTACCACTGTCAGTCCCACCAGTGTCCAGTTAGTTGGTTCAGCAGATCCACTCTCTCCAGGTCAACAGAGTGCTGTGAAGTTTGGGAGGCGGAGACCTGATCCTTTGGAGTTTGGCTACCAGCAGCATCACCTGCATAATGAATCTTTGTCCAGCTTGATCCGGCAACAACCTAAGTCTCCACAGGTGCTGTATTCTCCTGTTTCTCCTCTTTCTTCTCCACAACGCATCATAGAAACATCATTCTCTTCTAGTGAGAGGCTGAATAAAGCACATGTTACCCCGCAGCAGAAGTCCTGTATTGCTGAGCCGTCACAGAGACATCAGGCCCTTCCCCGTCCAATGAAGAATATTCAGAGATCTATGTCAGACCCTAAGCCTCTCAGCCCAACTACGGATGAAAATACCAAGGCTAGGATTTCGCTTTATCAACAGCAAGCCCTTCAGAGTCAGGTATGGGTAATTCAGTATCTCTTTGATTTTGACCAAGCTTGGATCAGCTTGCTACAAGTGAAAATATTAATTTGTAAGAATAGTATTACTCCACAGTTTATATACTGCATATACAGACAAATGAATTATTGAAGTTATCTTCCTTGGCTATGAGGTTGCAATGTGCAATGAAGTATTCTGTCTATGTCTGCAAGCCTGAGATGCTAAGAAATGGCCAGTTTGTATATCCCTTGGACTCTACTTTTCTGGTATTGTTTCAATTCAGTTTGTGTTGTTGATTGTTTTGATGTTGTCCAGTATTCTGAAAGTACATTAAAAAATATATTTTCACATGTCTTGTGAGGAATAAATTACTTTTTTGTCTGCTTATGCCACAGACGGTTTCCTCTTGTTTTGAGAGAAATTGTTACAGCACCAATACAGTGTATTGAATTGCCATATATATGGCCATCGAGGCAAGATAATATGCTTGGTCAGAGTCATGTTGATTTAGATACAACAAAAATTATAAATGCATGCCCTTACAATTTTTTTGATCACGATAAAACTGTAGTTTGAGCAATGCTAGTAATTTTGTGTGGAACTCTAATATATAACATTGTGTTGTCCTCTGTATTTCATGGTCCTGGCTCTTTCACTCTTCCCGGACCCTGTGTCTCTGCAGTTGGCAGCCCTGCAGCAGAGCTCCCTCCTAAGGAAGGTGAAGAGGACCTTGCCCAGCCCCCCACCAGAGGAGACTCAACTGCCTATGGTCACCCCTAATCTATCCCACATGCTTATGCCCTCTCTGCCATCTCTGAAAGGGGGTTCTCGTTTAGCTGCAAAGGCCAGTCTACTTAAGGACTTGACCCATGAGCTGAAGGCTGTTGAACAGGAATCTACAAAGTTACGTAAGCAGCAGGCTGAGTTGGAGGAGGAGGAAAAGGAAATTGATGCCAAGCTTAGATACCTGGAGTTGGGCATCACTCAACGAAAAGAAACATTGGCAAAGGAGAGAGACAGGAGGGAGCTAGCATACCTGCGCTGCATGGGTGATTCACGAGACTATATGTCAGACTCTGAGCTCAACAATCTTCGCCTGACTGCTGCGGCCACATCCTTTGAGAGCAACGGGCTAATGACAAGACCTAGCACGGCACCACTCAGCCAGTTTACTTGTGAGCTGAATACTGCTGCCCAGTTTCCCCCCACATCATCTTTCATGTCGTACCAGTACCCTCAAAGTCTCCAAACAGCACCTACCCCACAGGCCTCATCACTGCAGAGCACAGGTTTCCACCAACCTCCCTATCCGTCAGTGACCCAAGCTCAAGCTCTCCCCCAACCCACCCCCTTGCAGACTTATCCAACCCTATCTTATCAGGTCCAAGGGACATTTCCTTCCCAAGTCTTCCCACAGAACCAGCCTCCATATCCAGCAGACACTTCAGTGCCACCTCCAGCACAGCCAAGCCAACCAGGGTTTCAGCCTACCCTACCACCTACTGGTCCAATCCCTTATCCAACCCACAGTACACCATACCCAAGCCAGGCACCCCCCTATCCGGTCAGTCAAGCAAGCACTTATCAGCCACAGACAGACACTCTTACTTTTCACCAAAAGCCACGACAGACATCGCTTGCTGACCTTGAACACAAGCTGCCCACAAATTATGAGGTTATAAGCAATCCTACAGTTGTAGTAACAACCACTGCCCAAGATATCACTTACAGCCAGTCTTGTTTGGGGCCATCTTATGGCCAATACAGTACAACTATGGCAAGCACTTATGGCCCCTACTCCTCATCTGTATCAAATACATATGGTGGTTCTTTAACAACCTCTGCAACCTCTGGTTATGGGCCATACACAACAATCTCATCCAGTAGTTATGGGCCGTACACAACAACTATTGCAAATACTTATGGATACACAGTAACTACAGCTAGTTCCTATGGGCCATATAATACTGTTGTTACAAATACATATGGGCAGACAACACTGTCTGACCATATACACTCAATGGAAAGCCCCTCTATTTACACCAGTGAAGGCTTATACGGATCATCCAGCCTCGAGCAGAATGTCCCAAGGAACTATGTCATGATTGATGACATATGTGAACTGACCAAGGAAGGCATGGGCACTAGTTCAGACTCGCATCGCAATGAGGGTCATGGACGATATGGGAGTGACGGACTTCACAGTCGAGGGGGAAGCTCCTTTGGCAGACCAGAGGATGAACGTGATGCAGATCTGTACGACCAGCATCATGGCAGGGGTAAGAGCACCTGCAGCTACCAAGCACAAGGGGCACATACGCATGGCCGGGTAGTGGGAAGCAGTAGCATGGGTGGGGGATCATCATATTACTATGATGACTGCAGTCACTCGACATCTACATGGGCAGCCCAGAGGCACTCCTCAAAGAACCTGTGCCCTTCAGCCGTCATGTCCTCCAGGAGGAGCAAACATCGTAAACAAGGCACTGAACAGAAGATGTCCAAGTTTTCCCCAATTGAGGAAGCTCATGATGTGGAGGCTGATCTGGCCTCTTACACCATGAGCACCTCTACAACCAGTGGTTATGGCTCAGGTTCCCATTACCATAAACTTCAGGATGGCATCTATGGGCTACGGAGTACTTACAGTCCACAACGGGGCTACTATAATGATGAACGTCTCTATGGCTATGGCAGGTCCCGTTCAGCTGGTTATGGCATGGACAAAATCTCTCCCTGCGAGAGGGGCTACAGAAGCAGGTCATATGAACGGGACCGTGTAGACAGGTCGTACCGCAGCAACTATGGCCACAGTGTGCGCCCTGCTTTGCATTCTCAGTATTCAGAAAAGGAGAACTCCCACCTCATGACGAAGCTCATGGGTGTTGGGAGGGCTTTCGGCTATCCATCAAATTCATATGGTTCAAGTCACTCTCTACCTGATGTGCAGGACCATATTCGAGACCTGCCCCGGACCCATGTCTACAAACCAGACGATATGTATATAATTGACGATATGCATTGTGCTGTTTCTGACAGCGAAGGTAATTGGGAGCTGAATGCCAGCGTTACTGCCCACTTTAAACATCCCCCACCCACCCAGAGAAACAGAGTGAATAGCTGAAGTAAAAGAAATGAAAACCAAGTGCATGCCCATGTTTTGTCTTCAGGCAACATGCAGCTTTCAATAAATCTGACTCTCAGTGTTGTGCTCAGTTCCAAAAACTGCATGAGTTGTTGTGTGGTCTCTTTATTTTATACCCATTTCTGTTTTTTTTTTCCCAAGGTGCTTCATTATGTGTACTGACTGTATGATATTGAATAGTTTTGCCTTCCAAAAAATCTCTTATTTGAGGTCATTTTTATGTGTTGAATATTGAGTTTAAATACATTGCATGCTTTTTCTTTAAGTTTGGCTTTTTTGTTCTTCTTTTTCTTTTGCATGGTCTCAGTGTGCAATCCTCTTTCGCCATCAGACATGGAGATTGATTGTGATCTGCTTTTGGTTTCCAAAGCATACCATCTTGGTCAAGAGGAGACAGACTGGTTTGAGAAGCCGCGTGATGTTCGTGGTTCACGTCACTATGGCAGCAGTGGTCATTCTGGGAGGCGAGGCCATGTCAAGCACACATACCATGATTATGATGAGCCAACAGAAGATCTTTGGCCTCAAGATGATTACGGTCACACCCGCCACATTTCCTCTAGAGAGCACCGCCATCACAGCAGCGGAAGTTCCGGCAGGCACTCCTCACGCCACTCGGATGAGCCTCGTTCCTCTCGATCATCACGTTCCTCGAAGGATCCATCCATGCGACATGACTCCCGCTCCTTGTCATCTTCAGGCAGGAGGGGAGAATCTCGTTCTCAGGGCTACCACTCCTCAGATTATTCCCGTGACACCTCAGGCCACCACCATAGCTCCCGCTCTGGAAAACAGTCCTCCCACCATCAAGGGTCCTCCAGCAGGAAGCAACAGGACCACCCCTCATCATCCAGACAGCCAGGATCTCTTGGTCCTGGACAGAAGGGACCAGGTGGACCTCCAAGTTCAAGCAGGCAAGCTGTCTCTCAGCCACCTGTTGATGGGCAGCAAGGTCAGCGAACACAGCTTCAGCAGCAGGCACAGACATCAGCTGCCAGGCCAAGCTCTCAGACATCTGCCACAGGCACACCACAACCACAGTTAGTACAAGCCCAGCAACTGCAGGCTAAACCTGGCCAGACTGGTCCAATACCTCGACAGCCCACTTTAGCAGCAGCACAGACATCCCCAGCTGTAGTAAGTAAATATTTTAAGATGTAAAGTGATTTAATTGAAAAGCCAAATTAGATTCAATCGTTTCCCTATTCTGGATGATCCTGATCTTAAAGGGATAGTGCACCCAAAAATGAAAATTCTGTCATTAATTACTCACCCTCATGCTCACCAAATTAAGATATTTTTGATAAAAATCTGAGAGCTTTCTGACCCTGCATAGACAGCAATGTTATTACCACTTTTAAGGCCCAGAAAGATAGTTAGGACATCGATAAAATAGTCCATGTGGTATCAGTGGTTCAACCTTAATTTTATGAAGCTACAAGAACACTTTTTGTGTCCAAAGAAAACAAAATAACGACTTTATTCAACAATTTCTTCTCTGCCGTGCCAGTCTTGGGCGGGTGTACACCAGATTACTATGATGCATGCTTGTGCATTCCTCTGTTCGCAAACAAGGCACAACGCATCCAGCTTCTATTTCAGAACGCCGGCTCCTGCGTCAGCAGCACCACATGCATGCATGGTACTGTTGTAAAAGCATGTTCAAGACTGTAAGGAAAGAGAATAAAGCTCTCGGATTACATCAGAAATATTTTAATTTGTGTTCCAACGATGAACAAAGGTCTTACAGGTTTGGAACAACATGAGGGTGAGTAATTAATGACACAATTTTTGGGTGAACAACCCTTTAATTCTTAATAAGCATTGGTTGAGATATATTAAGGCTTGCAGGCAAGTGTTACGGACTGTAATCATGTGGAATATTTGAAAATATGTACATATCCTTCAATTTAAATATTTAAACTTTTTTCCTGCATTTCTTAAATCTATAGTTAGTCAGGTTGAGCCATTTTTGTAAGTAATGTAGCTTTTCAGAGGTTCAGGGTTCATTAAGAGCCAGCGTAAAGCAGTCTGAAGTCTGAAGGCCTAGATCACTGTGGCCAGATGAGAGAAATCTTACTCTTTTCATTGTTTTGTGCACCTGGTTTAGTACAGATCTTGCAAAGCAACAGTGTATTGATGCTCCTCAAATATTCTGGTTGGCATTCAAAATGTAGCCAACACAATGATTTGCATACTGAATTGTTGAAATGTGATTGGTCTTGACTTCATTGCATATATTTAACCCTATGGCACACCTCATTTATAAGTTACATTAATATCCCTCACCGTCTATTAATTTCAACTATTTTTTAGATCAGTATATATATATATATTCAGTATATATATACAGTATATATAGATTCTTCTTTTAACAATGAAACATAAGTACACAGTATCAGTTTAACTAAACTTAAATGAAAAAAAAAAAAACAGTTTTAAGATATGAAAAGGTGTGATTTATGACCATGTTCCTCTTGTCTCCAATAGACTAAACCAGAGCCCACTCCTGCCACTGCTATTGGAGCAAAAGCAGTCCCCAGCCAAACTGCCAAAACAGCCCAACCTCCACTTACCGGAATAGGTAATTTAATGACTTCAGCATGGCCTAGATTTACTCAAAGCACAATCAAAGGACAGTAAGATTTTTTGCTCGTGAAATCTAACAAATCATGTATATTTTTTGGTTGGAATTGAAAATTGGAATTGGAAAAATATAAAATATAGAAACATGCATTAAAGGAAGCTTTAGTTTGTGGTAATTGTACCAAATGTTAGCTGTGCCGCTCATTAATGGCTCTCACTAAATACCAGGGATATACAATATGGTGATTTTTTATAACTTGCAGTCATGCTAGCAATCATATTATTTACTAAACGCATAAGCTTACTGGCCCCTTCTGATGTTGCAGCCAGTGAGCTTGCTTGCTTGCTCATTTAAATAGTCTGGTTTAGTGTTTGCTATAAACTGGTCCTGCAGCACGCTATCAGAGCTCCTCTGGAACCTCCCAGTTGCTCCAGTTCCACCTATCTACATCTGCTACAGGATTTATATACAGCTGTGGAAAAAATAGAGACCACTGAAAAATAAGCAGTTTCTCTAGTTTTACTATTTATAGGTACGTATTTAGGTAAAACATTAACATTTTTGTTTTATTGTATAAACTACTGGCAACATTCCTCCCAAATGCCAAAAAAAACCAGATTGTCATTTTAAAGCATTTATTTGCAAAAAATGACAGCTGGTCAAAATAATAAAAAGATGCAGTGTTTTCAGACACAAATGTGCAGAGAAAACAAATTCACATTCATTTTTGAGAAACACAATATTAATGTTTTAACTTGTGTAATAATGTACTCACTCCCATGTCATCCAAGATGTTCATGTCTTCCTTTCTTCAGTTGCAAAAGAAATCAAGTTTTTCTGAGGAAAACATTCCAGAATTTTCCATATGGTGGACATCATCTGATTGAAGGATACAAATGCAGTTTCAATGCAGCTTCAAAGGGCTCTAAACGATCCCAGCCGAGGAAGAAGGGTCTTATCTAGCAAAACGATTGGTCATTTTCTGAAAAAAATAAAAATGTACATACTTTTTAACCCCAAATGCTCGCCTTGTCTTGCTCTGCAATGCACATGAATACTCCGTGCACTCCGGTTCAATACAGTCCGATGTCGGATGATTTTGAAGTTGGGGGAGAAAATGAGATGGGAGTTTTTCACCCTACCCTAACTGTCTTGAACTGGAGTGCACAGTAATTCCACAAAATATTTGGTGGAATAATGATTTTCATTATTTTTAATCACAGCTTTCATGTATCTTGGCATGCTCTCCATCAGTCTTTCACATTGCTGTTGGGTGACTTTATGCCACTCCTGACACAGAAAATTTAAGCAGCTGGGCTTTATTTGACACTTGAAGTACTGCTAGCACTGTTTTTGCCATCCAGCTGGTCCAATTGCACCAGAACCAGCATCATTTAAGTACTGAGTAATATTAACTAACTACATGTACTTACTATACGGTTAGGGTTAGGATTAGGGTTTGCCTTAGGGGTTACTTGTATATAATTATGCATAATTAATTGTTATTATAATAGTAAGTACATGTAACATGTAACAAGGTCACCCTAAAATAAAGTGTTACTGAAAGGAGGGTAGGTATTTTTTTTTTTTTCAGAATTATAGATTTAATTTTGACAATGACAACAATATATTAAGGTCAGGTAATTTTTAATCACTCATCTAAATTGTGAAATAATTTTATGTCATATAAATGGACTAGACATGTTGGCATACCTGTGTGCGAGTGTGCGAGTGTGCGCACTGAACAAAACTCCGGCGTTTCAGCGATGACTCATGAACACCTCTGAGTGGCCATTGCATTCTTAAACTCAACAGAATTGTGTGTGATTGATTATTATGCACAACTCTGTAAAACTCTGTAAAAATAGAGAACTGACTTAAATCACAAATGATTTGGATCACTGGTTTTTTCGATGGAGATACAGGACACAAACAATAACCGCTGAAGTATTTGCAGGGAAAATGTTTCTCAGGCCAGAAAAAAACATATACAGTGGTAGTTTTTACTGTAATTTGTGTGTGTTTTACTATGAATTAATTTTTTAAAAAAGAGAACAAAAGATTGAAATGGCCAAAATATTAAGTCTATTTGTTTTTGGCTATAAGGACCTGTAGGCTAGAAAAGTGACAGTGCCCACTCACTTCCTCTCAGGCCTGGCCAGAAATAAAATTGTGTCAATGCCTCTGATAGATAATATAGACCTTTGCAATGAAAAGCTCCTACGCCATATGAATTATTAAAAAAATTAGCGATCAGAGTTTTGTTATGTAAGTGCCAGCAAGACAGCCATATAATGACATTATATACTTAGAAGAAAATAATATCTATTAGAAATACGTCTGAAGCTATTTATACCTGAAACTCTTGATATTTAGTAAGAGCAATAAAGAGCTAATATAACATTTGCAAAAATTGCAGAGAAATTACTCTGCACATATTTCTAGTCCGGTTCAAGTTTGGTGAACTTTAAACTTGCAGTGCTGACCAATAGAAGTTTCTTAAGTTGGCAGTTACCTCTCTGTAGGGAGTGCTTTGTTAAAGTTACATTGAACATTCAGGAACGAGGCAATCATTGTAGTTTGTTATAACAGCACTGTTCAAGAATATAAAGAGCTGCAGAAAAAAGGCCTCCCATCAAGTCCCCCCTTTTTTTTTTTTGGCTGTGTTTTGTGTAAAATGCTCTGTTCTCTGTCTTTAGCATTAGTAAGTGGCCACTACCTGATCAATATTTTTTTTTGGATTACTATCCAGAAATTTCCAAGCTATCTATACCTAATTGAGGAGGGATATATGTGTCTGTTGACAGTGTTTTCATTTTTAAACCTAAATCTCTTCTCCATAATTCTCTAGGCTCCAAAGCAGCTCCAAGGCCTGGTGGAATTGGCAGTGCAGCTGCAGGTCAGCCGGGTGTAGAGGGAGAAAGTGTGCTGTCTAAAATTTTGCCTGGAGGAGCTGCAGAGCAAGCTGGCAAATTAGGAGAAGGTAAGTGGATAGTTTCCAAAGTATAAGTAGCATTTCTGGTCAGTTACTATTAATAGACTTGTTTAAATATCACATGGGTCAACTGGGTCAACCTAATTATTATTATTAATGATTTTGGAATGCATGTACAGACACAATGCTTTTTAAAACCAATGTTATTCTCACTATTTTCTCTTTTACTTTCCTTTTTTTCTGTGATTTGACAGCCATCTCTGGATTTGGCAAGAAGTTTACCTCCTTGTGGTGAGGTAGTACAATTAAAGGTGGGTGTAGTTGCTCTTCAGTTATTGGACACTTAACAATATCAATGTTGTAATTGTAATAAATAAACATGCTTTAAAAATGTTACCAAAATATGAACACCTATGTGCACTCAGTTGTGTCAGAGAGAGAGAGTGAGAGAGAAAGAGCAAGAAAGCAGCTGACTGAGTGCATTGTAACAAGGTGGCATATTTTTTTTAACTTCACAGTGGTTATTCTTATTTTTCCATGTTATTTTAGGGTGTCTAAAATGACAGAGGATGTTTTTGCACTGGAAAAACCTATGAAGTTTCCCTATTATGTTTTAATGTAAAGAGAAGACAACCCAAGAAAGAAAGTGAGAGGGAGAGAGGCTATCTGGTTGTTCTGGTAAGTATGTGGCAAAATTTCATATTAGGGTTGGACACTGGTAACGTCTTGGTTACAGATGTAGCCTTAGTTCCCTGTGTCAATAGTTGACAGTAGGAGCACATCCTCTGGTGTGACCATTGTCTGAAGCCTGCATTGAATTGCACCAAATAGCATTAGGACTGCCCTCTGAAGCATCGCTTCACTGACTCCTCATGAGGATGTGCTCACGTTATTATGTACAGATTCCTTCGATCAATGTTACGTACTTACATATACAACATTCACAGGTTCCCTTCAATGCTGCATCAGTAGTTAATGCTATGGGAACATCAAAAAAAGTGTGATAAAAGTGTGCAAAGAGACCAAGCCTGCCACACACAGATATCTTCCAAAGATAGTTTTTGGCCAGAGTTTGTAAAGAAGCAACACTCTTAGTAGAGTATGTACACTTAATGAAGCAAAACCTTTGCTATGGCTACTGAAGCAGACAAACAACTGGTCAGATTTATGCCATTGGCTTGTACAGTCAACGCAAATCCTCTAAGCTTAAAACCAGCTTAAAACAAAGTCTATGCAACATCTCTTTCTCTTGCAACTCCTAGGTAGTGGGAGTGAAAGATTGTAAAACAACAGCCTGCCAGCATAGCGAAAAAAGAAAACACCTTGGGAGTGTTAGCAGGTTTTGACCATTATCTAGACCGGGAGCTAAATCCTAACATAAAGGGCTTACTGACAAAGCTTGCAAGAGAACCATCTTGAGAGTCAAAACCTCATCCAAGGTTGATTCTACAGGCTCAAAAGGAGGTCCTGTCAAAGCCTCCAGATATTCCAGATTCCAAATATCAAAGCATCTAGCAGGATGGTTTTATCCTTAGCCAGAGATAGCATTCGGTCACTACCAAACCCACCATAGAAAGACCAGTGGCGTGAACCGTGTGCTTAGTATTACAAAGCGGATCAAAGCAGACATAGTCGTGCAGGGTTTGAATGGTATATTAGGCCTCAGTTTCCATTAGAGGACTGACAGTGGTGAGAGATAAGCCACTAATGTCTCTACCATTGCCAACACCTCTGAAAACCCCTGCTCAGCCATCTTAGAAGTGAAAACAGAGGCAGTCGAAATAGTAATCCGTGCAGAGAAGCCTGGTTCCAGGACCTTGAGATCTCACAATGGAGATCCTATAATTGTGGCAGCAGCCTGCAGAGCAAATGGGCACTACAGCCTGCTAAAAATCAGCTCATCCAACTTGGATTGAGCCCCTGGTGGGACGAACTCATCCCAATCCATCTTAAGCCTGTCTACAACTTGAGAAATTACATCCAAAAGCTCAGTATAAGCTAGAGAAGGGCAAAGGTCAGCCTGAACTCCTCAAAGTCAGATGTAGCAGTGGATCGCTTTACGAGCTTCAGAACTTGGACACAAATCCTCACATGTAAACTCCACTGAGACATATTAAGTACACAATCAGGAGGAAGAAAGAGCGAGAAATCACAAGGCTATCTGCCAATAAATTGGTGTGATTGTATATGGGCTTCAGCCAATCATCACATCAGCTACTGACTCAGGGGTGAAGTGAACCTATGAAAGGTGAAACAAAAACATTTGTGACATCATTTGATATTATGAAGAAACTTCCCCATAACTATGTATGTAGTATTCATTATTGGTGTTGATAGTTGGTGATATTGCAACTTTGTCTAACATTTTGTACAAACAATCTTACAACATTTATAGAGCTGAATTTTTGTTGCTTGTGTGTGTGTGTGTGTGTGTGTGTGTTTTATTTTTTATTAAGCCAACCAGCAACCAGGACTGGAATCACAGAACTTCACCAACTCAAGGTCTGGGTCATAATTCAAAGGAGACAACACTGTTTGCTCTGAAACCAGATAGTAAGTAACTTTACAATTTGAAATTTTGACATATAAATATGACAGTCTTAATCCAAGGACTGGCAGCAAGACTGAGTCAAGCAACTTTTTCACTTATACTTTTTTTTACGCTCTCCATCCACTTTAAAATACATGTTTTATTCATGTGGAGATAGCTATTTCTGACTTCCCGTGAATAGGCTGACGCTGAATATCCATAGAGTTGAGAGGTGAAAATGCTGAGAGTGAGGATGTGACATGTAACGTGTCATCCAAGGGCATGATGGTAACCCTGCTCGTTTGTAACTAATAAGTCAGAAAACACTAGAAATTAAGCTTCCAGTTCTTTACTGGAGGCAGGTAGACACACCCATGTTCACTCATTCATATTCCAAGTGGTGGGAGGAAAAGGCATAGCTAACAAGCCCTGAATGCCTTGAACTGTGTTTGTGGACCAACATAGCAGAGGTGGTTCATGGGCATCCATAAAATTCACCGGGTGTGAGCAGAGGGAGCATGAGGCAGATATTGTTTCCTACACTAGTCAATAGAAAAAAAGTGGTCAACCAATGAGTTAATATTGAAGTGCCAAACAAGATTTTGGGAATAAGAGCAGGGAGCAGTTTTAAACAAAAGACTGACCATGATGTAATCAGAATGGATATAGCTTCTAACATCTGTCAGATTCACATGTGACAAAATCAAAAGATTCTCGAAACGGGACACCTTCCATTTTGATCCGACCATCTCTGCTAGAAAATATGTTTTAATGGGGTCCTATTATACTCTTTTACAAAGTCTTGATTTTGTTTTGGGGTGTACTAGAACATGCTTTCTTGCTTGGTGGTTCGAAAAACGAAAATCACATAATTTACATTATTACAATACATTTCTCCCCAGCCTGGCACAAATGGCTCGATTAGTTCCGGGTTTAATGAAGGCCCGCCTTCTGAAAAACTAAATGTGTTGTGATTGACAAACAGCTTAGACAGTGTTTCAGTACTGCCACGCCCCTTGTCAAATCAGTTCCGTGTACAACTGTTAGCGCGAGCTAGATTAAAGTGATTCTTACGTTTTAAATATGGATATTTTTCTTACAAAAGCGCATCGATTCGCTACAGGAGGCCTTTATTGACCCCTCTGGAGACGTGCGAGGCACTTTTTATTATGAATGCATGCACTTTATTGGACTTGTTTTGGACAGATGAACAAAAACACCTGTCTATGCCGTTCTAAAGCTTGGGAGTGCCACGATCATTTGTAATATAACTTTGCATTCATCTGAAAGAAGGAAGTCATATATACACAGGATGCATGGAAGGTGAATAAATAATACACTACAGTAGTGTTGGGTCCTATCGTCAGCTTGCGAGATCGCTAATACATGATATTATCATGCTAATTTGTTTAATCATTTACATACTTCATTTCATTGCCCAAAACCAGCCTTAACATAAGGCTAAAAGCAGCCCATTGTAAGTTACTAATTATAATGCTTACATTTCCTTAGTTATTCAAAAAGCAGCTACAGAAAATGTGCAAAGAACATCATCACTGTTTATGCATTTAAAAAAAAAACACTTGCGTTGTAAGTGAAGCTATCTACACTGTATGATGAATAAATCTCTTACCACAAACTGCACGTCTACGGCGCGGCTCCGATGCGGCCATCGGAGATGATCGTGGCCACTCTATTCAATGCTCGTGTTTATACCCACCACGCTGTGGTTTGTTGAAGCATCCCAGAAGCGGTTCTCCGCACTGCATCGCTAAAGTTTAGGCTAATCCACCACCTCATCCTACCCATCCCCCAACTACTGGAATTTCTATAGGTGGGATTTATTTTAATGATATTTTAATGGGCCGCGTTGTAACATCATAACATCCGGAAAAAAACGCTGTAGTCCAAAGGAGCCTTTCATTGTAGTTCTTGAAAAGGGATCTTTTAAAAACGAAATATATCCCTTTGGAGTGGACTTTGAGATTCAGAAGGTGAAAAAGCATAATAGGACCCCTTTAATACTAAGCTTTGAAATTTGTGAACATTTGTTGTGTTTATTTACAGCGAGAAACAGCTATTGGTGGAGCCCATCTGTTCTTCATATCGATCTGCAACAATTTAATGTTTTTTTTTCTTCTACTGTAAACTCAGAAGGGTGGTGATCATTTATGATAGGAATTTCTTGCCTCTGGCAAGTTAAACTTACTATATTATTTTTGTTTTGCATTTTTTTTTTATTTGAAAGGGGAACTGTTGCTTTTGTTTTCAAAACACGTTTGCTCTGTACTGTATTTGACAGAGATAGAGCAGTGAAATCACTGACAGTAATATTAACTTCTCCGTCTTGTTGACACTCCACTACAGAGCATGATCCGTGTAAAGAATATAGAAGCCACCTATAGAGTGTCTGTAATATAACATTTTAAGGTGAAGTGTGTATTGTCATTATTTCCCAGCACTAATTCCAGTGTAATATGCAGATTTAACTATAGGTAGGTCATCCTTAGTTTGACCCCCTTAAAAGTATGTTCACTGGTCAGATGGTAGAAAGGGGGAACCTGTTTGAAAATAGATATTGTTTTGCCATTCAATTTGTTTATACCAATGGAGCAGATATTACACACTTCAACTTGAAAAAAATGTCTTTCAATGGATTGTAATGCCTTTTTTGTATACCATATTGTTCTCCACAGATTGTTTGGGAATTCTGTATCTGTGTTCTAACCGAACAGCATGGCCAAAGATATTAACAGCCAACTTTGAGCATGACAGCTCCATACAACTTCTTCCTCCTGGCCTACAGAACACAGGACATTAAAGGCGGCAGAGAGCGATGACTCCAGTCACACAATATCAACAAACTAAACAGGTCAATCGGTGTAACTCGGTAATGCCTACGGTAAATCTTGCAATCTGTGTGTGCGTTACTCTGAAAACAAGTTGATGTGTTCTCATTAGATCAGCACAGCAAATGACTTGCAGAGAAGTGTGATTCCGTGTTTCTCTTGACGCTTGAGAAATATTTTTCACTCCCCTCTCAGGAATGGAAGAAATAGCAATGTTAGGACACTTAGAAAAACTTCATAGGTTTTTCCTTAAAAGAAAAAGAAAAAAAAAAAAAAAGGAAAATCATGAACATGGTAACTATAACACACATCTCTATGCTAAGTCCTTTAACTCAACATTCCAGAATGAAAAAAAGAAAAGAAAAAAATCCTGTTTGTTTGTTTTTTGTCTTTTTTCTTCTTTCTCTTGCTATGTGCTATTAAAGTGTAAAGTGGACTAGGAATGCATGTAATCCAAGACCTTACACTGTTCACGATATCAATGAGAGCTTGACAATGAGGATTTGTGCATTAATACTCGAGCAGAGAGAATATGAAGAAGAGGACGAAAGAAATTCTAGAACAAGCCCAAACATAAGACTCAGATCATCACATAAGAAATCACTTGGAAAACAATGTCAGGTTCTGACCAATCAGGTCTTTTTTATTCATTGTCCTTTCCAAAGTTTCAAGAAATTGTCCTCAGGCTGCAGATGGGGTGTTTTAACAACCATAGTACGGTATTGGCGAGTTGGAATCTTGTGCATTATCTTTTTATTTTGTCGTTCTATTGTCGCCTTGCTATGTTTGTAGAGCGTTTAACATATTTTTCTATTCACAATATCTATTTTTTTTCCACATTGTTTGTATATAGAAAAAATTATAAACTGAAGTTTATTTCTATTTTTTAATTCAAGTGGTTTTTTTTTTTATTTTTTGAATTATTGTATTGAGTTCTGTTGTTTGTTTATTACTATTTTAAATCCATTGTTACTCTGTTACTTGTTTACAACCTTTTTTTCTTTCTTTTTTTTTTAAATATGTATATTTTGGTTGAATTTATGTTTGATGGTTTAAAAATAGATCAAAAGCAATAGTGGATGGTCGTCAGTCAGTAAAGAGCACAATTGTTAGATGTTTTTACAGTAGTGGTCAGAAGAGTGATATCTGTCTGTAAAGCTGTAATATATCTGTAAGGTTCAGGATCACTGTCTATTAGGTCATTAAAAAGTGATGCCCAGTCTCTTATTAATAACACATTAGGTGTCAAAGCCATGATTTGTTTTAAAAGATTTTTTATTAAATAATTATAATAATTAAGAAAAACACAAAGCTAGTGGGAGAAATAAGGGATCTGCTTAGTGGAATGTTGGAACTTTTAAGCGAGTAGAGATTGCATGTTCTGAAAAAAAAAAAAAATCTTGATATTGCTCTATGTTCTAATGGTATGTGTGAATGATTTTGGATGTGTGTATGTATGCATCTACATTTGTTATCATTCAAAAGAAAAAAAAAAAAGAATCTGATCAACAACAGGAAAAGAAATGTTTGGTCAGAGGACTTTTAATTTCAGACCTTCTATGCAATGATTTTCTCAGCTGAGAAAAATGGTTGTCAGAGTATTGAAACAAAATAAAACAACTAAATCCAAGAATAACTAGATAGTAGTTTCAAAAAAGTTACTTGGGGGCCGATTTGTTTGTATAAGAGAAACTGTAATGTAAATACTCTAACTGAATGGAATTTTTTTCCCCATATTTGTGGCATGTTTCCCATTTTGTGGCACTGTTTTGAAATGGAGCCAGTTAGCCATAGCGATTAACATAAACGTCAATCATTTCTCACTATCCATGGATGGTTGCTGCTAGATGAACGGCATATGATGGGGGTCACCATCCTTCATGATGCTTAGTTTCCTATTGGTGCAATACTTATTAATAGAAAAATTACTAATATAAAGCATATGACAAATATGTCAACAATAAAGCAGACATCATGAAAAAAAAAAATATATATATATATATATAAGGAGAATCTTAAACAAAACATTTTTGTTTTAGCAGTGTTTGAAGGGCTGCCTATTTATCTGGTCTAAAATTACACTCCTCTGTGGTTGCCCTAACCAGAAGCCGTGGGTAACTTTGAGTTATCATACAGTTTGGAGACTTTGGGAAACCAGTTTGAACCCTTCACGGCGCAAACACACTGAAATATCTGTGTGGTCAGAAAAGCTCTTAAGTTTAGAAAAAAATTAAGCGAACCCAACAACACAGCCTACAGCTATTAAGTTACGTCAGAAATTATATTGGTTTATATATATTCGGATATATTTATTTTTTCAAATAATAGTTTTAAATAACTATACCAAAATTGAACGAATCATATTTTATTAAAAAGTAAATTAAATAAATAGAACTATATCATGTAAATGGATTAGAATGTATATGGGATGGCATACAAGAGTGTATAATGCGCAGTTATATAGCAATGTAGCAATGTATAGCACCTATAGATCACCTAAAACACCCTACGGAAAGCAAATCAAGGAGTCTGTTTGTACTGCCTGCAATATGAACTATATTAGCTATCATTCTGTCTTGATTTTTTTTTTTTAATTGTGTGTGTGTGTGTGTGTGTGTGTGTGTGTGCGTATGTGTGCGTTTGACCCTTTTCACCTCAGGAAAGCATAGAGTTAACGCACCAAGGGGAGATATATGCATCGCTATAAGGGCTTAATTACAATACTAAGAAAGCCATTCATTCTAACACCCTAGGTTTGTGATTCATTAGGGCTTTTGACTGTGATGTATGTCAGGGAAAACCAGATCACCTGCCATTATCTATGCTATTTATTTATTCACTCATTCATGCATTGTGATCCTTTTTACTGGGTTAGAAAACAGTTGCTCTTGTAGGAGTACGTAAGTGGCACAAAGAAAGAATTACATGACAGAGGAAAAATGACTGCTGTCACTCTGTCAGAAAAGGAAACAATCAGCTAAATTTGTTTTTAAACTAACCTGATAAGTGCATGGGCCTTAAGCAGCCCCCCCCCACCCCTTTGCTGCTCAGTTGCACTGGCAACCATTTTCACAGTTAAAAGGACATGAATATATCTGTAAAACATGTAAATTGTACTATACTTCTGCACACGAAACATTCAGAGCAAGGTGTAAAATGACCTGTTGTTTTGTGTAAATCAATCTCTAAAAAAAGAGCATCACGACATAAACAGAAACCAAATAAACACATCAATATTCAAATAAATCACACTGTGTATGTGGTTGGCTCATGTGGACTGTTTGGAAATGTAAAAAAAAAAAAAAAAAAATTATAATAATAATGTATTGAGACACATTTTTGGTCCATGGTCTATACTTGTTGTGATTGTTAATGCAGATAAAAGACTCTTTAAAAAGAGAATATGGCTTCCATATAATTTGTGGGCGGGGAAATTTAAATCGACAAATGTACTTTAGAAAAAAAAAGAGAAAACAACAGACAACAATTTGAAGGTGTTCGAGAAATAAAATTAATGTTACATTCACTGTTGTGAGAGCATATCCATATATCCATTGTAAACTTTGTGTTTGTTTCAGTGTATACCTGTAGTAGGCTTGATGTAACGTCATGTTGTGTGATGAAAGTAATAATGACTCTTCAATACAATCAGGAAAAAATAAAAGAGGATTTTAAAAAACACCTGAATCTAACTTGTCCTTTTCACTACTATGACAGTTACATGGATAACAGAATTTTTTATCTGCTAACCTAAATGCCAGAAAAAAAAAATCTGTGACTCTGAGAAGTGCAGGTATGGTCAAATGCAAGTATTGTCAATACTTTGAATGAAATACATTGTGAAATTAATAAAATAAGTCATCATTTTAATGAATTCAAGAAGTGTTCAGAAAAGAAAAATCTTCAAAGTTAGTGATTTTGTTGACTATATCCACATTTCCAAGCTGCTTCAACCCTGATATTTACATTTGGTGGGGGTGGTACCAAATTTCAAAGCATTTAAAGATATAAGCTAATGAAATGTTTGGGTGTGGCACATTTTGTCCATGAAATAATGGATGGTCGATCATTAGGAAATGTGGTACATGCATTTAGAGTGACTATGAAGCAATATACCTTTTAATAATTATCATTTTTTTTTAACTGTCTATCTATCCTAGATGGCACTATAATAAGCATTTGTTTATCAAAAAATATTACAGATATCACAAATACATTTTCTAATTAGTCACATGGTAGATGCTAATTTCCCAAATTATTATTCTGATAACTGTAACCCAGAAAAATACAGTTGTATATATATGAATATACGATATAGATGATATAATGAACCGTCAATGCTCCACACTATTGTGGGTGTGCTGCTGGTTTAAAACAAAGACTGCAAAACAAAAGGAATTTGGTTAAAATGTGAAGAAAAAATTCTGAGTATGGGTTAGCATACTTGGCCTTCACGTCACTTCATGGGTTTTTTTTTTTTGTTGTTGTTGTTGTTTATTTTAGTTGTTTTAACACAATTGTGGTATTTATTTAATTTTTGTCAGATCTGCTTTTATGTCGGATCAAGATTGAATCCACTCCCTGCATACTTGAGAAAAATGACAGTCCCAGACATCATGACTCACAGTCTTAGGAGGGAGTGTCAGAAGATGAGGCTCTGATAAATAGGCCATGTAAAAGTCATAATGAAATTTGAATTTGGACCTCATCTTCTGGTACCTCTTCTTAGGGCTGTGCAGACTGACACTGGAAATCATAGACAGCTCACCTACATGCATTGCATTAAGTCAGGCGCCATTTGGTTGGCCTGCATAAAGTGGGACACACATGGACACTTCCTCCTTCCCTCTTTACCAGGGGTCACCACACTCTGTCATGGAGTGCTGGTGTCCTGCAGAGTTTAGCTCCAACCCTAATCAAACACACCTGAACCTGCTAATCAAGGTCTTACTAGGTGTACTTGAAACGTCCAGACAGGTGTGTTGAGGCAAGTTGGAGCTAAACTCTGCAGGACTCCGGCCCTCCAGGATCAAGTTTGGTGACCCCTGCTCTTTACTATCACATTTCTGTGACATAGATGCTTCGTTCACGCCATATCGCCATATTACCGTAATTTCGAGATGACAACATGTGATGTTCTACTCGGAGCTGTTCACGTCCTCAAAATCTCTTAATATGGCGTGAACGCACCTTTTGTTTATATTATAGGTGCGTTCACGCCATATCGAAATTCCCGTAATTACGAGATTCCATCTTGTAAAAAGCGTTCACGTTATCGTAGAACTTGTAATTACAATTTGTGAAGTTGTACCACCTGACCAAGGTAGGCTCTGTTTAGGCGTTGATAGTGTTGCCATAGAAAAGCATAATTCCGAGTCTGAGGACGTGAACAGCTCCGAGTAGAACGTCACACGTTGTCATCTCGAAATTACGGTAATTACGATATAGCGCGAACGCAGCAAGAGTCCCTAATGTGATGTAAATAACTCACACGTCAGCGCATCTGACCAATGAGAGGGAATTACAGTTGGTTTGTGCTCCGCCCCCTCAGCTCCATGTTCAATCTTAGGATTCCACTCCGCAGACTCATTTCACACTGCGCTGTCATGGGCTCAAAGGTACAGTCAAATGACTGAAATATAATTTAGAACAACATCCTTTCATATCTATTTCAGGTTTTACACTGCAGCAGAACGCAGACTGTTCGTTCTCAAAAGCGGAAAACCAGTGCAGTGTTAGTCTGACAACTTCCGCGTCACATGCTGAGAGCAGATGACAGTTTAAACATGTACATGTTCTGGCTGTAATTTCTATATTCATTGTGTGCTCTCGTGTCTGGTTGTATGTCTAATGCATGTTATTATATCGTGTCCACGTGTTGTGTTTAAGGTGCTCCGGGAGCCGGCGGAGATCGCTCAGTTGTACCGGGATCAGTGTCGATTCCCGGCGTTGTGTCGAGCTGATGTGGGACCAGTGATCACGTCACGATACGGCGGACAATACTGCAACATATATACAGGTTATATACAGTGAAATGCCAAACGAACTATTGAAAAACACAGATTAAACTGTCATATATGGTTTTAAACGCGCAGATTTAAACCGTCCACCATCATTTAAACACCTACATTGGTCTTAGCTTTCAGTTATTGCAGTTAAGACAAGGCCTGTTTTCGTACAGTGTAAGATGAATCGATTATTACACTAAGTTCAAGACAAATATTCTTTGAGTTGAAGGAAAACATGTTATCCATGGTCACGTTGTGAACATACAAAAATTCTTCAGACGACACGTGACATGTTTTTACACTCAAGGGCTTTTGGTTTAATACATAATGCAAAAAATAAATAATAATGCGTATTTTGAGATACACCATTTAGTCCACTTTCCACATCTTACTACTTTTGCTAAATTTGAAGAGACTGAAGTGACCCAGACATCTGTATAGTGAGTGGTGCAGATATGTGACCCCGGACCACAAAATCAGTCATAAGGGTAAATTTTTCAAAATTGAGATTAATACACCATGTGAAAGCTGAAAAATAATTGATGTATGGTTTGTTAGGATAGGACAATATTTGGCCGAGATACAACTATTTGAATATATTGAATCTGAGGGTGCAAAAAAATCTAAATATTGAGAAAATCACCATTAAAGTTGTCCAAATGAAGTTCTTAGCAATGCATATCACTAATCAAAAATTACATTTTTATATATTTAAAGTAGGAAATTTACAAAATATTTTCATGGAACATGATCTTTACTTAATTTCCTTGATTTCTGGCATAAAATAAAAATAATTTTGACCCATACAATGTATTTTTGGCTATTGCTACAAATATACCCCAGCGACTTAAGACTGGTTTTGTGGTCCAGGGTCACATATATGATTGCGTTTAATGCTTGTTTCCATTTTGTGCTGCCCTGATGCACCAGTGATACACAAGTCAAACAGACATCTTGTTTGGACTTAGTTGAAGTGTTATTTATTTTACATGCAACAAACCTTTGTAGGTTTTATGCTACACGGTAATTTTCTTTTTCATCTCTTCAGCCATTTTAAAGTGGTTTATTTGTTGCCTGATGTATTTTATAAAGCTTTGTTTGTCTTGCAAACATGTTGTGTGGAGCATACTGATATTAAAATACCAGCATAGAACATTTTTTGAATACATATTGTTTCAAAGCAACTTTACAAAAATTCATAATGCTGATGTTTGTAATAACTTAGCCTTATAGTTCACATCGAGCAGTGAAAACTATAAAGCTATAGACTTGTAAGACAGAGTTTTTTTTTTGCTTCAAACAAATGTTATAAATAATCTCTAACACAAGACTTTGTCTTTCAGAGTGGACTCAGCGGGATTTGGAGAGGAATGAAAATGTGAAGTTTTGTCGTCAGTACATCGTGTTTCATGATGACGAGTCGGTGGTCTACTCTGGACCCTCAGGAAACTGCACAGAAATCAAAGGAGAGTATGTTTACTTTTTACTCATATGTGATCAAGGAAAGCTATTTAAAGGCATACTTCACCCAAACTTAACAGTTCTGTCGGCATTTACTTACCATCATGTCATTCTAAACCTGTATGATGACTTTTCTTTTGCGAAACGCAAAGCGAGATACTTTAATTTTAAGAAAGAAGTAACAAAGTGCAAGCCCTGATACATCACACTGACTGTACTCTGGCTCTGTGTGTTTAGGCTGCTCAGTGTGGATTCTCCGTCTGGTGACATGAAGGCTGTGCTGAGAGAGAGCACCATTAAAGGAGAAGACAAGCAGTTCCTTGAGGTCAGATTGTTTACACAAATAATTTATTTACCTACAATATGACTAAACTTTTAGACTTTACCTGACACTTTGGTAGTGTGTAATGCCAGCTGGGCAAATAGCTAAACAACTGAATAAATATGCGATGCGTAGTATTTTAGAATGTGTTCTGGATCGTGTGCATAAAACTCCAAAAATAACTTTTTTGACACTGCTTGTTTGTTGCTGCCTGATGTTTATTAGTTTTGCGAATAAGAAATATTCACATCACTTTGAGATTATATATTTTGTCCGTATCATTAAAATGCAGGGTATGTGCATTAGTCCAAATTCCAATGTCATATTTCCAACACATTTTTTTTCTTGTGAATAGTGTGTGGTTCTCTATGCACACCATCCTGCAACTGTTAAGTCAATTAGGATACCTCTCCTCTAGTTAAGGAGCTGAGGTTAAGCCAACATCTCATGAATCACACTCATTCTAAGTGTAGGAATAGGAGTCAAATGATGTCATTCTTAACATTTTGACACATTAAGACTAAAATGGTTTTCTGAACTGCTATGTACATACAGCCCCAACTTTTAAAAGTTGTGTAGTGCAATCCACTCTCAGCTGGATGACCAGAATCGGGTATTTAATAGTTACCATGCTTAGTGTGTAAAAAAAAAAAAGGTCCATTTCCCACCTGTACATAAGTATTTCGATTCCTTGCTGTGACTTTTCATGTTGAGCTTGTGTTGGCTGTAATTTACCTATGACAAACTCAAGTCTCCACAGATGTTTACAGTAGTCCAGATACATTTGAAAAAGGTGTTTTCATTTCAAAACACTCTCTGTCCACACTAGTGTTTTCAAAAAGTTTCTCGTCCACACTGAAACATTGGAAAACCGCAAAATCATCTTACTGTGCATGCTTAAAATGTAATAAAACCTCACTGAGATGATACAGACCAGAAGTAATAAAGTTCTCAAACTATTCTTCTGGCACAGTAATTTTAGCATTTACCAAAATATCTGCTTACCTACCAGTGCATCCTGGTCGGACTCAATCGGTACGGTCTAATATGTAATTGCCCCCATTTTTTGCCACAGGACAACAGTCATCTTAGCAGGAATGTAATAGATTGTACAAAGCAATATATCTACAGCAGCACTCTGAAATTTAACCGCACTTAAAGGAGAAGTCCACTTCCAAAACAAAGATTCACATATAATGTACTCACCCCTTTGTCATCCAAGATGTTCATGTCTTTCTTTCTTCGGTCGTAAAGAAATTATGTTTTTTGAGGAAAACATTTCAGGATTTTTCTCCATATAATGGACTGATATGGTGCCCCGATTTTGAACTTCCAAAATGCAGTTTAAATGCGGCTTCAAACGATCCAAAATGCGGTTGGAAGAAGGGTCTTTTCTAGTGAAACAATCGGTTATTTTAATAAACAAAATACAGTTGAAACAATTTTTATTCTCAATAGGGCTGTAACGGTAGCAGATTTTTTCCACCGCGGTGGTAATGCACCAACTACCGTCGGTAGCGCGGCGTTGAGATATACATGTATAATATAAATTTAAAACATAAAAAATGGGGCTCAAAAATTATTAACAAACGTGCATGTTTATTTCAGCCTACAAAACACTAAAGTAAATATCAAAGAAATTATACAGTTAAATAAGAAAGTAAAAATAAAAAATAAGAGCGGTAAATATTAAACAAACATTCGTTGCATAAATTCGTAACAACATCGCCCAACCCTTGTTCGACGGCTCATCAAAATTACCGGCCGAATCGACTGGAGCCCGAGTATTTTCTTTCTCTTTCCCATTACACTGTTGCGTCCATTAAAATAGCTCAGTTTTGTTTTTAATAGGAACGTGGTTATATTTCTTTTCGTTTCTTTATAAAGTTAAATTAGAAATATGTTTGGAACATTTTTGTTTGTTAAATTAAGGTTTTAGCTTTTTAAAGTATGTTTGATCAGTTTTGCCTTATCAAATCATCACGACTTGCCTAAAATAAAATCTTCAGGCATATCACGATGTTATTTTAAACGTTTAACTTACATAAATACACGCTATTATGCACATACAATCATTTGTTGGAGAGAGGAAGCTAGATGCGCTTTGCAGGACATGGAGGCGCCAGCGCAGTCACTTGCAAAAAAATTAACTACGCCATAATCTTTGCTCATAAAGGTAGGTGTAATATATCATCCGGAACTGTAAAATGTTGTGCTTTTGTAAAAATAAAGAAAACAAACAAGATGCGCTTTCTGATGTCTCGGTGTTGAACAGGAGCGCTGCACAAAAATGAAACAAAACGAAACTCAGCGAAGCGAATACCTACCTTACAGCCAGGATAAATAAATCTATAGAAAGCTTTAAATTATTAATTTACTACTTTAAAACTACAAAATTCAAATCGAAAATGAAAACTCTTTCATTATAAAATCCGTAGAGATGTATTTCTCTCTAAAGGCGGGTCCAATGAGCAGATGGCGAGTCAGGATCGTCATCTTAGCGATACTGGCTCAGAAAACACTAGTGTATTAATAATTCGTTCAAGTATGTCCTTATTTACCTCTGACACATTCATGGTAATTACTTTTCCCGGAACTTTGCAAGCTTTAGCCTATTGTGTGCGTTTGAACGCGGATCTCTTACAGCAGCTGAGAAGGCACTTGCGCTCGCTGCTGTTGCCGGCGGGGACACTGAACACGGCCACGACAGAATAATTGTTGCAGAAACACTGTATTTTATGCTTGTTATAGATTGTGTGACGTCACGTGCAGTACCGCCGGTGGCAACCGACCGCCGCGGTTGCGCGGTTGTCATTGCGATTGTCCCAGCCCTAATTCTTAAATGCTCGTCTTGCCTTGCTTTCGTTGAACTCTGTGTATTCTGGTTCAGGACAGTTAGGGTATGTCGAAAAACTCATTTCAAAATCATCCTACATCGCTGCAAAAGTACGGACCCAGTCTATGCAAAGTAAACATGCAGAAGATCAAACACCCTTAACAAAAAAAGAGTGAGAACAAACTGCATTTGTGAGAACAAACTGCATTTGGGATCATTTGAAGCCGCATTTAAACTGCATTTTGTAAGTTGGAAATGGGTGCACTATATCATTCCATCATATGGAGAAAAATGCTGAAATGTTTTCCTCAAAAAACATAATTTCTTTACGACTGAAGAAAGAAAGACATGAACATCTTGGATGACAATGAGGTGAGTACATTATATGTGAATCTTTGTTTTTGAAGTGGACTTCTCCTTTAACAGATACAGATTAAACATGCATCGCCCTTTTCAAATATCTGCGATTTCACATTCCACATTTCAGCACAAAAACAATGTTTTTTTTTTTTCTCCACTTGGGATAGCCTCTCCAAAAAGCTCTGTTTTCACAGAACAAAAACGCTGTCTCAGTGTGGATAAAAGGCCAAAATGTAGAGTAAAGACAAGTTTTTACATGTGTTGGGATTAGTGTAGATGTTGCCTAAAGGACCTTGAGTGGACCTTATTAAATTATCTGTGTTGCACCTCAGATTAACAGTCCGATCACAAGTGTTCTTCATCTCAGTTTGACTCTACATTAGGGGTCTCCAGTCATGCTCCTGTAGGGCCACTATCCTGCAGAGTTCAGAGTCCAACTCAAAACAAACCCACCCGAATCAAGATCATCAAGGTCTTCAGGATTACTAACTAGAAATGTCCAGGAGAGTCTGTAGGGGCAGGATGGACCAAAACACTGCAGTACAGTGGCCTTCCAGGAACAGGATTGGACACCCCAGCTGTACAGCAGTGTTTCTCAAACCTGTCCTGAGGACTCCCAATCACCACACATTTTATATGTTTCCCTCATAAATCACAGTCAATTCAAGTCTTTCAATCTCTAAGTAGCTGTTGTGTTAGATGAGACATCCAAAATGTGCAGTGGTGGGGGTTCTCCAAGGCAGGTTTGAGAAGCACTGCTCTACAGGATCTGAAAAGAAAAAAACTTTCCAGTTATTTGTCTTTTAGCAGTTTGCTCTCTTTCTCTCTGTCTAGATCTGGCACAAGAACAGGAAACTGAAGTGTCTTAATCTGACGACTCTCAACAAACATGGCAAAGTGTATGAAGATGGTAAGAGGAAAACATTCACACCCTGCTCACACCAAAAATAGCATATCAGGGTTCAAGAATAACTACAAAGGGTCACATTGTACAGCATGAGGGCAGCACAGCAGTGTACAGAAAGGCTTTCCTCTGAACTGTATCACAAAAGGGTTCAAAACTCAAAGCTTTAACAGCACTGTCTGTGTTGTGGCCATATGGTGGTGAAAGGTTTGTCCCATTACAGCTGCTTACTTCACATGTTATTCTGCAGCTGAACAGTGCTGAGCAGTCATGTGGTTCTCAGCCGAATAAAGCTTTGTATGTCATAGATTACATGCTTAATGGAAAATGTGTTATGCTCTGATATGCTCCACTTCAGTGTTTTTGTTAAACGTAACATCAATACATCTCAGTCCATTTTGAACATTCAAATTTGACAGGCTTTCTCATGCACTATTCTAATTTATTCATGTGGAGCCACACGATTACAATTACCGATAAGGACATATGGAGTTTGATACATTATGTGGAAAGTCGAACAATGAGAAAACATGAATTTTTAAATAGCTGATTGCCTCTAGCTTCTTTGCTGTTGTTAGTTGATGGCAGGTAACATAAAGGCTGTTTTATACTGTAGACATCTATGGCAGCTGTAATACTTTTTTTTCCTTGTCACTTTATCATGGTTTCAGTTTTTCAAATAAATTTTAAAATAAATTTCTGATTATTTTATCTTACAAAATTCTTATACACTGCTGAACTGATCCACATAAAAAATGACTGGAGATTTTTGATTTTTCCGTACAACTGACATAAACATCAATGTAGACTCTAAACAGGAAGTGAGGCTTTATCTGGACCATGCTTTGTCTACCTGTTTCGTTACAAAAGGCCAATGTTTGGCTCCATAATTTTGCTGAATGTGCCTACAGTGCCACCAACAGGTCAAGCAACTTGAAAGCTGATACTTTTGCATAGCTTGTTCTAGAATCATGCTCTTGTGTGGTAATGTAACTGTATTCAGCGTCCTCGTGTTCACGCACTAAATCATCATTAATCGTCGAAGTTCAGTTCCAGTACTCAAGAACGCAAGTGCAGAGGACACATGAAAGTGCCCGGATGTGTTCTTGAAATTGAGGATGCATCGAATGCAGACTTGAGAGAATCAAACCATTAGAAATCTGCAGGTGGATGACGTACGGAAGCCTGTAAGCTTCAGACTTCTCATTTTCACTTGAGAGATTACTGCCGCAAGCTCGCAAATACGTGACGGCTCGTGAAAGTAAACATTTGTCGTTTTGTTTTGCATTATTTTAATGAAGTGAGAAAGCTTGTTGTACTTTTTATTGGCATATCAGAAAGAATATGTAACATTATACATAGCCTAATCATTTTCACAAATACATGCGGTAAAAAGCTATGAAATAATAGGAAAATATTGTCTATAATAAAATGAAATAAATGTTTTTTAAGCGTTATGGCATTTGTTTGTGATTTTATTGTGCATTGCGTACCGCTGTCTCGCTCCTTATAATCTGCTGGGACTGTCAGTTGAGCAGCAAGAACACAGCACATCTCAGATCTCACAAAGACGCGTCCTTCCGAGTTTGTTCTTTCAAGGAAGCCTGGCAAGACCAGTCTCCACGAGAACGCAAGTGCATTCTTTGCGATCTTGAAATTGAGAAACAGCCTGACAGTCTTATTCTGCTGCTGTGTGAATGTGGCCAATAATATTTAGACTTGCATATCGGATGAAAACCAGAGACAGTCTGTGAAATGTCACATAGTGACCAGGATCAGAAGCAGACAGAGTCTGATCGTCTTGATAATCAGGGCTTGTGTGTTCTCTGTTCTCAGATCAGTTTGGCTGTTTGGTCTGGTCTCATTCAGAGACTCACCTCCTATATGTTGCCGAGAAGAAACGACCCAAGACTGAGTCATACTTTCAGGTCACAAACGCAGATGATTGCACAAAACACACATGCTATTTATTCTATGAACATGTTCTTCATCTGACCTCATGTTCCATTAAACTGTAGGGGCCTGAGACGGGTTTGCTCGCTGATGAAGAGGAGACCATCAAGACAGACAAGAAGGAGGAAACAGTCCTGGTACATGTTTGCCATCATACGTGCCATCTACCCTCAGTTTAGTTTGGGTAATCATTTCTGTGTGTGTTTTTGTGTCTGTGACAGGGGCAGCAGTTTGAGTATTATGAAGACTGGGGTGAAGCACTTGTGAATAAAAGCAGCCCAGTGCTCTGTGTGCTGGACATCGAAGGCAGTAACATCACCGTGCTGGAAGGAATACCCACCAACATCTCCCCAGGACAGGTACACTCTCTGTGTGTGTGTTTGGAACATTTGTTTTAAATAAGGTGGCACAGTATCCTTTTGCTGAAAATGATATTGTGGTTATTTTGGCATTTTATATTGATTTCACCTGTAAACATCTGTAAACGTTGATATTAAGGCTAAAAGGACAACAAAATCATAGTCACACTGAAGCAGCAGCACTAATGTTCAGCAGGATGTGTATAAACCGTAAACTGTGTTGATGTATTTTGTCTCCAAATTAAGTCTGCCACCTGCTGCCAATATAAGGAGGCTTAACAGAGACATTCACAAAAAATGTAAGATAGAAGGATAGGATAGTCCACTTTTTTACTTTTTAGAACATTTTACAGTGCAGTATTTGAGTTTACTAACGGTCAACATGTTAAATCCCTCTCTGAGTTTCATTTGATAATTAATCTAATTTAAAGCAGCACTAGTATAGACTCACAATATGTCTAATCTAACAGTTATGAATGCTTGGAATTGACCCATGAGTCCCAGAGCTGAGGTGAAGCACATTATTCTAAATATAGGATGAGCATTCATTTTTTCTCTGAAAAGGACTGATAAAAGTGGATGAAAATGAAAACGGACCCTTTATTGTAAGCTTAGAGTTCCTATTAAAAATATCAATGCAAGATGAATAACACAAACCCCAACTCTTGTCCACAGGCATTCTGGTCACCCAATGACACAGGGCTTGTGTTTGTGGGTTGGTGGCACGAGCCATTCAGACTGGGGCTCAAATACTGTGCCAACAGAAGGTGAGTAGTGGGAAATATCTGTCTGATGAATAAAAACTTCAAACCAAATCTGATTTTTCTGTTTTAAGACTGGAATGATTGTCTGCATGCTAACAGCAATGCCATTTCTGCAGGTCATCTCTGTTTTACGTGGATCTGGCTAGTGGTAAATGTGGTAAGATGTGCATTTTTATGCATTTTTCCATCTCAAGACATTCTGTATAGAAAAAAGGGCTGTGTATTACCAAGAATCTGGCGATACAACACGCATCACGATACAGGGGTTATGATACGATATGTTGCGATACATTGCGATATTGTAAACAAGGCGATATATTGGGATATTTCTTATTTTATGAATGGGACATAAATTTAGGAAAGCTGTAATTAAGAACACACCACCATATGCATTCAGTGTTATTGAATCACTTATTGTGCAGAACGAGTAAACGGGGAAAATAAAGTGCTTGCAAGATTCTTTAGTTATTAAATGTATAAAATGTAAGCTTTTATAAAAAGACCATATATATTTTTAGACCCTGCTTTACAGTTTAAGTTTACAATTGTAACCATGTCAGATCATTTCTGAACTTGAATATCAATAAAAAATAAAGGATTTCTATAAAAAACAAAAGAATTGTAAGCCAATAAAATAAATACAGATATTGGACATTCTGAGAACCTTTTTGTTCTGAGAATTTTGCAAGTTTGGGATTTTGCAAGATTTTTAGTTTGTAATTATGCTCCACGTGGAATTGCCAAGCACCGCCTCAACTGCACAAAACAGCCCCACCACGAGAGAAAGCGGCAGGTAGCCACGCGGCTACCCCACAGGTCGCGAATGCCCTTTCACGGGACGCTGCAAGCAGCCCCATCCCAAATGCATGGGGGCGCTTCTGCTGCACAGACGGGTGGCGGCGATTCCGCTGCTTGCCGCGTCGTGGAGTGAACTATACCTCAAAAACCGAAGTGACGCCTTTACACCGAGGCGGAAGCAGGAACTATTCTTTCATCATCCATTAATGCTAGCGTTAGTGGCATGCCCTTATGCTAGTATTTCCTGTCACTGTTTAAGTTCAGAGATAAGACTGCAATCTAGCGGTCAGGATATAAGCTCAAAATAAAGCAACTGTCATGAATCTTCTATGATTATTTTTAAGTTTTTGAGAATCGATACAGTATTATACACACGATTTTCATACACCCCTAATAGAAAATGCTGTGTAATTTTTTTTATGTGACAAAAGAGAAACACACCGTGCCTTTGTAGCACATAGCTTTATTATGGCCTGTGAGTCCTTTTCAGGGTTCGCTTTCATTGTAGTCACTTTCAAATTTTGTCAGTAGCTGACACTGTAGGGAATCTACCAAGGAATGACAATCTCTGAAGTGATATTGATTTAATCTGAGAACTGTATTTAGTGTTACCTGGTTAACAGTTCATCAGGGCAAACAGAATAATTTTCCCCCTTTTGTTCACAACAGACATCCTTTTATGCTTGTTGCGTCTGCCACTTGTTTTTTGAGAAGAGAGCAACTGACTTCCTAACTTTTTCTACTGCTAGTTGCTCTGCTAATCGTATAAGCAGTTAAACCTGGACAAAATTATATTTGCAGAGTACCCAAATCTGTGATGCAATGATCTTCCATCTAGTGTGTCCCCTGCCTGTGGCATGAGATGCTGGGATAGGCCCCAGCTTCCCCCCCAACCCTACAGAAGACAAGGATTTTGGAGAATAGATGGATGGATGTATGGACGGGAGGACACAAGTTTCCAGTGCAGCTCTCTTTATAAATCCTAGACCTGGTGTTACAGAGTGGCTCCTTGGGGTTTTGTCTGGTCAAAGAAGCTATGGTTGCCTGTTCTGCCTCCCAATCACTGCAGACAGACCTCTAGCTATGCTGCTGTATAGCTGCATAGCATCTGATTATATGCTGTTGCATAGCTTTTGCTATGAAAGAATGCTTCATTTTGTAAGAAAGGGGCTGCTCTTGGCCAGGAATTTCAGCCCCATTTACTTGAGAACAGATACTCTGACTGGCAGGCAGCATCCAATTTGAAAGTATTAATTTCCTTTGAGACTGTTGCAAGTACAGGTTGAACATCTGGCCTCTGAACGTTTCGCACTACCAAACCACTACAGTTTTGCCCCTCTTTGCAACATTGTTTTCTTGATGTGGCGAATCTTCTGTTGACTGTGTGGTGCATGTTGTTTTGCAGTTTCTCCAAGAGCATTTGGGCACAGGTCTCTCTTAAGCCATGCTTAAAGTCTATAAAGGGGGCATGTAGGCTGGTGCCTTTTCATCCTTCTCATGTGCTGGAGGCACTTATAGCTCTTCCGGTCAAGGTTGTTAGGTTGTATATCTTTTGAGTCTGGTTTTAGCCACGATACGGTGTATTTGCAGGTCTTATCAGTTAAGTCTTTTTGTTTGTAGTTGGCCCAAGGACTGATCACATAAATGATATGGATCTGATCAGTTGTTAGGCAGATTTTCTGCAGAAAAGGTCTGGCTGTCTCCACGATAAAAATGTTTAAATGATTAGTTGGTTATGGGTGGCTACAGGCTGAACATTAGCTCATACGGTTTGCTAGGCTCTGTAGCATGGATATTTCAAATTTTGCTTCCCAGGATATATGTGCAAAGCTGAATGGATTTTAGTTTTACTACTGTATTATTTTCTTGTTGCCAGTAGATGTTTATTTATGCAGTTCAGTAGAAAACCTGGATGAAATGGTGCTGTGCTCCAGTTATTTGCATGTTGAGACTCACACCTTAGGGACAGAGCTTAAACACCAGCTGTCAGTGAGTTACTATGTTTCTCTATGGGCTTCAGAGATTGTCACTCCAGGTGCCAGCAAATGGTGCAGCGTCTTGTTAAGCTCAGAATTGTAGAATTACATGATTCTATCAGAACCTTTTAAAAGCAGATGTTTTTTGTTTTCATAAATGTGTGTGTGTTTTTTTTTTTTTTCTTTCACTTGAATTTTATCTATGCTCTCACCTCAGAACAGTTATCATCTAACTCCAGTGCTGTCTGCTCTCCTCGGCTAAGTCCTGACCACTGCCGTATTGTTTATCTGGAGTGTGGCATCTTCGGTCCACACCTGCAGTGCAGCCGTCTATGCATGGTGTGTATTTTTTGTCTGGCCAGTTCTTAAAGGTGGCAAGTTTGGATTTAATTTACTTAATATTTTAATAACCAGAATGTTTCTTGTTTAAAACATATTTTCTCACCATTCATTATTTAAACAGACCTTATTATGATTTTGGTCTCATTACCCACTCACTATATTAGAAATAATCAATGAGTGCACAAATTAGCAATTTCAAAAGCAGCTTTAGTTGGAGGTGCAGTTGGTATTTATAGTCTAAGTGATTTGACCGTAATCAAATGTACGTAACTTTAATCTGTGTTAGGGATCCGTGGTATACCGGTACTGGAAAAATACCGTATTGATTATATTTCAAACGGTACGTTATCATAATTTTGCTTAATTCGGTAATTCGGTTTCATACGCTGCTGTTGTGAAGTGCACCTGTAGGTGGCACTACTTTCCAAATTGTTGCGCAGCCGGTAAATGTGACAACAGAACGCAATGTATCAAACAGATGAAACTCTATCAATGCGTCCAAAATTAATAAATAAAGAGAACAACAGAAGTGAATATGCCATTGCTTTGCGTACAAAAGATGATAAAGGTGAACTAACTGATCTTACTGCACCTGTATGTAAGCGTTGCTATAATTAATTGGCTGCCACAGGAGGCAACACATGAAATTTTGCTATTTGTCGCTTGCTCATCCTGATGTTTTCGGAGGATTAAGAGATCGACAAATAAGTGCATTATTCATCATTCATAAATTCAGATTTAATTTTTTATTTTATTCACAACTGATCAACGCACATACATGAGATGTGGTACAGTAACAACGAAAGCTCAAACGTGCGTGTGTGACACCATAGAACCAGTGAAGTTTTGGTCACGTAATACACTGCCCTCCAAAAGTTTGAAAACACCCATGGCAAAGTGTGGTTTTGGATGATATCAACATAATACTTATCATTTTTTGGTGCAAATACATTAAAGTAACATTATCATTATCATTGACATTATCATTGAAGACCAGCAATAATAATTTTCATTTTGATTACATAATAATGGTAATGCATACATGTCAAAGTCAGACATGCCCCTTTGCCAGCTGTGATGCCTTGGTTACTGGTTTAAACTTGGCCCAGATTTTTAAAAGATTTTTGTGTCAGCACACCTTAATAGCTTCAACAATTGATTGCCAATTAATTGTTTAGAATACAATGAATTTAGGCCCAGATTATGCAGAGCTGTAATAGCTGCTATATTAATTTTAGTATCAAAGATATAAAGGCAATGTTTCTGCCGTGCTGCCGACCGCTAATATGAAGCAGCCAAGACAACGAGAGAGTGAGATTTGTAATTAATGCTATTTCTTTGGCTATCTGAGTCTGAAATCTGAAAACAATCTGAGAGAGAGAAATAATAATGTGATTTTGAATATTACTTTGACTGTTAGAATTACACTTTAAAATAAAGCAACATTTGCCTGTAGGTTTTTTGTTACAGTTTGATACAAAAATAATATCTTATTTTATTAATATTATTATTATTTTATTATTATTTAGTACAATCATTTTAATTCAATTCACTTACCTTTTGAGGCTGGTTATTTGTTACCTATGGTATCGATTTAGTGTCGATACCGAAGTATTACATTCTGGTACTGTACTGAAGCCAGAATTATGGTATCGAGCCATCCCTAATCTGTGTATTGTTGTGGTTTGGTTGCAGTATGACTGGTACACCAAGCAGACAAGTGTTGTGGTTGATGTGGTGCAGAGACCCAGAGAAGGTATGTGCATAAAATCATGCTATTTTTTTTATTTATTTATTGGATAGTAAAGAAATTATAAAAGTGTAATTCAGATAAATATCTCTGACCTGTTTAATATATTTCTATGTTCATCAAACGTGTGTGTGTGTGTGTGTCAGATGGTTTTACTGGGATCTACAGCTCAATGCTTTCTCCCCGCTGCTGGTCAGCTGATAGTCAGCGTGTGCTTATTTCCTGTCCCCAGAGATGCCGTAAGGTAGTGAAACACCTCTCTCATACTAGAGCTGCATTTATAATCATGATTTCCATTGACACACAGCTGGGCAGAATGGAGAACATGTGATGTATACTTTTTTACAACAGTTCTTTCTAGTCCTCGAATCTGATTGGCTAATAAGAGTGCAATATTAAGAGTCCAACAGCCGTTTTACTGTTTGTAATTGTATCACTCTGCACTTTTCACAAATTCTCTACATACAGGTGCATCTCAAAAAAATTGAATATCGTGAAAAAGTTCATTTTCAACATTTCAAAAGTTTTTTTGTTTTATTCTGATGATTAGAGTGTACAGCTTACAAAAACCAAAAATCCAGTACCTCAAAATATTAGAGTATTTACATTAGAGTTTCATTAAATGTCCATCCTTACAGTATAAATTCCGGGCATCTCTTGTTCTTTGAAACCACACTAATGGGGAAGACTGATGACATGGCAATGGTCCAGAAGACAATCATTGACATCCTCCACAAAGAGAGTAAGTCACAGAAGGTCATTACTGAAAGGGGTGGCTGTTTACAGAGTGCTGTTTCAAAGCATTTTAAATGCAGAGTTGACTGGAAGGAAGAAATTGGGTAGGAAAAGGTGCACAAGCAACAGTGATGACTGCAAGCTTGAGAATACAAGCAAAGCCAATTCAACACTTGTGAGAGATTCACAAGGAGTGGAATGAAGCTGGAGTCAGAGCATCAAGAGTCACCATGCTCAGACGTCTTCAGGAAAAGGGCTACCAAGCCACTTCTGAAGCAGAAACGTCAGAAGCATCTTACCTGGTCTAAGAAGAAAATGAACTGGACTGTTGCTCAGTTGTCCAAAGTCTTCTTTTCAGATAAAAGTAAATTTTGCATTTCATGTTGAAATCATGATCCCAGAGTCTGAAGAAAGACTGGAGAGACACAGAAGCCAAGCTGTTTGAAGTCCAGTCTGATGTTTCTGAAGTCAGTGATGATTTGTGGTGTTGTGATGTCTGCTGGTGTTGGTGTCCAAAGTCACTTCAGCTGTCTACCAAAGCACTTTACTTTAGAGGCAGCCGTGGCCTAAAGGTTAGGGAGTCAAGCTTTTAACTGAAAGGTTGCGGGTTCGAGTCCCAGGACTGGCAGGGATTGAAGGTGGGGGGAGTAAATAACCGGCGCTCTCTCCACCCTCAATACCTCAATACCACGACTGAGGAGCAAGGCACCGAATTCCCAAAAGCAATATGACTGCCCACTGCTCCGGGTGTTCACTACTGTGTGTGTGCACTTGGATGGGTTAAATGCAGAGCATTTGGGTCACCATAGTTGGCCACATGTCACGTCCTTTTCTTTACTTAACTTTATGCTTCCATCTGCTGACAAGTTTTATTGAGATGCTGATTTCCTTTTCCAGCAGGACTTTAGCACCTGCCCACAGTGCCAAAACCACTTTAAAGGGGTTTGCTGACCATGATATTACTGGCCAGCCAACATGCCTGACCTGAACCCCATATGGAATCTATGGAATATTTTCAAGAAAAAGATGAGAAACAGTTGATCCAACCATATAAAGGTTCAGTAGTGCCTCAGCAGTGCCACAGGCTGATCGCTTCCACGCCACACTTGACTGATGCTGTAATTTGTGCTAGGAGCAAGTATTGAGTGCATAAATGAACATACTTTAAAGAACTTGCAAATCTGTTTTTTGATTGATCTTAGGAAATATTCTAATATTTTGAGATACTGGATTTTTGACTTTCATGAGCTGTAAGTTCTAATCATCAAAATTAAAACAAGAAACTTTTGAAATGTTTCACTTTACATGTAATGAATTTAGAATATATGAAAGTTTCATTTTTTGAAATAAGTTACAAACAAAAAATGAACTTTTTCACAATATTCTAATTTTTTATTTTTTTAATTTTGATACATTTATCAAAATTCTGTTCTCTAGAGATTTTTTTTCTAGCTGACTTTATGTACAATGAATGACTCTTCTGAGGTAAATGTGATGTTATGTGACATTGTTCACAAGTTTTACCAATGCCTTTCTGTGGTTGAAACACTGATTGAGTGATTACATGTAACATGATTTATTTCAGTAAGTTGTTCTGTTTCTTTCAACATCTGATGTTCATTCATGTTTATGTTTTGCTATACTAGTACCTAGTAGCATAGAAGACAAGATGATCCGTTCACGTGCAGCTTAAACTGAAGTGCAACAGTGAACGCCACATTAAATAGTGTCAAAACTAAATTCATAGCTTCTATTTTGTGATAAATTTGACAGAATTTATAATAAAAAACATAGTTTTTTATTAATTGCAACAAAGCACAAACTTTATTGCAATTATTTGGTGGCATGTGCACTGCAAATAATGAATGGACATAAAGTTGTACTGTCCCTCTAAACAAGATTTTAAAGTTTCTTTATCCGTAATTCTAATAATATTTAACTGCATAATTACGTACAGAAATATATTTTGTGTTAGTTCATGTATCTGAATGGCAGTGTGGTAGCCTACACCAACTGCTATATAATATTGCTTATCTGGCCCAAAAAGACCTTAAACATTACAGTTCAGTCTGCAGTATGAAAAAAAAAAAAAAATCCCCAGTAGTCATGCAGTAGTTATCTAATAGGGAATTCCCCTTCTGTTTCTATATTTGTTCATTGTACCTATTTTGGGATGTGAGTGTGTGTTTCTAGATCTGATTCTGAACTGACTTTGCTTTTGTAAATATGTTCTTGATTTCTTGAACAGTTAATCATTTTCTGTCACTCTTATATTACAGGATTTGTTGATTGTTGATACTTCAACTGGCGAAGTCACGTCTCTCACCTCCCGTATGTAGAGCGCACTCTCTTCATTGTCTCATATAACACACTGCTGTACTGCACTGCACTGTACTGTATGTCTGTAATCTGTCTGTTCTTTGTGCTGCTCTAGAATCAGAGGAGGGAAGCTGGAGTTTGTTGAATATCCATAGAGATCTGATGGTGGTCAGCTGCTCTTCACCAAACTGCCCTCCAGACCTGGTATTCTCACACACATTCTCTGTATCTGTTTCGATACCACGGCAGATTTGCTGTTGAACGTGTCGTTGACTTCTCTAGACTGTAAATCTTGGAAAAATTGGGGCAAAAACCATGCAGAGTATTCCAGTCTTTATGCGTGTGAACATTTGAAATAAATAAATAAATAAAAAGTAAAAATAAATAAATATCCGTCAGTCTTGTGTTCCCCATTGTGTCAGTATTTCTCGTACTGCTGTTACAATTTTACAATTTTATTGGTAACAATACTTTTTTAGCAACATTAGTTATTCCCTGCATGTTTTGGTTGTCAGTTAATAATGAAGGGCATCTAATTTAATGATCTGTTCTGCAGCGCGTTGGTTTTCTGCCAGCAAAGGGTTCTGAAAGCAAGATGGCATGGGTCACGCTGGAGGAGACTCCGCCTCAGGCGGATATCAGCTGGCAGATTTTAGACTTCAGCCCACCACCTGAGGAGAACAACAGCAAATACCGTAAGATCTGAGTGACAGTGCCTGTATGTGCTGATATGTAGTCCAACAGGACTGTGTTATTGCATTTCGGAAACAGTGTTGCAAGTTACTTATGTCAAACGAAATTGCTTCCAAATAAAGTTGAACAGTTGTCCCAACAAAACTTCCTTAGTGATGTTGGACTAAATATCAGCACTGCTGGAGTGCTGTACATGTTGTCAAATTCAGGGTCCTGGAACTGTTGTGTTTGTTCTCATTTTGCACTTTACAGTGTATCTGTATGTTATAAAATGAGAACATCTGTCATTTTGCATGAAAACAAAAAAAACTTTTTGTTCTTCATTAGCTGGTTTGGACTTCAGTGCTATTCTGCTGAAACCAAAGGAAGTGACATCAGGAAGCAAACTACCTCTCATTGTCATGCCACACGGTCTGTTCTTTAGTATCCTTAATTACAATGTAAAAAAATTATAAAACAAATACTTACGAGGTCAGCATCTTGTTTTGCTGATCTCTGTTTTCACTGTGTGTGTCTGTCAGGCGGCCCTCATTCGGTGCTGGTGTCAGAGTGGCTCTTGTCCACAGCAGTTCTGTGTAAGATGGGCTTCAGCGTCCTGCTTGGTGAGAAACAGTTACAGCTTTACTCAACACACCTCAATCTGTCCGTCAGACACATTGTTTAGCTTTTATATAGTCTCTCTGTAATAAAACATTTCACTTAAAATTTATAATAATATATATTTTGTGTGGGAAAAAAAACACGCAGACACACACAACACCAATGCTGATATTTAATCTTTAGATGTTTTCAGGTGTAGGACTAGTTTTGGAACTTAGTTTTGGACCTTTGGACCTTTTGAAAAAGACTCAGAATCTGGGTGTGTAGTGGGACAGCAGACAACACTGTCAACAGAGACGATAAATTTCAGAATTAGCATAGCACACACTGTATGTGCGCAGGACTTTCTCAGTTAGACATTAATAGAGTTATTGTCCTTGGAGCAAATGGTCCTTAAGACTTATTTTACTCTATTTTAAATATGAAATGTATTAAACCTAATGAAATTTCAAGTCTTTTTTTAGTGAAAATGATTTCCGCTCTCTAGCTCATATTGGCGAGTTAGTAAGAGTAGTAGTACCCAGTTTGTGTTATTTTAAAGGATTATGTTGCTTTAAGTCATATGGTCCTCATTTATGATACTTTATAGTGCTTTTGTTGTCTTTTAAATAAACTTTGGTCCCCAGTCATTGTAATTATACAAAAGCCAAAGTGCATACAACACTCATGTTACTTGGTGAAAAAAAAAAAAAAGTAAGTTTTATCGGTTTCGAATTACAAGGCTGAGTAAATGACTGAACATTCATTTTGGGATGAACTACCCATTTAAGACCAAGTACTAGGCTAATGTTATGGCCAGAATCACTTGAATTAATCAAAAGTGATCATAGTGATTAGGGAACAACCCCCACCCCACCCCAATCTGTATATCAGGTTTATCATGTGTCTTTCCTGTTGTAGTGAACTACAGAGGGTCACTTGGTTTTGGCCAGGATAACATCTACTCCTTACCAGGAAACATTGGTACACAGGATGTTAAAGATGTGCAGGTAAACACTACTGCTTACTGAGCTGTTACTTTCTCATCATCAGTGTAACCAAATATTTACAAATACATGCTAAGATACTACTTGTTATGTTTGGAAATACATTTATATTGCTTGTGGGATTTTCCATATTTGCAAAGATCTGAAAGGCTCTTCTGGAATTTGTGACGTATGTTTTGTGATTTATACTTTCAATGCAGTATACATAATTATAAATGTGCTGTTTGTTTACCTCTAAACAGTTCGCAGTAGACAGTGTTTTGAAGCAAGGTGACTTTGACCAGCAGAAGATCGCTGTGATTGGAGGCTCTCATGGTGGATTCCTGGTTTGTCATCTGATTGGACAATATCCTGAGTTTTACAAAGCCTGTGTGGCAAGAAATCCTGTCACAAATCTGGCCTCCATGGTCGGCAGCACAGACATTCCTGACTGGTAATGTGACATTAACCTTCACATCTAGTGGACACAATACTGAATTACTTAATTCCAAATTTTGAAGACAGTTTCACAGATAAATAGTTTCAACCATGTTTCTGTTGAAGTGGTGACATTTCACATCACAAATCAAAGTGATGATTAATACTATAACATTGTATAAATACATAATTTAAATATAAATATATATATTTTGCAATACATTTTTTTGAGGGTACGGCCTAAAAATGTAATACTATGCAAAAAATGCTTTTTAAAATTCTAAATATAGAACTTCGCCTGTAGATGTTTGTGATGGCTGATGATTTTGAGTGTGTTTGTGTTCAGGTGTATGGTGGAAGCTGGATTTGAATATAACACAGACATTCATCTTGAACCTGCTATTCTCGAGCAGATGTTAAACAAGTCACCCATAAAACATGTCAGCAAGGTAAGTAAATGCTGTTCTGATGCATTATTTATTTGTTTATGCCTTTATTTTTACTGTCATAAGTGCTCAGCTTATAACATGCATGGTTGTGTTTGTTCCTCAGGTTAAAACTCCAGTACTTCTGACAGTGGGGGAAGATGACAAGCGTGTCCCCAGTAAGCAGGGTATTGAATACTACAGAGCCCTAAAGGCATTGCAGGTACCAACAAGGTAAGTACAATGACACTGCCACTTTATAGATGGGGTTTCTTCTGTGAAACATTTCTATTCTCTTGGTCACTGGTTCATTAGTGTATTTGTGTGTCCACAGATTGTTGTGGTACCCAGGCAATAATCACTCTTTGTCCAAAGTTGACGCAGAATCGGATGGGTTCATGAACGCTGCTCTCTGGATTATCCAGCATCTTTCTCTGTAATATCACTTCCTCTACATAAATCATAACTAGCTTTTATTACACTTTATTAAAGCGTTGATTTTAGCGTTTCTTTCATCAGCTTTGTCATTGTCATACGGAGGCATTAGCTTGGTGCTTTCCCTTCTGATCACAAAGGGAAACTGAGCCCAAAGCTGTGTCTCTGTGATATACTGATATGAAAAGCACTTGAAGTGGTTCAAAGGCCTAGTGTGTGATATATGAAGAAGTTAATGTATTATTTACTGAAATGGAATTTACTCTAAATGGCATCTGAAAAGACTTCTCACTGTTGTCAATAATGGTTTTGATTTCAGTTACTGGCAAATTATATTTGTGCCAAAATGTTTATCGTGCTACACGTTCAGTGTAGCTACTTCATTTTCTGATGGTCCTCTGCTTTTTGTAATATGGTTACTTTCTGGGATATGTACTAAATGACTTACTGCATTCTTTTCAATAAAATGTGACTTTCTGTAAGGCTTAAGCAAGTAACTTTCTTTAAAGCTGATTTCAAACTTGTGACAGGAAACCAGCAGGGCTGGAGGTTAAGACCATATAATTCAACATTAAATTTTTGGTAACACTTTATTTTGATAGTCCACTTTGGACAGTACTACTAACAGTAAGTAACTTTGCAACTGCATGTCAACTAGTCATTAGAGTATTAGTAGACTGTCTGCTTAATATCTTCTAACACTCTTATAAACTTATTCTACTAACCCTAAACCTAACAGTCTGCTCTGAGAGTTCGCAGACATGTAGTTGCAAATGAATGAGAATTAGTTGACATGCAGTTGCAAAGTTACTTATGGTTAGTAGAATGTCTAAAGTGGACTATCAAAATAAAATGTAACCACATTTTTTAGTTCTAAAATGTGGTATTAATGTCTGTTCCATCAATATCAGTATCACACAGTGATTACTAGCAGAAGCCTGTGTCTCTACAACTGAAATGCTGTGATCATGCAATAAAAGGGGAAGCCAACAAACAAACAAATCCAATTCAGTGCAAGAGAGGAAAAAATATAGTTCGGGCTATAGCCCTGTGTTATCCACTCAACTTAGTCTTTCATTTCATCTGTTTTTTTTTTCTCAGTAACTATTCTTTAACCAAGAATAGCTGTTAGTACGTTTTATCACATCCAACCAATTCTGAACATCTGTTCCCCATCTCTGTGTGTGTGGGTGATTGACTTTCAGTTACTGCAGACTTTTCTTTCACTTCCATGAAATAGTGCACATTGTTAATATAAATACCTAGTCCTGGCATTTGATTTAGTTTCTTTGCTTTCCTTTGTGAATGTGAAAGATACATAGCATTGTTGGAGTTTTGGACTGCAAATCTTTGGTAAGTGATATTCTGTGTTTTCAATATGTTTGAAATGATGGGGGAATGTAGCAAATTATTTACAGCGTGACGTATTCAATACTACAAAATCCTGTGTAATAAAATAAATATTAAAATACTGAGTTTATTTGCAGACTATGCAATATAATGCTTAAATATGTACGATTTTATGATGTTATATACTTTTGACTAACTCTCCAGCCGATGTAATGTACCTTTTAGTTCTCAAAGGTTAGTGGATATAGCATATTAAAGTAAAGTAAATGCCATTCAACTTGCATAGCTATTTGTTTGTTTGTTTTGTCTCTAGGCCATGTTTGGACAAACGGTGTATCTGGTTCTTATACTGAATCAGTTTCATCTTTTTGCAACTTTACATCCTGAATTCTATCCATGTGAAATTCACACTACCAAGGACGGGCACATAAATGTGGACTGTCGGCACAGACGTCTTGCCAGCATCCCTAAATTCATATCCCTCTCGGTTATATCACTCAACTTAAATGAAAACCACATTCACCACATTAAGGGTGCCGCATTTTCTGGATTACCCAATCTCAGGCATCTCAGCTTGATGTGGAACTGCTTACCGGATCGTCTTAAGGAACAGAGATGGCCTTCATGCAGCATGAAATTTGACCCTGATGCATTTAGTGGACTTAAAAACCTGACTTCCCTCCAGTTAGCAGGGAACAGCCTGAAAACCATACCTCCTCTTCCAAAGCAGCTTGAGGTTCTGGGACTGGAATTTAATAATATCTTTAATATTGTCACACCTCTCGGTACACCGCTACTAAAACAACTACTGCTAAGCAAGAATTGCTTCTACGCCAACCCATGTTATCAGTCTTACTTTATCGATGCAAATGTGTTTCAAAATCTCCCTGAGCTTTTAAATCTTACGCTTAGTTACAACAATGTGACCACCGTTCCCCCACACCTTCCACTTTCACTAGAAAGTCTAGACTTGGGGGAGAACAAGATCACACATATCAATAAGGAGTCCTTTTCGAACATGAAACATCTGCGACACCTTAACCTTGGGTGGAATTGCCAAAGGTGTGACCATGCTTCCGAGCCCTGTTTCCCATGCCCAAACAACCAATCTCTGAATCTGCACCAGGATGCATTTTTGGATCAGAGGGACTCTCTAATTAGTTTAAGTCTGCGAGGCAATTCACTGCATATGCTTCCTCAGCATCTCTTCGCACGACTCCGCAAGCTCCAAGAGTTAGATCTGTCCGACAACTTTTTAGCCTACGCCATCCAGAACGGCACCTTTTATGAAGAGCTCCAGAATGTTGTGTCCCTCAGTCTTCTTTATAACTATGAACCCCAGAAATCCTTTCCTGAACTGATTCTGTCACCGTCCATTGAGAAGATGGTGGCTCTGCGAGAGTTGTACATAAGTGGATTATTCTTCAAAGTACTGTCAAACCACAGCCTTGCACCTCTGTTCAAACTGCCAAGACTCGAGTCCCTGGAGCTACGCATGAACTTCATCTGCTCTGTTAGCATTGACGCTATAAGCCAGCTGAGAACATTAAGGAGGGTGGGCCTTTCCCAAAACATGCTTGCTTTTAGTTCATGCTTTTCAACCTGCAATTCTGAAGCCGTACCAAGCAGATACCAAACCCTTCGAAAACGTGAAAATGGACAGCTCAACTTCCAAGCTCAAAAAGTCCCCCTACTGAGCTCAGGGCTGAGCACTATGCAGGCCTCTGAAGAAGATTACTGTCCTTTTTATTATTCTATTTGGCATTTTAAAAAGCAGATCTGCTCGAAAAACCTGCTTTTTGACCTCTCTCAGAACAGCATCCCATGGCTGAATGCAAGTACTTTTAGAGGCATGGAAAAAGTGGTATGCATAGATCTGTCCTACAACTATATAAGTCAAACTTTAAATGGCCGGCAGTTCACACATCTAAGCAAATTGACCTACCTTAATATGGCTCACAATCGCATTGACCTGTACTCTGACAAGGCCTTCCAGGAGATAAGTGGCACGCTGAAAGCTCTCGACCTCAGCAACAACGAATTCCACTTTGTAATGAAGGGTATGGGACATAGGTTCACATTCCTTTCACACTTAACATCACTTACAGTACTGAGTCTAGCGAACAATCACATTGGTCTCAGAATCTCTAACATTCTTACAAGTACCTCTCTGAAGTATCTTGATTTCTCTGGAAATCGTTTGGACATAATGTGGGACTCTAGGCGTGACCAATACCTACATTTCTTTCAGGGTCTTACAAACCTTACGCAATTAGACATTTCTGAAAATCAGCTCAGATCATTTCCCCCAGAGGTAATCATAAACTTGCCTCCGAGCCTCCAGGTGCTCCGAGTGGACTCCAATATGCTGACCTATTTCCCTTGGGGCAACATCTCAGTTCTCAAACAGCTCTGCCACCTGAACCTTAGTTCAAACATGCTTTCGTTCCTACCTAGCATGCATTTTGACCTCCGTCTTGTAAGCCTGGACCTAAGTCACAATCGACTAGTTGCGATCCCAAAGGCTTTCCTTAGTCAGGCAATAAACCTTAAAAACCTAATGCTTAACCACAACCAGCTGAAGATCCTTGATGTGCAGTCTCTTCCCTTGGCGTTTCATAAAGGTTACACTTTCTGTCCTGCTGGGCGGCATAAAAATAAGTCCTCCTGCAAACTTGTGCTGCATGCCAATCCTTTTACTTGTAGTTGCGTTATCTCTGGATTCGCCAGATTTCTCAGAGAAACCGATTTGGATATCCCACATCTCACCACAGAGGTTCACTGTGCTTATCCAGAGTCACTGGCTGGTGTGAATGTCCTCTCGATAGACCTTCACTCATGCCAGGAGATATTTGGGAGCGTTGCGTTCCTCTGTACTTTATTGTTGACTTTGGCAGCAACCAGCGTTCCCCTTTTGAAGCATCTGTATGGTTGGGACCTGTGGTACTGCATCCAGATTTTATGGACTGGACACAAGGGACACACTCCAGCCGATGGCGGCAACATGACAGATAACCAGTATGATGCGTTTGTGGTCTTTGATACGAGTAACAAGGCAGTCAGGGATTGGATCTACAAGGAGATGGTTGTGAGACTGGAGAACAGAGGGCGATGGCGCTTTCGACTTTGTCTAGAGGAACGCGACTGGTTGCCTGGAGTATCGTGCATAGAGAATCTCCACAAGGCCGTTTACAACAGCAGAAAGACTGTGTTTGTACTGACGAGCCCTAGTGGCTGTTCTCACGAAAGTGGGGTCGTCCGACAGGCTTTCCTCCTTGTTCAGCAGCGCCTTTTAGATGAGAAAGTGGACGTTACAGTTCTTGTTTTGCTGGACGTTCTCTTCCCCAAATTCAAATACCTTCAGATGAGAAAACGGATCTGCAAAAAATCAGTTCTGTCCTGGCCCAAGAACCCACGAGTGCAGCCGCTCTTCTGGAACAACTTGCGTGTTGCTCTTGTCTCTGATAATGTTAAAGCCTACAACAAGAATGTCACAGAGAGTTTCTTCTAAGAAGGCTGAAGTGTAACGAGAATGTTACGTTTTATGGTGTTTCAGGTTTTTGTTTGTTAGTGACAATGTTTGATCTTATTACGGGCCATTGGAAGTATAGAAAATATTAAAAGATGTTGAAATACAGAAATCTTAATGCTCTCTGGCAAACTCAGTGATTGACAGTGATACGCTAGAAAGTAGAAACACAGCTAAAACACAAAAAAATATGGACTGTCAAATCTAAATAAATACATATTCTAATAAAGAAACTTGCAGAGATCAAGCTATTTAGGGATGTCATGTAAGCAGGTTATGTTCATTCTCAACATTCTGTGTACATACCAAGTATGAACATCTAAACATCTGTTGTAGAAAAAGGGAAAATCAGGGAGATGATAATTGGCAGTAAATGTACAGTTATTTGTATGAGGAACTAATGCACCTGTTGGACCACATAGCACACATTCTTCTGAATTTTAAGCATGTGTACGCTTTCAGATTCATGCAATTACGTCAAAAAATAGCACTGCAGTTTCTAGAGCTTAGCAACTCAGTTACAAGAAAGCCTCTAAAAAATAAATAGTAATAGATGAATTAGAATTTTGTTGTTGTAATAATAGTTTAATATAGTTCCTTTCTTGAATCAAACTACATCTATATTTCAAGTTTGACATTAATGCTAATATACACATTGTCGAGGTTCATTATTGTTTAATTTGTTTAAGATGTTCAGAACTGTAAATCAGCAGCAATATTTGACGATGTGCCTTTGTTAAGGAGGATTTACAGTTTGTTCAGATGTCAGTATGATTTGTAATATGTGGTTGCGGAGCGTACTATTCCTTTACATGAATGGAAATGATTTAAAATCTTTTTGTGTAAATTATTTATTATATCTGTTGTATTTCACTGTACAGATCACACATCCAAGCAACTTGTTTTTCTCTGAAGACAGTAAAGTCACAAAGGAACAAGCTCTGTTAATCTTAACAGACACCACTGTAAATCATAGTTAAACATATCCGATTGTTTCCTGCTCGTGTATCCTGAGTAGCGGTTGTTGCCAGGGGCTAAACTGGCCTGAAATGGCATTGTGTTATCCGCTATAGTGGACAGAAAAATACTTTTAACTTTTCAGTAATATTACATATAAACTACCCTTAATGATAAATCTTGATCTTTATTAATTGAAAAATGTAAAGGTTTTTATGTAGTGGTTACCAAAAATGTCAGCAGAGAAGTCACAAGACTGAAAATTAGTTAAAAAAAAATGTATTGTCATTGCTGGAATACTTTAACATCCCACATGATTAAGCATTTCCATTCAGCAAGGTAACAGGTGGTGATTCATGTGGTGCTGCACAGAACGGTGTCTAACATGTCTGCTAGAAATTTTGTCTCACTTGAGACAGAAAAAATGCAATTTCTTAAAAATACTAAACATTTTTTTCTTAATGTTATATTGTATCATGTTTATCAAAATAAAACTGATAACAAAATAAAACTGAACACCCCATTGTATTGGTATTTAAATTATGTACATACAGAAAAAAATGGTGCTTCAGTGGTTCTTTAGCGGTTCTTTGGTGTGATTGTGGTGCTATATAGCACCGTTAGTGTATAAAGAACCGGTCAAGCCCCTGTCTGGTTCTTCAGCGGTTCTTCAGAGGTTCTTTGGGGTCGTTAAGGTGCTATATAGCACCACTGCCATACAAAGAACCTGTTAAGCCTCTGAATAAGGATCTCTAACTCTCTCTTAAACTCTTCAGTTGGGGAAAGGATTAAAAACAACATTAACATACAGTGTATTTCCTGAAGATCTTTTTGCCCCTAAGGCCCCCATAAGGAAATATTTCCCACATAAGACCTTTTGACCTTAGAGAAGCATAAAAGTGATTCAAGACATTTTGCCATTGTAGTAAATATATTTACTACTATTGTAGTAATACAAGCCCCTATGATTGTTTCTATTGAGCACCATTTTTGTTGAATTAATAAAATGCTATACACAGCAAAATCCCCAGTGTTAATTTAACACTCTGAGTATGGACACATGTAAACACTGAAGCGGTGTTGAAGTTAACAAGATAATTAGGTGATTAACGAAGTGATGATTGATCATTATTGAAGACACCTGATGTTAATAAGCAAAATCACCAAAGGAGAAAACCAAAATTTTTAAGCAACCATTATAGTGGTCAGTGCTAGCATTAGTTGGGTTCTTGACCCTTAAATCATCAACATAATGGTTGCTTAAAAATTTTGGTTTTCTCCTTTGGTGGTTCTGCTTATTAACATCAGGTGTCTTCAATAATGATCAGTCATCACTTTGTTAATCACCTAATTCTCTCATTACCTTCAACACTGCTTCAGTGTTTATATGTGTCCACACTCAGAGTGTTAAATTAACACTGGGGATTTTGCTGTGTATGGTACATCTGATGGTTCTACATAGAACCATTTGACAAAGGTGCCATATAGCACCTTTTAAAATAGAGGCTATATAGCACTAAAAGTGGTTCCCCTATGATTACGAGCCAAAGAACCACTTTTAGTGCTATATAGCACCATTTGTTTTAGACTATAGTCTTGTCTTGAAATTTCTTTTACTTACTTTCTTGTACATACAGACACTGTTTTAAGCAGCATATAACCTATTCAGTGAAGTGTTCTGTAATTTACTGTAATTAATCACACTTTTCACAACGTTTGTAATCTACCATACTTTGTCACACTGAATCTCTAAAACAATGTGGAAATAACAACCAAAAAACAGTATTTAATGTTTAAAAAAAAAACATTTGTTCAATGGCATCTTTTTATTGTTTAAGTGATGAGTATCAATGTTATAAGTAATTAGAGCAAGTATCTTTCATATTGATACCGATACTGATACCTCTGTTAAATGGATTTTTTAAAAACAAAATGAGCTTTACAGTAATAGGCCTATTGTTGTTATTTATTAACAATTATATAACATTAAAATATAACTTTTAATTTAAGTCAGGTTAAAACAATTGTCACATTTGTTGTTTTTTGTACATTTTTTTCCATAATAAATAATAAATCACTAAATCTTTAAAAAATTTGGTATATACAGTCATGTGAAAAAGTTAGGACATTTAGAAAATATAACCTCAGATGAACAACAACACATGACAAATTGCACCGTGTCATTATTTACTGTGCAAAAATGAAGCCAAAATGTAAAAGCCATGTGTGACAAAGTTAGGACGCCCTTACTGTTAACATTAAGAGGGTAAATAACAGTCAAATACCTTTGATTAACTGATCATCAGCAAGTCTGAGCGCCTCTAGAAAAGTATAAGCTTTGGCAGTTTGCTGGTTTAGACAAACACCTCATACCAAAAGACAAGCATGCTGGAGGAGGGCTGATCATTTTGGGCTTGTTTTGCAGCCACAGGACCTGGGCACCTCACAGTCATTGAGTTGGCCATGATCTCCACTGTATATCAAAGTATTCTAGAGTCAAATGCGAAGGCATCTGTCCGACATCTAAATTTGGGTCAAAATTGGGTCATGCAACAGGACAGTTAACCCCAGGCACACCAGCAAATCTACAACAGAATGGCTGAAAAGAACAGAATTAAGGTGTTGCAAAAGCCCAGTCCAAATCCAGAGCTCATCCTGACTCAAACGCTGTGGTGAGAGCTGTGCATAAGCAAATGGCCACAAACCTTAATAAACTGGAGCAACGTTGAAAAGAAGAGTGGTCCAAATTCCTCCAGAACAATGTGAGAGACTGATAAAGTCATATAGAAAATGAAAAAGTCATATGAAAATGTGTCAAGTTATTGCTGCTAAAAGTGCATTTACAGGCAGTTGAATTATAGGGTGTCCCAACTTTGTCACACATGGCTTTTACATCTTGGCTTTATTTTTGTTAAATAAATAATGGCACTGTGTGATATGTCATGTGATGATGTTTATCTGAGGATTTATTTTCCAAATTTTAAGACCTGCCAAGGACCAGATACAGAAAACCATGAAGTTCAGTAGGGTGTCCTAACTTTTTCACATGACTGTATATATTTGGTAAATATATTTATGTGATGATCCCCTTAATACATGTCAGTATGTTCCGTGCTTACCTAGACAAGAAGAGATGATTCCTGGAGTCCAATCTTAGGGGGACTTAGCAGCTAATGAGGGTACTGTTAAAATATAAAACACTATTTAATCACTGTTCTTTGTGTGCTTGATATTAGTAATGGCTACACTTGACGAAGCACAGAAGCCTCATAATTCCTCAACTGTTTGTAAAAGAGGTAATTACCTGAAGCTTTTCAACACCATGCACTTTGTGTCACGTCACAGCAAGGGTGTCAGGAATTGACTGGTATCAGGTCATATGCTGCTAGATGCTTGAACTACATCATACAATGGCAAAAATAAAAATGTGTTTGTCCTGAAGCCTGTCTCTAGAATATGATTTTCTTCATGTAATAGCTGATTTATATGTTGAGCAACTTGACTGAGTGGAGTGGAGTGACTGTGTACAAAGAGAAATGGTGCAAAAAAAGAGCGACTGGAGCACAGCCTACTGTGCTGCAGATCCTGTTGACATTTTGGCTGCAAAATCAGTCTTATTCATTGTGTCGTTTGTGCTTATCTGTAATGTCTCACAGACCAATGCAAAGAATACAGGTCTGTAGGTAAGGGTTTGCTGACAGATCTTCTTGCTGCGGGGAAAACACCTTACATGAATTATTGACAATGGCTGCCTGAGGGCGTGTTTACCAGCCTGCTGTGTCATTATGAGAGAGATCACATTTTAGCTGAAGGAAGCCATACAGTTAAAAAGCAATAGAAAATGAAATGAATAATAGATAGAGACAGAGACCTGTAGCACAACTAAAACGTGTAGAAGAAAACCTAGGAAGAGGGAAGGGAAGAACAGACGTAGCTTAGCTGTCAAAACATCACAAAAAGGAATTAAATACTGTTCTAGAAAGAGCAGCTGGTTAAAATGAGCATAAGAGGACGTCATCTTCTGGACAGTGTAAGAAAGCGATAGGAAGACAGAGAGGCACTGCGCTGGCATGCGAGAATGACGAGTCGACATCCCTGTTTCTATCGAGTTCCTCCACAGGAGTTACACAGGAGAAACCAGCTAACAGATGCCACCCAGACTAAAGTGCTGAACACCGTCATCAGCGTGAAGGTGAGATCTTTAACACTGATTCTGAAAAACACAAACTTATGTCAGATCATACGAGGATGTAATATGTATAGATTGCCATTTTGTTAATAGCATGCAAAATACCCAGATACCCCATGGAAAAGGTCCAGCTTTTCTTTTTTTTTTTAAGTGGGGAGTTTTGAAATGGCAATAGCCACACAATAAAAAATGATGGATTTTATTTAAAGGAATTAAAATCTTAATAGTAACTCTAAAAGGTCACATTTGAGTTGATTGTAATGCATTTTTGTTTACGTTTTTTTCTAAGCAATATATCTTTAAAGAGTCTCTTTAATTAGTAAAGAACGTGCTGATCCAATCCAGGAAACTTGCCAGGAGTTCATACACAATGAAATTCAATCCAACAGAAAGCTCACAAGAAAAAAATGGATTGAGTAAAAGAATGTCAGTTGTCTGCAGACAGAGTCTAGTAGTGACCACTAGGGGACACCAAAAATGCTGTGATGGGGAAGGCAAAAAACCTGACAGTAGTTCTTATCAGAATAACCCCAACCAATTCAGTTCAGCCCGAAAAAAAAAAAAAACACTGTTAAAATCAACCTTCGTAATCCTCCATGATTAAGTTAATTTCAGCAACATAAATATATTTCAACAATATTGCCACATGTACACTATAATACTCAATCATAGCACTCACTCCTAACAGTGGGCCTTTCCAATGAACCCTAAAATAAGACACACCCCTTGAAAACAAGTGTTCAAACCAGAAGGTCAAAGGGTAGAAACAACCATTTATTTCTAAATTGTGGGAGAAAAAAAACAAAAACTTTGCCCCTTTACAGAAAAAGGCAGTTCATGGTCCCTTTAAGCATGGGCTCAGTCACAAAATCTTTTAAATGAACTGAATGCTTTCTAAAAAATCCCATGAAGTACCACAAAAACCAGGGAGTATTGATGCTCATTATGTTTTCTTCCCAGAAAACACATCACCTTTTCTGAAGTGTGGAACATAAATCACACAAGACAAATCAATGCACATTATAACATACTACAGAAGTTTTGAAAAGAACAATTGTTATTTAATTATTTATATTAGCATAAACACACAACGCTAGACAGGGAGTGAATATAATCCAGCTAACGTTTATAATTAATTTATAGCTGAAATGTTGCAGGGATGTGCAAAAAAGTATTCTTTATAATGTATTGTTAAATAAATACCATTAAAAATAATGTCAGAAAGATAACATTTTATACAAGGTCATCATTGTCCCAGTTTGCACTGAGGCAGGGTCTTTACAAGAATCTAAATTTGTGTAGAAGATATACTGATTCACAACCTAGGGAACCAGAAAGCTGATTGAGACACACTCTGTGAGCACACAAACAGATCCCATCCAGTCATCTGGACTGCAATGATAACTGGAAAATCCCCTGTACTGCACAGTTTGCTCCACTATGGTCCTACATTTTTGGAATTTTGAACAGGATGAAAAAAAAATGCTAGTTTTAACTTTAGTTAGTTATACTAGTGTCATCTAATGGGAGGCTCCATATAACACTTTAGAGTGCCTACACAAGGCTGTTCATGAAACAACAAATAAAGCATGTCTAGACACACAAAGCCCTTCAGGAGGAACAGCTCTCTCTCTCTCTCTGTGTGTGTGTGTGTGGATAACACGCATCAGTCATGACACTGATCTGTCTAATCCTGCAGCTGAACCGCTTTCTGTTCTTATTGTAAATGCTGAGGTTTTTGCTGTATTTGTGTGTGTGGGTAAGCAGCATATTTTTGTGATTATCCATGTGGATGTAATTTGATGTCTTTTATATGCATTCTCATGCAATTAAAATGCGCTGATATATACATTATATCATGTGTTTCAGAGAACATCACCAGCTTTGTGTTATGAGCCTGATTTCATATGGAAGGTACAGTACACACATAACCCTGTATAGAATCATACGTCATGTATCATACGAACATTATGTAATAAGAGATCTAGTTTGGACTGCTATAGGGATGACAGGGCCATTTTTCCTGTGGAATGGTTGACCAGCTGTAAAAACAAAAAACAAAACAAAACAAAACAAAACATAGAAGAAACCGGGGCAAGGCAAGTGATGTGAAAACAGTAAATTTAACACAATACATGCTAGAATACTAGAAAAGCACTGGCTAGTCACAGGATTTAAATCATGAACGCATAAACAGAAGTTCACTCACCTTGAAAAATAGTTCACTCACCTGATAAAAACGATTTAGACAACCGAACAGCTCAAATAACACTCATCCTGTTTACTGAAGAATTAACTTAAGTGCTTAGAAAAAATATAAGCTGCACATTTCTTTTAATCCCTTTCATACACGGATCCTATTGTACCTCTAGTAAAGCATTTTTTAAGGATTTTCATAAAGTGATGGATAAACTGTTGTAAACAACAGCATTTTGTGGATGGAGCTTAAGTTACATTGAAACCGGAAGATTTCTTTAATACCAGGGTATTGCAAGAGGATTGTCCCTGTAATAAGTTCATGGCACCATTCTATGACGACATCACATGACAGTAACAATTCCAATGGCTCTGTGTGTCTGGGGTTGTAAATCAAAATGTGTAACTGTGATTAATCACACATTTAGTTTTTTAGTTAATGCATTCAGTTCCAAGAGAACAAAATAAAATGAATAATTAGTAATGCAATTTCACCATTCACCATTGACTAATGAGCAGGTGTTATACATGTGCAATTAATCATACATTAACTTTGGGCAACCCTAATAAGATTATACTGTATCTTAGTGAAATTGTATTTTAATGCAATACTGTAAATTTGTAAATGTAAAATTCTGTGTGATAAACATTTTAATAAAGCATTGTTAATGTGTCTGCTCGAACCACCACAAACATTCTTATGCTGTCGTTAATGTGACATTTTTTTTGCTTTGATATTGTTTTTTTATTTGTAATACAACAACAACAACAACAACAACAAAAAATGTAAAAAAGACAGCATAAATGATGTGCTGTAAACCCACATTCTCTTTTCAATCGTGCTGCAAAAAAAGACAACCTATATGATTTGTGCTTTTGGTCATGCACCTGGTTGTAGCATAAAACTAAAACTTGCATACTTGCATAGTGAATAGTGTCTGAGGTTGCCAGAAACAGAAAGTTTCGGTTTGTGTACCACTTAATTTGCATTTTCAATCAGCCTGTCTGGCTTTTTTTTTTTTCAGTTGGTTTGAATAGACTAATTGCATGTAGAAATTAAACCAAATTTTCATGCCAAAAAGTAAAATAAAAAATATTGTGCTGGTGTGAACAGGCCTTTAGACATGACATTTTATAAAATAGATTCCAAACACTGATTTTTTATTTTAAGGTGGCACAAAAAGCACCAAAAAGAAACTGAAAAAGAATGTAACCTTATTTAATCTTGTGACCTATACTGTGCCAAGGAATTGTAATAGCTTTGTGATTGGTCAAAACCATCATATATACAGATAACATCTACTACGTGCTGTGGAACCCATAAGCTTGACATTTGGCCTCGCTTTTGTACATCTGAAAAGTTTTCAATTTTATCATTTTACATTTGAAGTGCAGAGTCTCTTTTTATCTGAAAATGTATTGTCAAGACAAACTTTCAATGATGGCTTTTTGTGATGATGATAATAGATAAAGTCTTCAAGTTGGAAGATTTAAGGCCTTACGCACATATTAATGCGTTATTCTACATGACCTTATTCTATATCCCTAATCTACCCAATAACTAAACTTAACAATTACCTTACTAACTATTAATAAGCAGCAAATTAGGAATTTATTGAGGGAAAAGTCGTAGTTAATAGTGAGTAAGTGCTCCCTATTCTAAAGTGTTACCAAATATATTAAGTTAACAATCATCTTTTTAACAAAGATCTTTTTAACCTTCTTTCTTAACATCACACAGGACACCAAAATTGCATCACTGGAACGGAATATTCGAGACCTGGAGGACGAGATCCAAACGATGAAGACAAATGGCTTTTTGCACACAGATGGCCGGGGTGAAGACTTCAAACAGATGGAAGTCTATAAGAACCACTCAAAGTTCATGAAAAACAAGGTAAGAATGGACTCTCTGCACAGAAAGACAGATGGAGGGATGGGTGGATGGTTAGTACTAATAGCGTTTTGTCAGCCTGTATTGTACAACAAGCAGCTTTGGAGCTGAGCAAACTGAGGTAATCACTAAACATGTCCTAAAATGTCCTTTGTCATATGTAGTACAAAGATGGGCTATGTCTGAAATTATCCCCATACCCTTATATATTGCACTATTTGAGGGGACAGCCACTTGTAGTGACTAAACCACACTGGAGATAATCAAGTGGACTTGTTCACTCATTCACTCCCTTAATGCACCTTAATAATGAGTGCACAACCGATGTATGGCTTGCTGAACGGTTTGCTGCTAGAGAAAACCCACTCCTTTGCAAGCGTCACATTGAATTAATGACCGTGTTTCACTAAAACATGCAGCCTGTAGCACTTTCTGTACACTCATTTTCTGAATTCACTCACTTGTTTTTATTCACTTATTCAGTGGGCTATATTAGTGCACCTCAGTTGTGGATACTGAAGGTGGAAAAGAGTGCTGTTCATTCATTTCACCCACCTACAATCCTACAATCAAACCCAAGAACTTCGAGTTACAATTCTGACTCTCTAAACATTAGGCTGCCCTAACAACTACCCTAAGCACATTGGTTAAAAGCGTCTGCTAAATACATCTACGTAAGTACTCTCTGACCAGTTACTTTTTTTGATTTTCATTTTTTCATTATTATCCGATTTCGGTGTGTAGTAGAAAGCAGTGTATGCCAGCATTACTTGTGGTCAGAAACCTCTGCAGATCACCACAGTCAAACATTGATTATCGATTGAGACTGTGGTAACTCAGTCTCACTGAGTTACCTGTGTGAAGAACTGAGTCAGTGTGAAGAACAACAGCTCCACTTTGAGTTGACCAAGGCCAGCGAGCATTGTTACATGTGCTCCATGACATGTACAATTCTGACTATGTCTAAACCTGAATTTCTTGGAATCAATTTAAACATACAAGTTGCAGGAAAGTCATTTAAGGGAGATGAAACAGATCCCTCGATGGACAATCTGGTACACCTCTCATCAATTTGTATCAGAGGAGTCAACCTATGGCAAAAAATGGATGTCCTGAAGTATACCTAGTGTTAAAGAAATGCTAAAGCACAATAAAAGCAGCACTGAAATTAACAAAGATACTGAGGTACCAGTCCTGCAACTGACAAAATTGTTTCTCAGTGGAGAAACTGATTTATAGGTGAGGCTCAACTGAAAATACATAGCTTTGCACTAAAAAAAACAACAACAACTCTTCTGTATAAACTATTTTCCTCTGAAAAGCTACACTTGCTGTTTGCCACACTCAAATGCAGATGTTGAACATCTGTTCAGGCAAATGGGTGTGGTTAAAATTACAGTTAAGAAATAGAATGTCACAGTTTTGTACCAGCAGAAACTACTAATCACAAACTGCTTCTGCAACATTTTGGAATCACAGCAACATACAGCTTTAAGCACGCTCCATCCTCTTTTGCTGGTTCCAGACACTGCAGCTAGACAGTGCAAATTAAGATTATTTCTATGATTCTTTATACTTACTTATGCAGTGGACTTTCTGGAACTGGGAAAATCACAAAAGCTGATGGTGGCACTGTGGACTGCAGTATCAATGAGAACAGTGCCAGCATTTGGCAAAAAACACATCATATTTACATTTAGACATCTATCAGATGCTTTTATCCAAAGCGACTTACAAAAGAGGACAATGGAAGCAACCAAAATCAACAAAAGAGTAATAACATGTAAGTGCTATGACAAGTGTCAGTTAGCCTAACGCAGTACACATAGCAAAGTTTTTTTTTTAAAACATTATATAATAAATAAAAAGAAAACAGATAAAATAGAAAAACAAAAAAGCAAGCTAGTGTTAGAGGCCTTACAAAAAGAACAGAGAAGCAAGTGTTAATTTATTATTATTATTATTATTATTATTTTAAAGAAAACAAGCAGTAAGTAAATGAATAGAGTTTTTTAAGAGAATAGAATTAGAATAGAGACTGCTGAAGTGAGAGAGTCAAATAAAGATGGAAGAGATGTGTTTTTAGCTGATTCTTGAAGATGGCTAAGGACTGCTCAGATTGAGTTGGGCAGGTCATTCCACCAGGAGGGTACATTTAATGTGAAAGTCCATAAAAGTGATTTTGTGTCTCTTTGGGATGGTACAATAAATGCGCCGTTCACTTGCAGAACGCAAGCTTCTAGAGGTCACATAAGTCTGAAGTAATGAATTTAGGTAAAGGGGTGCAGAGCCAGTGGTGATTTTGTAGGCAAACATTAATGCCTTGAATTTTATGCGAGCATCTATTGGTAGCCAGTGCAAATTGATGAAGAGAGGTGTGACGTGCGTTCTTTTCAGCTCATTAAAAATTAATCGTGCAGCCACGTTCTGGATTAACTGTAAAGGTTTGATAGAACTAGCTGGAAGACCTGACAAATGAGCATTGCAATAGTCCAGCCTGGACAGAACAAGGAGGAGTTGTGAAGCATGTACCAAAAGAAAGGGCCTGATCTTCTTGATGTTGTATAAAGTTAATCTGCAGGACCAGGCAGTTTTAGCAATATGGTCTGAGAAAGCAACTTTCTGGACAGAACTCCTCCTTTCCACCTACTGCTGGCATGATTTATCTCAACAGTATCACATTATGTTTGTTCATTTATGTCAGAAGAAAACTGGTGCCGCTACTCCTCTTAAACAAACTCTATTGTATAAATGTGACTTGACTTGCCGTTTATGATATACAGTAACTTATTAGCTTGTACGTATATTTGTTGATAATTTGGAACTGAATGCATTTGCTAGTTAATAAGAAAATACAATAAATCTAATCATTGAATAATATGTTCACTGTTAAATAAATGAATGTATTGTTTAAGAATCTGATAATGAAACGCTGTTGTTTATATTACTTTCAGAAACAAATCTAAACTAACAGATTCCACATACTCTAATATTATTTGCTGATATGAAGGATGAGACAAGAAGGCAACATGTCACGGTTTCATCTCTCTAGTATATTAGTTTTTTTGTTTTGTTTTAAATGTTTTCCATGTTATATATTATGTTTTTCCTCATTGTCTTAACATGTTAATCATTGTTAACTGTTTATCTGTCTCTGTCTCAGATTGATCTGCTGAAACAGGAAGTAGTAAAGAAAGAGTCAGAGTCAATGGCACTGCAAACTAAGCTTGACACACTCAGCAATCAAAACTCAGACAGCAAACAGCACATAGACGTCCTGAAGGAATCTCTCATAGCAAAAGAACACAGAGCTAATATCCTTCAGACAGAGGCAAGTATTTCCATAAAAATTGACTGTGATGTTCTTGTTCTTGCATTTTAGCTGGATATCATCATTACAGCTCACATGCACCACTTGAATGGAAAAATGGAGCGTGAACGTATTTTCTGCGTTTACATCAGATAAATTAGTGAAAAATTCTATAATTCTACAAGGGGGGTCTCTATAGACCACAGTGAAAAGAATAATTTTTTGTCCTAGTTTTTTTTTTTTTTAATAAGGAGAAAACGCTGTTAAGACCATGATATCAATATTTACTGTTGAGATTAAGAAAGAACATTGAGTCTGAAAATGGGGTTGAGGGCAAAGTGCCATAATGTGAAATATGCAATTTTTGCTGTGTTTGTTGTTCACATCACAGTGAAGCAGCTATGCGCAAAGACACAGTTTATAACTGAATGGTGTACCTCTCAGGTGTAGAGTAACCTAACCCTTAGTTCTCACATTCTCACTGCATTTTTAATAGCCTGAAATGCTGTAACCTGCATGCCCTGCCTATATATTGGAATTATGTGTCTTTTAAAAATTAGCAATAAACATCCTAAATGATGTAGTCAAAAATAGCTATTAACAGCACTATATTACTAAATAATTTACCTGTTAAACAGGTGTGCAGGAATTTCTGAGACCCTTCTGAATCATGACTCTATAATGTACTCACCCCCTTGTCATCCAAGATGTTCATGTCTTCCTTTCTTCAGTCATAAAGAAATTATGACTTAAAATAAAAGATCATGCCTTGAATGACAGACAGTTCTGACAGCTGTGTCAGAAAAATAATTAGACCTTCGAGTGGTCCCAAGTCTGCTGGGGGGAAAAAAGAATAAATAAATAATCTTAAAACATAATATTTCACTTTAAAGATTATCATTGTTAGGTTTAAATTTCCTCTAAAGTACTGTTCTTTGTCAGGTGGATGCTCTGCGTCTACGTCTGGAGGAGAGAGAGTCATTCCTAAACAAGAAGATCAAACAGACCCAGGATCTCATAGAAGAGAAGGGAACACTTAATAGTGAGATATGTGATCTGAAGGACATGTTGGAGGTCAAGGAGAAGAAGATCAACATCCTGCAGAAAAAGGTACACAAGATATATTTGAAATGAATCTACAGGAGAGTAGATTCACATCGGTGGACTTGAATTTGAAACATGGTGTGTATTGATGTGTATTAGGAAAGGAAAGAAGGTGACTTGTGGCCAAGGTGACCAACACTTGGAATCTGTGCTCTGCATTTCCCCCATCCAAGTTCACACACACACAGACTCAGAGCAGTGGGCAGACATATTGCTGCAGCGCCCTAGCAACTGGGGGTTTTGTGCCTTACTCAAGGGTCTCACCGCAGTTGTGGTATTGAGGGTGGAGAGAGTGCTGGTTATTCATTCCCCCACCTACAATCCCTGCCAGACCTGAGACTCAGAAGTCCAACTATTAGGCCACGACTAGAAACAAGATACCTTCTGATGTATATTCATGTTTTTTTTGTGCTATAATGCTATAACTAGTAAAAAGGAAGAGATGATGGGTTTACATGCTGCTTGAACTGAGGTGCTACAGCGATCTGTAACGACACATTAAAAGAGCCACAAAATGGTATTTATTGTTTGAATTTAAAAAATGCCAACATTTGAAAGATGAGGCCAGAAGTAACCTGCTCTGTCTTGTCTGTCAGCACATTGTCAGTGTTCTCTTTGCTCTGCGATATGTTTTTCACTGCGTGAGAACATGATGTGTGCTGTGAGAGCACCCAAGAGTGTCAGACATAGCAACAGTAACTAAGGGGGGCCGGTCTTTGCGATGGGTCCAGGGCCAGATTTGAGCAACGAGTTTGGGGTGGGTGGTGAGTGAGAGTTATTTAACAAGGTAAGGCATGTTTTTGGTTCAACCTGTTGTGTTGGTCCACAACAGATGCATTACCAGTGTTGCATTTATTCATTATTATTCATTGTGGAATGTCTGTGCGCCTTGGCAGTATGTTTCATACACCAGTCAGACCAAACATAAAACATGCCATATTCATTAACATACTAAAAGTTTATCCTGAGAGTTATCATCATAGGTGGCTCGAGGACCTCTCTGATTGGTGAATCTCACATCAGTCAGGCAAGTTACAGTTTTAATACACACAGTTTGTGTTATATTTAGCTTTACAGCATAAAAACCTGACACAAAAGTTTGTGCTTCTGCGAGTGAGTGACTTGCCACAGCACTTATTTGACATACATAGAGTGACCTCTTTAAAGCGATGTGCATGGTTATCTAACTTTTATCATCAAATCAATTGGTCTTTGCTTTTTTATTTTATTTTATTTTATTTATTGATTATTATTAATTATTTTTACAGTGGAGCAGGTTGTATTTAAAACTACAACTAAACTAATAAAGCCGAGTTTCCATAAAACAGAGAACAGAAATTAAACACAAACATATACATAAACACAGACGCACACAATAAGATACAGACTTCACTGAGCTGGTCACTGCCTAAAGACTGAACGCAAAGGAAGGGAACAAACAGGAGAATGGAATCGAGGCTAATGAACAGGGCATTTAGCAGGATTTGGGGCATTGACGCCATCTGCAGGAGAGCAGAGCACAGAGCTCAGGGTGTAAGTGCTACCTACAGGCCTGGAGTGAGCATGGCACTGAGGGCTCAAGGCTCTGGTCAGGAGGGGAACAGCAGTCCAGACACAGGATCTTTATCGGTTCAACTGTCATGAAAGATCATATCTACACTGTGCTGCGGTTATTATTGCTAACACTGTCAATGCTCTAAATTTATCGAACGTAAGCATGTGGAAGACATAAGAATTGCTTTATTGCTAGGTTTATCACCCATCCAATATTTTGCATGCCAGGGATTGGCCATTCGAGGGAACACAGATGAGCATTCAGGTTTAATTTAGTTAATAAATTTATGAGTGCAAAATGTTCCAGTGCTGAAGTCATCGCTGGCTCGCAGGGAACTGCTGAGTAGCAAGTTATTCTGTAATTTTGATGTGTGTTTTCTGGTGTAACATTTTTATTGTTAACATTATTGTGAAACCAAGGAAGATGGTTTCATGCTAATCTGATGTATATTTTGTGACTTAAAAGGGAGTGTGCAAGCCATACTGTATGTGTATGCGCAATAGTTCTGAGCACCTTATTTTATTACCGCAAGAAAACAATGCAAACAGCATATCACATTAAAGAGCATTTCAGTTAGCCAAAGTTTAAAATAATTATGACCAAAGACTGTTTTAGATGATTAAATAAAATTTCATTAAACAATTATGCTTACATACTTCATGCATGCCTTTATGATTCAATCCTCAGTCCTCAACAATTACATTAAATTGAAGTTGTAAAATAAACTAATATTTCCACACCACAGAGGATTATTCCAAATGCAGGCGGAAATTCCTTTACGCTACAAATCGGAGCCGGATATACAACACGCTGACTGTGAAAAAGGTATATTCTCTGCTTGTTCTCTGTCCATTGCCAGTTTAGGAGACAAATTCATTAATTCATTATGTAAATCGATATTGTAAGGATTACCCATTAGCCCAAAGGTGGAATCCAACAGCATGTCTGAAGTTATACTGCGTGTAGGTGTTTATCTGCTCTTCTGTAAAGTTGATCTAAATTATGAGGATTCAGTATAAATTTGGTTAGCTCTGTGTTTAATCTGTTTAAGGTTTCAAGTGATCATTAAATTTAGACTAATCACAAATATTGGTTATGTATCAATTTAGATATTGCATTATTTTGGATATCCCATACTTTCAGTTATCTGCTCATTACGGACCTGATGTCATACAGAGTCTCAAGACGGCCGGGGTCACGGATTTCACAATCACAAATTCGCCATTCTGACCTTAGTCAGAGGATGTAGGCTGACTTACATGAGTGGGCCGCCTACTGCTTGTTCTTGACCAGAAAAGTAGTTTAGTCAGTCTCTTTCATACAACTTGCTAAATCAAGTCTAGTATCTAGTATCAATCCTGAACTTGGTAAAAACAATTATGTTTATTTAAAATAGGTTTAAAGCCTCTCAAATTCAAAAGGGTTACTGTATAGCTTAACTAGTGCATGACATTTACAACACCAAGATCATGGATTCCCAAGGAATGGACATAGTTGTCCAAGTTGTACTAATGTATACAATGTATGCACTGTACATTTGGATACAATGATCTGACAAATGCATTAATGTTATGTAAATGATGACAACATGTTGCTTCTCATTTACATAAAGTTGATAGCCAACAATCTTTGTCACTCTGGTCGCCAGAAATTCCCTTTTCATATTGAAAATGAATGATATCCAGTTGTTTTGTTGCTATAAATTGCTTTCACTGCCTTTCATTTGTAGAGCGATTTCAATAACACACATTTCTGAATGTGATTTCAAGAGGATGTGGTACAAATTGGGGCAGCTTAGACCGGTCATAATCTTGACTCCTTCGGCTGTTTCAGTGGTAAATCTGCATACATAATTGGAGCCAAACAATCTCAATTTAGAACAAAAATGCTCTCAGTTCAGAGCCCCGCAGAAAAAGGCTTGTGTTTAAACACACGCAAATGCAACTATGCACTCCCAGTCCCACAGATGCTCTCAATTACTACCAAATTCACATGTAAATTTGCATCAGACCTTAGCTTGGAGTTGACACATATAAGACAGAACTTCAAGAATGTTTGATCTGAATATATTAGACAAAGAGCTGCAAGATTATCTGGGAATGGGAAGTGAAATTACAATGCTCTTCCCTTATAGTAATCTAAAAAGACAACTCACAAAATAGTTTATCAGGGTAATGAATATGGCAGTGCTAATGTAATTGGTTTTGGTGGAATAGATCTGCTACGCTCCTGCTGTTGCAATAGGAAGTACCGAGACTTCCTACTGCCAGTACATTCACAGACAAGCTGTTGTGAACATGAGAGATGCACACATGAGAATACCCCGCAACTAAGAAGGAGATAAAAAAGGTCAATACCATTTATGTAAAGAGCATGTAAACAAGCTGAGGAGGATGGATGGTCACAAGCCATCAAAAAAAAAAAAAAAGCCAGGTTGCTTGAATTTTAGCACCAAGAGTGGCATAAAGTCACCCAACAGCAATGTGAAAGACTGGTGGAGAGCACGTCAAGATACATGAAAGCTGTGATTGAAAGTCAGAGTTATTCCACCAAATACTGATTTCTGAACTCCCAAGTTAAAACATCAGTCTGAACCCAGAGTCTGAAAACATTGCATCTTGTCATTTTCTGCAAATAAATCCTCTACATGACAATATGTTTATTTGGAATATGGGAGAAATGTTGTCAGTAGTTTATGTGGCACCTAGTGGGTCAAAAAAAGTATATAACACTTTATGCATAACACATTCTCACACGTTATTGCTCGTGCATGGCACTGATGACTGTTTTTAACTCTGCAAGCAGCAATAATGATCAGTAGCACAGGCGTAATTTGCACATCTCATTCATAGAATTGTTTAGTCACTCAATCTTCACAAGCAAAATCCATTAGCATCCGTAATCATTTTGAACATTAACTGCATTTTCTACATTAATATATTGTTTCTCATACATGATCAAGCTCTTTGACGCACACACACTAGGTTGTTATAGACTCTTTTTGTACATGAGATATATTTGTTTTTCACTACTTGATTTGACACGTTGCCTTCTATTAGTATCTTAAGGTCAAATGCATATTCTTGCTCTTTACATGCTCCTCCTGCATGACACTGCTTAAGTGTAACTTGCATGCAAACCTTATCTGACACTATCTGACAAACCATATCTGCCAAAACTTTTGCACAATATTATATAGTTATATATATATATATATATATATATTAATTATAAAGCACTATTGTAATGTAAAGTGATGTTTATTTTATTTTTACACATCATGGATCTGCACTGTAAAAAGTGAACCTGTGCAGTTGTTGCTTTAAGGAGGTATTTCTATCTGATACTACCTATAATTCTAATTTTATTGTTATAACCTAGTTCAATCAAGATTATGTAACATAAAATGAGAGAATGTTATTTCAACTTAAATCCATCACGGTGACCCAACATACAACTTCCAACAATGCTAAGAACAAACACATTCAAAACATGCACACCTGCTCCATGATGATTAGTGAATGTTGGTTCAATGAGAAATTATGATTTGAAATGATTATATATTTTACGTTGCAGCAAAGTGAAAATCACAATGGGCAGCACTACTCTTCAGACCACTGTAAAAAAAATAGTTAAAAAATCACCAACATATCTCTCTCTCTCACACTTATTACAATCCAGTCTGACTTTTTTCTTTCATGCTAAACTTCTTATTGAGAATTGAGGTTTAGATGTTGATGTTGAAAATAAAGTTAGAAGTCGCCATTGTGGAGATAAGCGTTTGATTTAACTGGGCTCTTGATTCTTCAGTACTTAACGTCAGTTTTTCTCTGATTGCTGCAACTGTGTATTTCTAAGGAACATTTGTTATCGCAACAGTTGTGAAAGAAACTCTGATCAAATCTTGATTACTCATTGATCTAGTCATCATGTGATAGTCAGACTCACAAGTCATATGAGGAGTCTGATGTGTGAGAATGTGAGCTGTTAGTTTCATGATGTCATGACAATCGGATATTGTGATTTTGCTCTTTTCTCATATGGGAGGTGTTTTGAGCTGTGTCTTTTTGACTCACACAAAGATCAATAATCAGCGCATGAATCTCAACAATGGTGACAATTTTACCTAAATGGAGAAATCAGGTTACATCTACTGACTGTTATGCTTTAATAAAACTTGTTTTTTTCAGGATGGTTGAATTCAGATATAATCAGTAATCTTAAATCATTTATTTAATTTCAACAAAACCAGTTATTTTAGTTGTTACCACATGAAGTACAATTTCTTGTTGAACCAACAAAATATTTTTTTCAGTAAGCATTCAGAAGGTTTTATAATAAAAAAATATGTATGACATCTCAACTTACAACAAACGTGGAAGCAAAACAGCCAAACAAACAAACAAATAAATCTTACAGTTTTTCTCACATTTCTTGAAATTATGCCTCACTTTTGCAAAACTCTAAACACAAATCCTTAACTTCTAACTCAATTCCCCGAACTTACTATATTAAGGTCAAAATGAAGCTCTTCACTCAAAACAACTCAATCTTGCTGAAAAAAACAAACTTTGCTCTCAGACATGACACACAAACCCTCAAAAACATACACACTACAACAGTTTTACACACTGATGAGATCAATTCGAAACAATAATACGAAAACTGGTAATAAGTGTTGCCTGGGGGAAAAAAATGCGCATGATGAACACAACAAATGTATGCATTTGCAAGTGTTTTAATCCTTAATTTATTGTACTGTAGAGTACAGCACAAAACAGCAAACAACAACAAAAATAATTATTCTGCCCCAGCATCCTGTCGTTGGTCTGGGACAGGCCAAACAACCTCCTCAACATCACAGACTAAATTGGCCCTGGACAGGCAGCGGGGGTAAAATCCTGGCACGCATCAACTAAAACATCTAAAACTGCTTGTTCCCTATCTGTCGTACACTCCGAGTTGTGTCGAGTAGTGTACGACACTAGGGGTCGCCCTTGAGAGCCCAAACACCTCTGACAGTATTGAGAAAGGCCAATGAAAATTGGGTGTGCAGATTTGCATAGCTGACCACGCCCCGGACATCCGGGTATAAATAGGGCAGCGTGTGCATCTGCTCACTCGTTCTGTTCTTCGGAGCCGAATGCAGTGTCTCTGTGTGAGAAGCGGCAACATTCACCTCTCTCGTCGTTGGATCTACGGCACAGACAGCGGTCTCTCCCTCTCTGACACGGCTCGTGTTGTGAGAGTTCCCCTGGGTGCGTCGACGGCGATCTTCAGGAGAAGATTTTCCTCTAATTGAGCAAATTTTCTCTAAAAGAGCTCCATGGGCGGATTGTGTGTTTCACTATGCCTTTCCGTCCGTGTCCAACTGGTTGCGGATTCTACCTTTCCCCTAACGATCGGCACGATCGCTGTGTTCAGTGCTTGGGGCGTGAGCATGCTGAAGCAGCGTTCGCTGAGGGAGGTTGTCAGAACTGAGAGGACATGCCCTTGGGCACGCTCCGCTCACGAGCCGCGTTCTTTTCGAAGAAGCCGCGGCGCCATTCAACTGCTTCCCGCTGCGGTCCTTCTACTTCCGGGTACGAGGCCGCAGCGATGTGCGTTGAAGAAGAGCGGCAGGGTTTGAACGACGCTTTGCCGGGTACGTCCTCGCAAACCGTTTACCCTGTGTGTCCACCGATGGAGTCTCTGGACGATTTTGAAAGCTCGTCTCAGTATGGGCTGGATCTTTTGTTCGGGGCTCCTGCTGAGGAAAAGGCAGGGTCTGTAGCATCGGAGGGAGAGCCGTCAGAGGCTGACGTCACGGCTGCACTTACCGCTCCGGCGGGAGAGTCTCAGTCTGTGGCAGATGCCGAAATGGCCGCCGCACTAAAACGGGCAGCCAAGGAGATTGGGGTTGTGTGGGTTCCCCAGCCCAGCCCAGCCCAGCCCAGCCCAGCCCAGCCCTGAGCCTTCAAGGCTGGATGACTGGTTCCTGGGCAGCGGACGTGACTCCAGGCCACGTTCCTCCCCGGTCCCGTTTTTCCCGGAAGTGCATGAGGAGTTAACGAAGTCGTGGAAAGCCCCTCTGTCGGCTCGTTCACGGCACGCTATCTCCCGTCCCTCACCACCCTCGATGGCAGTCCAGCGAGGGGGTATACGGAGGTTCCCCAGGTGGAGAGAGCGATTGCGATGCACTTGTGCCCGCAAAACGCCGCCTCCTGGAGGGGCCGCCCGAGACTCCCGTCCAGGGCTTGTAAGTTTTCGTCTGCGCTTGTAGCGAAGGCTTATGCGGCCTCTGGGCAAGCTGCGTCCGCCTTACACGCTATGGCGATTTTGCAGGTCTATCAGGCTAAGGTTCTCAAAGACCTGCACGAGGGTGTTCCTGACCCAGAGCTGTTGCACGAGCTGCGCTCTGCGACCGACTATGCTCTTCAAGCTACGAAGGTTACGGCGCAAGCTCTGGGGAGGGCGATGTCCACTATGGTGGTCCAGGAGCGCCACCTATGGCTAAACCTGGCCGAGATGCGAGACGCCGAGAAAGCTCGCTTTCTTGACGCTCCCATTTCCCAGGCTGGTCTCTTCGGCGAAACCGTGGAAGAATTTGCCCAGCAGTTCTCCACGGTGAAACAGCAGACGATTAAACACATCCTGCCTCGGCGTGCAGCGAGCGCTGGCCCAGCTCAGCCGACGCAGCAACCTCCGCCTGCCCCCCGCCGAGGAAGACCCCCTACGAGGGTGGCTCAGGGCCCGCAACCTGCCGGTCCTGCAGCCAGACCCGTCCAACGGTCCAGCACTCGTAGGAAGGTGGCACCGCCAGCCCGTCCTCAGGCCACTAAGAACCCACGTCAGGCTTCGAAGCGTTCCTGAGACGGGCAGCCCAGGGAAGGAGGATCATCTGACCTGTCCGGATCCACACTCGACGAGGGGACGAGCGCTGGATTCGGCTTCTACCCGGCTGTCTGCCACTCGGCAGACGGCCACCACATGGTCAATAAAAGAGCAATTTCCTTCTTCTCTGGGCGCAATATACAGCACCTCCGACCCTCTACTCGACGGTCGGATGCTGTTTCCATTTTCAGAAACATACGGTCGCACAACACCTGTGCCCCCGTATGCTCTGGAACAACGAGCTCGTTCAGACGATCTCCCCTCTCGGGCGGATCTTCTGCACAGCTCTCATGAATCGGACTCCCTGGGCAGAGCAGCCAGTGTGGTTCGGGGCTTCTCACCTCCGGCCACACACTGCTTTCCCAGCGACGGTACCCCCACCCTTGGTGCACCGAATGTAACTCCTCTGAGACCCTTAGCGGAGAACTTTTCGGATTGGTTAAATCTCCCCAATCCTTCCCGCTGGCTCCTCAGGACCATTCGGCTCGGCTATGCCATCCAGTTTGCATGGCGTCCACCCAAGTTCCGTGGTGTTCTCACTACGTCGGTCCAGGGCCCCAACACCGCGGTTCTTCGGGCGGAGATCGCAGTCCTTCTGGCGAAGGGTGCGATAGAAACTGTCCCCTCAGCCGAGATGAAGGAAGGGTTCTACAGCCCCTACTTCATTGTACCCAAGAAGGGTGGTGGTCTCAGACCAATCTTGGATCTGAGGGTCTTGAATCGGGCCCTGCTCAAGCTCCCGTTCAAGATGTTAACCCTCAAGCACATTCTCACGTGTGTCAGAGTTCAAGATTGGTTTGTGGCCATAGACCTGAAGGACGCGTACTTTCATGTCTCAATCCTCCCAAGACACAGGCCGTTCTTGCGGTTTGCCTTCGAAGGACGGGCATATCAGTACAAGGTTCTCCCCTTCGGCCTCTCCCTGTCGCCCCGGGTCTTTACGAAGGTAGCGGAGGCCGCCCTTTCCCCCCTCAGGGAAATGGGCATACGCATTCTCAATTATCTCGACGACTGGCTGATCCTAGCTCACTCGTGGGATTTGGTTTGCGCACACAGGGACATGGTTCTCAACCATTTGGCTCAGTTGGGACTTCGGGTCAACTGGGAAAAGAGCAAACTCTCCCCGGCACAGAGGATCTCTTTTCTCGGTGTAGAGCTGGACTCTGTCAGTATGTCTGCGCGTCTCTCCCCGGAGCGTGCACAGTCAGTTCTGAGGTGTGTGGCAACACTCAGATGCGGGTCAGCGGTCCCCCTAAAACAGGTTCAGAGGCTCCTAGGGCACATGGCATCCTCAGCCGCGGTCACGCCACTGGGTTTGATGCACATGAGACCGCTGCAGCACTGGCTTCATACTCGAGTCCCCAGGTGGGCGTGGCATCGAGGCACATTTCGAGTAAACATCACACCATCGTGTCGCCAGACACTCAGCCCTTGGACAGACATTATGTTCCTACGGTCAGGAGTTCCCCTGGAACAGGTGTCCAGACGCATCGTTGTCACCACGGATGCTTCCAAGACAGGCTGGGGTGCCACCTGCAACGGGCAGGCAGCTTCCGGGGTCTGGACAGGCCCCCGACTGTTTTGGCACATAAATTGTCTGGAGTTGTTGGCAGTGCTCCTGGCCCTGAGGAGGTTCCGACCTATGATTCAGGGCAAGCACGTGTTGGTCAGGTCCGACAACACTGCGACTGTGGCCTACATCAACCACCAGGGCGGTGTACGCTCCTTTCGCATGTCACAACTAGCCCGCCACCTGTTGCTCTGGAGTCAACGCAGACTCAAGTCTTTACGAGCCACTCACATTCCGGGCGAAGCCAATCGCATGGCCGATTCCCTGTCATGACAGGTTTCGCTCGGAGGCGAGTGGAGGCTCCACCCCCAGTCGGTCCAACTGATTTGGGATCGATTCGGCCAGGCACAAGTAGACCTCTTTGCCTCACCGGAATCCACCCACTGCCAGTTATGGTACGGTCTAACCGAGGCCCCCCTCGGTATAGACGCACTGGCACACAGTTGGCCGAGGGGCCGGCTCAAGTATGCGTTTCCCCCAGTGAGCCTCATCGCACAAACCTTGTGCAAAGTCAGGGAGGACAAGGAACAGATTCTCTTGGTGGCCCCCTTCTGGCCAAACAGAACCTGGTTCTCGGACCTGGTGCTCCTGGCATCAGCCCCTCCCTGGCGCATTCCTCTGAGGAAGGACCTCCTTTCTCAGGGGAAGGGCACAATTTGGCACCCACGCCCCGATCTTTGGAACCTCCACCTTTGGTCCCTGGACGCGACCAGGAGGACTTCAGAGACCTTTCACCTTCAGTGGTAAACACACTCCTACAGGCAAGAGCCCCCTCTACCAGACGGCTGTATGACCTAAAATGGCACATCTTTGTTAACTGGTGTTCTTCTCACGGGAAGGACCCACGGAGCTGTGGCATCAAATCAGTGTTATCCTTCCTTCAAGAAGGCCTGGACAGGCACCTGTCTGCCTCAACACTCAAGGTTCATGTCGCAGCTATATCAGCTAATCATGACTTGGTGGGGGGCAGATCGGGGGGGAAACACGATTTGATAATCAGGTTTCTTAGAGGAGCCCGGAGGCTGAACCCTCCTCGGTCGCATCTCATCCCCTCTTGGGATCTTGCTGTGGTTCTCCAATGTCTACAACAAGATCCATTCGAGCCCCTTCAGTCAGTCGAACTCGATGCTCTCTCCTTCAAGACGGCTCTTTTGACTGCGCTCACTTCCATCAAAAGAGTGGGAGACCTCCAAGCCCTCTCCGTGAACAGTTCGTGCCTGGAATTCGGACCAGCGGATTCTCACGTTGTCTTGAGACCTCGGCCTGGATATGTGCCCAAGGTCCCCACCACTCTTTTCAGAGATCAGGTAGTGACCTTGCAAGCTCTCTCTTCCCAGGAAGATGACCCCAACCTGACCTTGTTATGCCCAGTCTGTGCCCTGCGCATCTACATGGAACGAACGCAGCCCTTCAGACGTTCGGAGCAGCTCTTGTTTGTTACGGAGGACAGCAGAAGGGGAAAGCTGTCTCCAAGCAGAGGATCTCCCATTGGCTGGTAAACGCGATCCGTATGGCCTACCTGGCCAGAGGCCTACCCTGCCCTCTGGAGGTAAGAGCCCACTCAACTAGGGGCATCGCTGCCTCAGCAGCCCTGGCGAATGGGGCCTCATTAACAGACATCTGTAGAGCTGCGGGTTGGGCTACACCTAACACATTTGCCAGATTTTATAATTTGCGCACAGAACCAGTGTCAGCTAGAGTCTTGATTGCTAACTCTTGACTCAGCACACTGGTTGGTGTAGAGCTTGCATAAAGCGCTTCCCCTAATGGTGATTACGCTTCTGAGTTTCAGTAGGTTTCCTGATGCGAACCCTGGACACCATCTCCATCTTTGGCACTTCTGTACATGGCGGAGTTTAGCGGAGAAACTCGCTATGGAATCCCTTCACAAGGTATGACTACCCTTATTTTGATTGGATTGTGCCCCATATGTAGTGGCCCCTTATGTGGCCCCATATGTGTATTTCCACCTATAACTCTTGTGGTGCGGTGTTTTCCCCTGAGAACAGGTTCTCTAGGATCTGAGTCTGGCTGTCTTCCCGGGTGTGAGACCCACCTCAGGTCCCATGTCTAACTATGTCACTTAAAACCCCCCCTGTCGGGCAGGTTGTGAACTCCGTAATGTCTTTCCTTCGGGAGCAGGCATTTTCCCAACGATCTCAAGACACTCAGCCGCCCTTGAGGGAGGCCCGGCTGCAGGACCCCGTTGTACAGGTCAGTCCTTGGACGTTGGATGGTCACGGAGGAGGTGAGCTGCACTTACGTTACACGTTGCCCTGTTACTTCTGCACTTGTCTCTCGTGACGTGGTCAGACATGTGGCGTGTTTTTACGGGGACCCCTAGTGTCGTACACTACTCGACACAACTCGGAGTGTACGACAGATAGGGAACGTCTTGGTTACGTATGGTAACCCTCGTTTCCTGATGGAGGGAACGGAGACGTTGTGTCTCCCATGCCACATCTCTGGTCCGCCTCTGAGTGAGCTGAGACGCTCGGCTCCTCAGAATCAGAACGAGTGAGCAGATGCACACGCTGCCCTATTTATACCCGGATGACCAGGGCGTGGTCAGCTATGCAAATCTGCACACCCAATTTTCATTGGCCTTTCTCAATACTGTCAGAGGTGTTTGGGCTCTCAAGGGCGACCCCTAGTGTCGTACACTACTCGACACAACGTCTCCGTTCCCTCCATCAGGGAACGAGGGTTACCATACGTAACCGAGACGTTTTTAAAAGCTGAAGAATTCCAAAGGAGCTCCGTTGTTTTGAGAGGAAAACACAACAAAGAATATCGTTTGCACGTAGCGCGTCAATTCTGCATGGTATAAGACTCTGTCGCTCTGATCTTTCTTTGCGTGTGTGTGAGTCAAAGTGATGGCTAGTCGTGTGCCTTCACACTAGAGTTTACAGCTCGTCAAATACAGGTACTCTGCGCATCCATTCAGATTAACTGAAAAATAAAATTATAATAATATTATGATAAATGATAGTAACGCCGTATTTTATTGGCAGTAATGGTAACGGCATTGTAACGTAGGAAACAGCAACTCATTTGATTACTCGTTACTGAAAAAATAACGCTGTTTATTTATAATGCCGTTATTCCCATCACTGGTTATTATCATTGCTATTTATATACACACACACAGAGTTGGGGGCTCCCTAGTAAAATACTCCGGCTGTATGTGAAATCATTCCCAATACCCTCATTCATATTCCCTGCATTAGTCCACTAATATAATCCAGTTAAATCAACTGAGTGAAGTCAAACACTGAGTGCGTGGAAAAATGCTGCCTTTTTTAATAGTTTGTGTTTGCTGTTTAATTCACACTTACAAAAACTGTCAGATCCAATAATAATGAAAATATTTATCTTGACCTAGCATGTATAGTGATGGAAAATAAATTTCACCATACATATACTGTCACAACTGCCACTGCGTGAGGAGTCATAGGAATAAACTCAAATAACAGTCTTTAATGAAAATCCAAAAGAGGGAAATACAAGGCAAACAGGAGCACAGGTAGTACATGACACAGAGACATACAACACTGGAAAAACAAAACTAAACAGAACAGAGCTTAAGTAGAGAACTAAATAAGGAAATCACATGAACAATCAAACATGAGGGAGAAGCGAGGTCAAGGGGATCACATGGGGAGGAAAACCAACCAACAGATAGTCCATGGGCTTATAGGCTATTTTATTATTGACAAATAAAATATAATATTACAAACAGCTGCTTAAACAATTCAAACACCAAATGATCAATGTGTGATATTGTGATAAACACTTACATTTTCATGTAGCTCGATAGCAAGCTACGCCACCTGGATTTTGTTACCGAGACCCAGGACTCAAATTATTCTTTTAGGTAAGGAAAGAAAAGGACGTGACATGTGGCCAAGTATGGTGACCCATACTCGGAATTTGTGCTCTGCATTTAACCCATTCATGTGCAAACACACAGTAGTGAGAAGTGATCAAACACACACACATCCAATTTTAGTATATGTGCCGCCGTGGCACATATACCAATTTTACCATTTTTTTTCATTACCAGTTTTAGTTCAAGAAGAATTAACTTTCTCACTGAGAGAAAGGCATTGACACAGACACCCAAAAAGGAAGTTAAAACAGCATAGATGAGGAATAGATGAGGAGTTTGCGAAGAGATTGGCAGTCCATAAGCAGTCTTTAAGCAGTCCGTGTGTAACGTCTTTCTGGACAGCAGCAACAGTCAGTTTAGTCCCACTGCAACAGGTACTCCAAGCGCCTCATCACTAAAAAGAATAAAACTGAATACTGCCAGTATCCACAGCCTACTTCACACATAAACACTTATTACTACTATTCTCTTGTGCACACAAACCACAATCCACTCCAAACCAGTGTCACAGCACACACAAAAAGGAAAATAATTAGAGTCTATAGGCTAAGATATTGGCAATACGTTTGTTACAGGCTCTATTCACAACTTTAAGTGATGTTAAATGAACACAGGCCTTCGTCTGTTGAAACGGCCTTTGGTAGATCAGATAAGTTACTAAAAGGGTACTCACAATATGACAGGGCAACTATCTGCTACCCAGTCCCGTTGAAATCCCGCGTTGTACATGTGACACTCTCTGCCGGCATCCTGCTCCACTACCAGGGCACTCACTCACACCCAGCTTGCAGTGTTTCGTCTGTTGTCTACGGTGGCCGAGAGAGCTCAACGCGCTGCAACTTAAGGAAACACATGCAAACAGAAAAAAAACGACAACAAATTAAGAAAACATCTCCATCAGTTTGACAACACAGGCGCTGCAAACCCATACAACCAAACACAGGAACGCGCTGCAAATAGTACGGACAAGAACGGAAATGTTTCAGGGGGACCTCAAAAAGTGACGAACCCAGCTGGGACCTGATTTTAACCATTAATGAAGCGGTTTTTTTTTTGGTTTTTTTTTTTGTGAACTTTGAACATTATATTTATTTGCATATATATTTATATATATATATATATATATATATATATTTGCAGTTGAATTTGCCATTTGAAATGTTGCCTGTTTTTTTTTTTTCGATGATGAAACTGAATTAAATAATAATAATAATAATAATAATAATAATAATAATAATAATAATAATAATCACGTCCCAGCTGGGTTCGTCACTTTTTGAGGTCCCTCTGAAACATTTCTGTTTGTGGTCCGTGCTATTTGCAGCACGTTCCTGTGTTTGGTTGGGTTGTGAGAGTTTGCAGCGCGTTTTCGTATTTGTGTTTGTGTTGCGAGGGTTTGCAGCACCTGTGTTGTCAAACTGATGGATATGTTTCCTTAATTTGTTATAGTTTTTTTCTGTTTGCATGTGTTTCTTAAGTTGCAGCGCATTGAGCTCTCTCGGCCACCGTAGTTGTCGCCACTGCCACAGCACTCACTCACGGCGTTTTCGTCTGTTGTCTCCACTGCACTCTCACGCTGATATCCGCTGAGCCATACACTTCGTCCCATGTTACCTCCACAGACGAGCTCTAATCACACCACCGCCTGCGCACTACAGCTCCACCGGCTGAATACCCGTGAGTGGAACATACCAACGAGCTTCTCCCCAGAAAACACAGAACGTTCCCCTAACGTTCCCCTATGGTTCCCGTTTGGTTATTTTTTTGGGAACCAATTGAGAACGTACTAGGAACGTTCCCTGTGGGTTCTCTTTTTAATAACCTACAGGTTATTTTTTGGTTTAATTTTATAACCTAAAAAGAACCTTCCCAGAACGTTCCCTGCAGGTAATTTTTAGGTTTTATTTTATAACCTACAGAGAACGTTCCCGGAACATTCCCTGTAGGTTATTTTTAGATTGCATTTTTACAACCTACAGGGAACGTTCCCAGAACGTTCCCTGCAGGTTGTTTTTAAGTTTTATTTTTATAACCTAAAAAGAACCTTCCCAGAACGTTCCCTGCAGGTTATTTTTAGTTGTCATCCCAGCAAACACAGTACGTTGTGACGACGTCGTCAGTTCGTCGTCCTTTGGTCAGCGCGACATTACTTTATGGCGACGTTGTGAGGACGTCGTGGTAAAGTTCTATTTTTTAGAATATTGGCTAACGTTCCAGAAACGTCGTGGGCACGTCCTCAACAGACGTCGCTAGTTAGTCCCATGGGGAACGTTGTGGCGACGTGGTCCCTTGGTCTCTATAGTATAGGTCTACCAGTATTTTATTTACAATTTATTTACAATTGTTAAATATAAAATGCTTATAATTTAAAATGTTAGATATTTATTCGTCAAGACTGACATTCCATTTATACATGCTAGAGAGATATTCAAGGCTTTAGAATGTTGGTGACGTTCCAGAAACGTAGTGGGCTCTTCCTCTACAGACGTCGCTAGTTGGTCCCATGGGGAACGTTGTAGGGACGTGATCCCATGGTCTCTACCCAGCATACACAGTATGTTGTGAGGACGTCACCAGTTGGTCGTCATTTGGTCAGCGTGACATTACTTGACAACGTCGTGAGGACGTCGAGGTAACGTTCCATTTTCAGAATTTTGCCTAAGGTCCCAGAAACGTCCTGTGCACGTCCTCAAAAGACGTCGCTAGTTAGTCGCATGGGAACGTTGCAGCGACGTCATCAGCTGGTCTGCAGATAACTTTTCATATTATTGCACTACATGTATTTGGCCTATCTTTTTAAGGTGTATACCATTTGGATAGCCTATAATAAGGGAATATACTGAATTAATCAAGTGTTTTGCATGATGGCATGAATTTTTATAGAAATATAATAATTATGCCATCATTTAAAATGTAGATATATATTTGTCATCAAATTAATGACAAAACAAAAACCAAATAGTTTGTTAGTGAATATCAATAATTTATGCTTGTGAATGACAGAAGAAATTTATTGAAAAAGTGACAAGTGAACATATAAATCAGTGCACGTCACTTTTTGAGTGCTGCAAATATCCTTAAAAGCTGCATGCAAATATCCATAATATCACTGACATGAAGATACATTTTGCTGTAATCTGGTCTGTTATTTGTTATTTGTAGAGAGCATTTTATTAATGTTGTATTCATATTTCCTCTGGGTGCTGTGAGTTTTTCTTTCCTGCAAAATAATTCAACACAAAAGCATTTACTCAAAGCTCAAAGCGCTTTACAATCAATAATAAACCTAAAATACATAAAAACAGGAAAAATACAATAAACACTTCAGAATACACGTCATTCTCCACAAACAATCATGATATCTGAAGTTAGGAAATACAAACCAGCAGTCTTTTATTTATTTATTGTATGAGTGGCTCTTGCTATTTTATAGCACTTGCTATTTAATTCTGTATATTATTATGTTTAAGAAAATATGTAGTTAATTGAATAGCCTACACCTAATTATTGTCCTAGCCAACTACTAACTATTTAACCTAATTTATTTCAATATATCCTGGTTTGCAGTTCAGTTTTCTGAATTGAAAGACGCCTTCAACACTCAAGAAAACTCCAGTACTCAAGAGCATTCCAGCTCTTACATTAAAAATAGTTTTCATAGATCTAGTCTTTGCATCTGTTTGTTTGATGTTTGAATCCGGTCTCCTCTAGATGACACTGTCAAAAACAACTAAGGTCCTAGAAATACAGTCCTGGAACTGCAGCCTCTGTTTGTGCAGGAATATACTATTGAACGCGAGAGCATAGTTCTGTTAGATTGAAGTCCATTTTATGATTAATGTTTAAAATATTTGAAGTCCATTGTTGAATTGGGAAGAAACACACATTTAAACATCAACGTCTAAACCAAACAAACAGACCAACAGCCCCAGTGTGAAGCAGCAGCGTTAAAACAGATCACAGTTCCACATCAGTGTGAATCATCTCAAAAACTCACCAGCTCTTCTTGCACAGATGATCTGAAGAAGAATCACAGTAGGAGCAGCAAACGCTGCAGTCTCAAGAATAATCAAAATCTCTACAGGAAACGTGTGAACAGATGAGAGACACAATCAAGAAAAATTTTTTGCAAAGCACAGCAGATTAACTGTTTCAGCATTAATGAACTGCATGTAAAGATGTGTCGTACCTCTGAATAATGATCCATCAGTCCTACTGACTTCAGTTGATCCTTTAAACATATTGAACATACTGTATAAACATAACATCTTAATAATAAATAAATAAATAAATAAATATATAACTTATTTTCCAACTTGAGGTCTTAACCAATTGATTTGTTTGTTACTACAAACCTCCTGTAATTTCAAGTCAATCAGACCATTACACACTGAGATATGACTATCCATGTGTTCACACTGTCTGGCATTTTGAAAGCTGTTTGAAAACTCTCACCAAAAGAAGAGCCCTTTAAATTTGCATGTTTTAGACGTTTAAGCCTTTATTTTTAACCTATAATTACAGTGTAAAATTAAGTGATTAATGTGTAGACTTTGGATGTGAATCAAACTTAAAGCAAAAAAAAAAAATATATATATATATATATATATATGTGTGTGTGATGAAGATAAATACCATCTATTGCATTCTAAAGTTTGGGAGTGCCAGGATATTTGTCATATACACCTAGGATGCATGGAGGGTGATTACATAATACACTACAGTAGTGTTGGGTTCTATCATCAGCATGCAAGATCACTGATACATGACATTATCATCCTAATTTATTTAATTATTTACATTATTATTTACATTATATACAAACAAACAAACAAACCAAAAAAAAAACTAATTTTACAGAAAAAAACTCTACTTTTTTTTTTTTACAGTAGTTTTCAGTTATTTCAAATTACATTCAAAAACTAGTAAAGTTACAAACAATATGTAAATTAACAACTTGACTGTTTTTTTAGGTACTATATTATTAAAGATAAATTACAGTATTTTTTTTCTTTTTTATACAGGACATTTACTGTATTATTTGTACAGTATGTTTTTCTGTTATTTTAAATTGTTCAAAACTTTGTAAAATCACAAACAATAATCTGTAAAATAACAACTTGACTGTTGTTTTAAGTATTATTCCATTAATGACAAATTACAGTAATTCTCATTTTTTTTAACAAAAAATTACTGTATTATTTCTACAGTATTTTTTTTCTGTATTCTTAAATTATGTACAAATTACAAAAAATTACAAAAATAATCTGTTATTAGATAATATACCTCATTATATTAAAGGTTTATGTCCATACTAGCAATTTATTGTTCTTTGTAATTTTAAAGTAAATCTTATTAGTTTTATATTTAGGTGTATTTTTTTACATCCAATCTCTTTAATTCTGAACACAAATATTGCAAACTCTTTCCATTACATCAAACAATCCCTATCTGCTTTTAAAGATTAAAGCTGCACTGCTCTTCAGGTCGAAACTTTCAGGCCTCTGCCCACACACCAGTTGATCAGCTCAAACTCCCCAGAAAACTTCAACAAACACAGTGATCAGGATGTGCATTTGTTTGGAGTGAGAGAAACCCTGCTAGACTTTTGAATATAGAAGAAGCAGATGTAGAAAAGTTTCTGAATGTATCCCAGCATGCAATGTGTGTGAAAAACATTCAAACATGCATAATTTAGAATCCTCAATTTGTCAAATGTGCATGCAACAATATGAGGTGACAGGACTAACCATTCTACTGCAAACACAGTGTTGAAATGAATAGCAATACATGCCTTATCAAACTGCTCAAATATTGAATTAGTTGGACAGCAAGGACAACAATGTTCATGATGCAGCAATGCTCATAGGGTTAACCAATACATTGTCTTTACTTAACTAAAAAGCAGACTGTCACTTTGTGAGATGTTCAACATTTTCAGTTTAGAACAACCTACTGCAGTCAATAGCTTGTAATATCTATGCTATTAAATAAACCTCTGTAGACAAATTCTGTAACTTGCATGAAGTTATGGCAGTATTTTTAAGTAAGCGTTACAGTGGACAGAGGATTAACCAACAGGCTGTGTAACACTGAAGGACCAAATACAGAAAATGCAAAACTGGTGCTTCTAAAGGAAGGATCCTTTAATTGTTAAAATACAAAAGGGTGCTTAATGGTCATGTTAATATAACTGCACAAGTATAGCCAAACATGTACACACGCCAAGTAAGACCTGTTCCTGAATCAGCATATTTTATTGATCTTGTCTGAAAACATAGTACTAAATAATCTAACTGTATGTCTGGCCCTAAACCTAATTTAACCTTTAAATCAGAGGGAAATTAGATGCACCTAACCCTGGTTTGTAAGCATAAGTGAAATAACCATTTGACTTTTTTTTTTTCATAGTAACAAGGCTATTTGCTGTCTATCAGTGTTGCTTTGGGTATTAGTATTAGATAATGATCAATAGAATGAGATGCTAATCACAATTACATATCTCACCATGTCTTACCAGTGTGTGTTATTGTTTTGTTAGTATGAATTAATACTGTTAGCCAGGCTGGGCGATATATGACCACGTAGTGCTGATGATATGAAGCGACTACAGCAATATGTATCCTCGTAGCACAGTACTGCTTAAATGTACTGACACTTTGATAAATACGCATGCAGGAATAAGGAATAAATAGCAGGACAAGTGTGGTGATGAAATGAGTGAAGAACAGTAGACACAGAAAGCCGCACCTCACTTAAATACAGACAGTTCTCTCAAATTTACTTGACTTAAACACAGTCATGAAATAAAATTTCTTCGTAATAATAATGGTTATATTATGCTGTCAACTAGTTTTAAAATCAAACTCATAAAAAGTGACAGAACTTTGAAAAGAGTAATCTGAGAACACTGTCATGTTAACTCATTGACAGAGAGGACCTGAAAGCATGGAGAAGGATACTGTATGTAACCAGGATTTTGGATCAACTGTGTAGATTTTGTATGGAGCTGGTGAGTACATTCTTGCAAGCCCACGTCTCAGTTAGTAATTAGTTTTATAAACACGTTAATATTAATTTGTGTGTGTGTGTGTGTGTGTGTGTTTGTTTTTGCTACATTGTGGGGACCAAATGTCCCCACAAGGATAGTAAAACTGTAACGCCACGCCAGCAGAGGGAGCCCTCACCCATTGACTCTCTGTCACCGCTACCTCTGCTGCTTCATGGGTTACTTCCTGTTTGGTGGCCATTTAAGGAGGCCTACACCAAACATGCCCCGCGAAGTATTGTTTTGCCTGTGCGGACTCTACCAAGCATTTATCCTGTTTCATTGCCTTGTTTTTGTCATTTCCACGGTTATGTTTCTTTGCCATAGTTTTGCCTAGTTTCATAGCCTTGTTTATTTTGCTTCTTTGGACTGCTCACTTGGACTTTGACTTTCTGCCTGTTTATTTTGGATTTTGCTTTTGTCTTGCCTACGTGTTACTGTTTGTTTGGATATCGACCCTGCCTGTCTTGACTATGCTGTGTTTAATAAAGTTCGAATTTGGATCTATCATGCTTCCTAAGAGTCCCGTTACAGAATACTTCACCTACCAAAGATCCAGCAGCTTACATAACACACGACCAGATCACCATGGATCCAGCATCACGCCTCGTTCAATTCCGCCAAGGTAACCGGCCTATTGAGCAGTACGTTATGGACTTTTGTGAACTATGTCACTTGGTGGATTTTAAGGAAAGTTTTCTCAAGGACATTTTCTTCTTTGGCTTGTGTAAAGACATATCAAATAAAATGCCAGGTCATCACCGCCACTGGTCTCTGGTATGTTGCACTGCTTTTGCGTTGCTTCTAAGTGGCTCGGCATTCACTGTGGAGATGGCTGATGATCACCCTTGCCATCCTCCAGTATCTGCCACACCAAAGAACTAACATGTCATGTCCAGTATTGTCACCATCATGCCAGACCCCCCTCACGCCAAGCCTGTCAAGCCAAAGTCTGCTAGAGTCATGCCTGCCAAGCCAGAGCCCTCTCATGCCAAGTCTGCCAAGCCAAAACCTGCTTAAGTCACGTCCACCAAACCACAGCCTGCTCACGTCATGTCTTCTGCTCCAAGGCCTGCTCGTGCCATGCCTGCCTTTCCAAGGCCTACTCGCGCCATGACTGCCTCCTGGGCTCCGTTTCGCGACCATGTTCTGCCACCCTGCCTGCTCATGCCATGCCTGCCTCTCGGGGCCTGCCTCCTGGGCCTGCTCGTGCCTGCCTGCCCTCCCCTGGGCTTCCTGAGCCACGTCAAGTTACAGCTGTTACTTCGGAATCAAGTCAAGTTACAGCTGTAGTTCTTGAATCAAACCAAGACACAGCTGTTGTTCTCCATGAGTCAAGCCAAGTCACAGCTGTTCCCCATGAGTCAAGCCAAGTCACAGCTGTTCCCCATGAGTCAAGCCAAGTCACAGCTGTTCCCCATGAGTCAAGCCACCTTAAAGCTGTTGTTCCTGAATCAAGCCACGACACAGCTGTTGTCCCTGAGTCAAGCCACATTGTCCCTGAGTCAAGTCAAATTACAGCTGGGTTGTCTATGTTAGGCTAAACCACAGCTGATCTCCACAAGCCAAGCCAAGTTACAGCAGACCTTCATGAGCTAAGTGAAGTTGCTGCTGTTGTCCCCGGCTGCCAAGCCAAGCCAGTTGATCTTCATGAGCTGCCAAGTTACAGCAGATTTTTATGAGCCAAGTCAAATCACAGTCTGGTCTTCACGAGCCAGGTCAAGACACAGCTGTTCTTCATGAGTCAAGTCAAGTCACAGCAGACCTTCCTGAGTCGAGTCAAATCAAGTCACGGCAGATCTCCCTGGGTCAAGTCAAGTCACGGCAGACCTCCCTGAGTCAAGTCAGGTCATGGCAGACCTCCCAGAGTCAAGTCATGACAGACCTTCCTGAATCAAGTCAAGAAACAGCTGCGCTCCTAACAGCACCTCTTCACGACATGGCTGCCAGTACAGGGCCTCGCCAAGCCACGGCCGTCCTGCCACAACCTCACCAGGTCCCCTCTGACCTTCCTAAGCCACGTCATGTCGTCATGTCTCAGCTGATCCTCTAGAGTCTTGTCATGTCTCAGGTGATCCTCTAGAGCCTCGTTGTGTCTCAGCTGATCCCCTAGAGCCTTATTATGTCTCAGCTGACCTCCTAGAGCCTCGTCATGTATCAGCTGACCCCCCAGAGCCTTGTCATGTATCAGCTGACTTCCCAAAGACTTGCCAGGTCTTGTCTCAGCTCCCAAGCCACGCAGAGCCCACACTTCCAAGCCATATGTCCACAGTGTCCACACCCTCAAGACTGGCAGGCATCCCACTATCTACTGTGCTGCCTGTAACGGCTGTTGCCATTTTGAGCGTGTGGGCTACACGCTGTACTCCAGAGGCCTCGTCTGACCACGAGTCTGCTCCAGAGGCCTTGTTTGACCACGAGTCTGCTCCAGAGGCCTCGTCTGACAACAAGTCTATGCCAGAGGCCTCTCCTGTCCAAGAATGTGCGCCTATGCCTCCAGAGGTGTCAGCTCATGCTGTAGATTCTCCAAAGGAGGCGGCGTCCACCCATGAACTCACTGCCACGTCTGTCCAAGAATTTGCGCCTGTGCCTCCAGAGGTGTCAGCTCATGCTGTAGATCCTCCAAAGGAGGCGGTGTCCACCTATGAACTCACTGCCACGTCTAACCACGAGTCTGCGCCAATGCCCCCGGAGGTGGCGGCTCCGGCTGCAGAACCTCCTATGGGGGCAGCATCCTCCTATGAACTCTCTGCCCGCCATGTCACGGTCAAGAAGGCCAATCATGAACTCTCTGCCTGCCATGTCACAGCCAAGGAGGCCTATCATGAACTCACTGCCTGTCATGTCACAGCCAAGGAGGCCAAGGAGACTAAGGAAAACATCTACGAACTCTCTGCTCTGCTATGGATGTCATTTGTTCCACTGTGGATATCTTTGCTCCTGTCTGCTCTGCTTGCTCTGTCTGTCCCGCTATGGCTCCTTGTGATGCCTACTCTGCCTGCCTCGCCATGGCTCCCTGTGATGCCTGCTCTGCCTGCCCCGCAATGGCTGCCTGCTCTGCCTGCCCCACCATGGAACACTTCTGCTCCAGTGTTACACTGTCTGCCATTGCTCCTGGCCCAGGTCCTCCAAGTTTCCACTGTCTGCTACTACTCCATGGCCCAGGCTTCCAGTGTTACATTGTCTGCCATTGCCTCCATGGGCTCAGGTCCTCCAAGGTTCCACTGTCTGCCACAGCTCCATGGTCCAGCCCTGGTCCTCCAAGGTTCCACTGTCTGCCACAGCTCCACGGCCCAGGTTCCTCTGCTTCACTGTCTGCCACTGCTCCATGGCCCAGGTCCTCCAGTGCTTCACTGTCTGCCACTGTTCCATGGCCCAGATCCTCCAGTGCTTCACTGTCTGTCCCTGCTCGACGATCCAGGCCCACCTCCTCTGCACGGACCGGCCCCCCGTCCAACCCCCTGTTTTGCCTCTGTTCCCCCACCCTCCTGGACTGTTGTTGTTTCGAGCACCAGGAGTCACTCCTAGAGGGGGGAATTCTGTAACGCCATGCCAGCAGAGGGAGCCCTCACCCATTGACTCTCTGTTACCGCTACCTCTGCTGCTTCATGGGTTACTTCCTGTTCCTGGTGGCCATTTAAGGAGGCCTATACCAAACAGGCCCCACAAAGTATTGTTTTACCTGTGCGGACTCTACCAAGCGTTTATCCTATTTCATTGCCTTCTTTTTGTTATTTCCATGGTTTTGTTTCTTTGTCATAGTTTCGTTTTGTTTCAATGCCATAGTTTGTTTTGCTTCTTTGGACTGCTCACTTGGACTTTGACCTTCTGCCTGTTTATTTTGGATTTTGCTTTTGTCTTGCCTACATGTTACTGTTTGTTTGGATATTGACCCTGTCTGTCTTGACTACGCTGTGTTTAATAAAGCTCGCATATGGATCTATCACACTTCCTAAGAGTCCCGTTACAAAAACCTGAAATTTTTGACATTGTCAAATGTCAAAAAATTATTAAAAATAGTAAATGATGTTTATCTGAAAGTGTAACAATGCAAATATGTTTTCTGTGAGGGCTAGGTTTAGGGTTAGGGTTGGGTTAGAGGATAGACAATATCGTTTGGTCATTATAAAATCTATAGAAGTCTATGGAAAGTCCCCACAATTCACAAAAACAAACATGTGTGTGTGCTTCCACCTTATCTATTAGAGAGAATCAGTCTCTCTAAACCCCTCATTTCCATGAGCCCTCACTGCTGTGATTGGTCAGATGGCACAGTCCTTTATGATTGGTCTGCCACGTACAGCATTTCGGAGAACGAAACGCCCATTGCCATAACTGATTGACAGCCCTGGATACTTTTCAATACATAGAAAAGATGGCATCGATTTTACCATACAAAATCCCAGCCAGAGTCTGACGATGAAACAGCTGAAGTGGCTGATCGACAAGTTAGCACGGTCTACCATGGAAAGTGCTCGCAATTTGCTTATGTAAGCGAACCGGGCACACCTCTATGTTGTAAACTTCAAAATTGTATGATGAATTAAGGCGGCTTTCACACCGAATGCAGAAAGCTCTGTGCTGGCTGCTGGGTTCAGTGCAGCCCTTCAGAGCGCAGCGGCAAAATTTCATTTGAACAATCAATTTGAACTTTGTCCGCTGCATGTGCGCTTTGGTCGAGGCAGAAACAAGCCGTCCTTACATGGTGGAAACAATTGAAACTAATGGGTTTCATAGCGCAACGCTTTCCGCATTCTGTGTGAAAGCCGCTTCGTGCTTCATTTTTTATCATTACTCCAACTAATGAGACAGACAGACAGTCAAGCTGCATCAATCACAAATTGTCAGACTACAGCAGGTCTACAGCTGAACAACAGAACTACAGAAGTGTGATATAGCTGGTTAGCAAGACATGTGCAGTGTTGTTACACAACATAACATACACAACTACGTATTTTGAACGATTGCTAGAAAATACAATCTTTGTAGATTCATCATCTTATGGAAGTGAAATTCCTAACGACTCGTTCAGGCAAATGTGAGCCGACTTTTCCTTTTTTTTTGATAGACAATAACTTTATCTATCGTGCACTGTCGGCTCCACAACTTGACACATGACACACTGCATGAAATATCATATTTGAAAAGGCATAATAGGAGCACTTTAAGACATACTAACATTAAATTATTTTTAAAGGAATGTTCACAGTATTTGTCTTCCATGTTTTTAATTTGATTAAATACCAGACTAAACAGGTGTCCCCCCACCCCCTACTGTGGTGCCAAAAAATGTTTTTTTAGGCCCAGATCACACCATGTTTTTTAGGTCTGAAAAGGCGAGGCGCACTGCACTGCCTTTTTTGGTGATTTTTAAAAAAAGAACAGTGTGTTGTGGTGTTGCTAGGCAACCATCAAATCAGCAGTCCTGTCAGTCTAATCAAACGATTATAGCACGAGCGCTCTAAAATCTTTGTTTTTTGCTGTTAAGTAAACTGTTATATTAGCAAAAACCTTTAAAAAATACAGCTCCGGGTAACCCGCGATAGACACCAAAAGTTTCTCCTCCATCACTGCATTCATACGACTGGACAATGGGCAAAAACACAATGACATTGGGCACTTTTCTGCTCAGGGTTGTTTTTTTTTTTTTTTAAACTTCAGGCGTTCAGAGTGCTCCGGCAAAAACATGAGGCACCCAGGGCTCATAAACAGGGCGCATAACGCTCACTGCCCATAGAAAACAATTCAGAAAGGCATCTCTCACTGCAAAAATGCATTCTGAAAATAGTTTTTGCACTTTATTTCAATTAAGATATTTTACTGTAATTTTATGTTTTTTGTTTGGCAGCTGCAGCTGCCAGTCATTTGACCGTTTTTTAATGACCGTTTTAATGACCTTTTTTTAATTTCTTTTAGTTATTAAAAAAAAGTAGCTACAGAAAATAAGCAAGGAACATAATCACTGATTAGCCTAGCCTTGTTTACATTTAAAAAAAAAAAAAAAACACACTCAGCTATATGAAGCTAAATAACCTGTATGATGAATAAATCTCCTACTACACAGTATACGTCTACAACGACACCAACATGGACATCAGCGGGATTTATTTTAATGATATTCTAATGTGCTGTGTTGTGACATCATAACATCCGAACACTGTAGTCCAAAGGAGCCGTTTGTTGTTGTTGTTGTTGAAAAGAGATTTTTTTAAAAAACGAAATAACTCCCTTTGGAGTGGACTTTGAGATTTGTAAATTTGTCGATATTTTTTATGCACAAACATACACACTGACTAAAATTCAAACACTGAAAAAACAAAATAGGACCCATTTAAAATAAAATTAAATATATTTTGGTGTGAGAGATTAATATTTTATTTTAACATAACTTTGTGTACCAAAGCCAATATTTGCACTAAAAATGTCAAAATGCAGATTTTTGATGAGCTTAATAGGTATGTTTACCCTAAACATGTACTGGACCTGTGTGAACTACATTCATAAATGAAAATATCTCAGCTACATACTGTATGTAACACTGATTTCCTGAATAGAGAACAAGACACTGCGATAATGGAACTATGGGAAACCTCAAATGAATAAGTCACATATTGAAAGATTACGTGTAATTTTAGACAGATACATTTACATTTTGACTGTGCCCCAGATGCAATAAACAGGAACTGTCTCTGTAAAGGTGTGACCCAAATGGTCCATACATTTAAAATAACAAAGGAACAGCATTCCTCAGGAGCTTCTGATAGATTACAGGATCCCCAGCAGGACCCCCAGTCCTAACAGTATCTATTGTTTCTAGCCATTTGTCTTTAGGTGTAAAGTTCTGTCTTAAAGACAGAACTATGGGAGAAGCTATGGAGAAACTATAGAGAACTTTGGAAGAAACTAGGAAGAAGCTTCGGACTCTTACACGGCTTAAGATCTAGAAGACATCTATGCTACACGACTTTCTTCAATAAACTCTTTTCCCCTGAACTTTGGTCAAGCTTACTTATTTTATGTATTAGAGAAATCTAATACATATGGCGAGCCATCCAAACCACTGGTCAGGTAGAGAAACTTTAATGTTATGCTGCATGTTGCTCCATTTAATGGCAATAATTGTGTAGTTGTTCTTCTAATAAAGGAAGCACTTAAAGTTTCCTGTGTGGTGTTAGCCTTAGCTTAGCTCTTAGCCCTCCACGCTTCCCCCCGTCTTTGTTTACGGTCTCGACGCCGCCTTCGAACACTTCCGCCGGGTAGGTTGTGCAGCCTCGGGTATTCTGGCGATCTCAGGGATGATTTGAAAATTGTTGACAGGATTGTACGAACCAATATCCAAAAGCTCCTGTCGGGTGTAAAATACTTGCTCAGCAAGTAAAATACTTGCTCAAAAAGAGACACTGAGCCTTGCGATGTGTACGAACCGCCATCTTTACCAAGCAGCTGTACCAGCATGCTTTAAATCTACCTCAATTGTACCAGTGCCGAAACACTCTAGCCCAACATGCCTGAATGACTTCTGCCCTGCAGCACTCACTCCCATCATTATGGAGTGCTTTGAGTGGTTGGTCCTGACACACCTAAAGGACTGGCCCTACACCAGTTTGCCTACCATGGCAATAGGAGCACAGAGGACGCAGTTTCCATAGTGCTGCACTCTGTACTCACACACCTGGACAATACAAACACCTATACACGAATGCTGTTTGTTGACTTTAGCTCATACAGGATTCAATACTGTCTTATCCTCTAAGTTAATCACCATACTTAGACACCTGGACATTAACACCTCACTTTGTAACTAGATTATGGACTTTCTGACCAACAGAGCTCTGCATGTTAGGTCAGGCCACATCTGCTCCACTACCGTCATGCTCAACACTGGTGTACCACAGGGCTGTGTGCTGAGCCCCTTCCTTTACTCCCTCTTCACCCACGACTGCAGGCGTGTGTATGGATCTAACACCTTCATCAAGTTTGCAGACAATACTACAGTGATCAATAATCGGCTCCTTAACACCACTAAGACCAAGGAGCTCATTGTGGACTTCAGGAAGGGAAGAAAAGGTTCACATGAACCCATTCACATCAGCGGGATGGCTGTTGAGCTTGTCTCATCGTTCAAGTTCGTGGGGATCCACATTTCGGAGGACTTATCCTGGAACACCAATGCCTCTAGTCTGGTCAAGAAGACTCACCAGCACCTCTTCTTCTTGAGAACACTTAAGAAGAACCAGCTGTCCTCAGCCATCTTGGTGAACTTCTATCGCTGCACAATAGAAAGCATCCTAACCAACTGTGTCACAGTCTGGTACGGAAGCTGCTCTGTTGCTGAGCGTAAGGCACTGCAGCAGGTGGTGAAAACTGCCCAGCGCATTATAGGGACTCCACTCCCAGCCATTGATGACATCCAGAAGAAGCACTGTATGTGTTTCCCTCCTGCCTTCCGTTAGGTGCTTCAGGTGTCCCAGGTAAAGAACCAGCAGATTGAGGAACAGCTTCTTTCCCAGAGCTGTCTCCTTATTGAACTCTGTCCCCCACTGACACTTTTGCCCCCATCACACACTCCTCCATTGCACTATTTAATATTCATTGCACTACACTGTACATACCAATTTGTAAATGCACATATCCATTGCACAATACATTTGTAAATTTCTGATTACACATATCTGTATATGTCTATTTGTAAATTCCTGTTTATAGAAAATAGCAACCTGTTCATTGTTCACATCTATCTGCAAATTCCTAATTACAGTTAATAGCAACTAGTATATATTGTTCATCTATTAGTAATTATCTGATTATAGTTTATAGCAACCTGCATATTATGCTCACAGTACATCCATCTGTAAATATTACCCATAGTTTCTCCCTGCACATATCCCCTATAAGTGCACTTATAACTTATACCTTTATACTGCACTTGCTGCTTATTGCACTCCTGGTTAGACCTAACCTGCATTTTGTTGCCTTGTACTTGTACATGTGTAATGACAATAAAACTGAATCTAATCTAATCTAATCTAATGCTGAGATGATTGACAGCTAATTTACACCTTTTCAGAGCAGTGATCTCACCGTTGAGGTTTGGAAACATGTTACTCAGAGCACAGTTAGTTTGATCACAGTAGATCAGAGATCATCTCTGAACCTCTGTGTGTGGATACACACACACACACACACACATGTTGGGTTTACATGTTTTATGGGGACATTCCATAGGCGTAATGGTTTTTATACTGTAAAAACCGTATTTTCTATCGCCCTACACCTACCCTACACCTAAACCTAGCCCTCACAGGAGACTGTGCACACTTTTACTTTCTCAAAAAAACTCATTGTGCATGATTTATAAGCCTGTTTCCTCATGGGGACCTCACAAATGTCCCCACAAGGTCAAAATTTACTGGTATTACTATCCTTGTGGGGACATTTGGTCCCCATAACGTGATGAATACCAGGTGCACACACACACACACACACGCACACACACACGTCTGGTCAGCTATCCTTGTAGGGACTCTCCAAAGGCGTAATTATACTGTACAAACCTTATTTTCTATTGTCCTACATCTAAACATACCCGTCACAGGAAACTTTCTGCATTTTTTACTTTACTTTCTACTTATGTACACAAACTATTTTGAGTATTTGTAATGAGGACTCATAGGAAGCATATAAGATCCAAGTGTGAGCTTTAATAAACAGATCGTAGTCAAACAGACAGGGTCAATATCCAACAAACAGTGTGATGAAGACAAAACAATATCGTAGTCCATAAAACAGGCACAGTCCAAAAACCAGAGAGAGCAGTCCGAAAAGTAACAAATGAACAGGGCTGTGAAACTTGGCAAAACTATGGCAATGAACAGACAAAACAATGGCAAAAACAAAGTAAAACAATGGCAAGAAACAAAACCGAAAGAATGAAAACAGGGAAAGTGCTTGGTAGAGTCCGCAATAGCAAAACAGTACTTTCGGTCGGGGAACAGAGGCAAAACAGGGGGTGGGACGGAGGGCCAGGTCCATGTAGAGGAGATGGGCCTGGATCGTGGAGCAGGGACAGACAGTGAAGCACTGGAGGACCTGGACCATGGAGCAGTGGCAGACAGTGAAGCACTGGAGGACCTGGGCCGTGGAGCAATGGTAGACAGTGTGACCTTGGAAGACCTGGGCCGTGGAGCAGTAGCAGACCGTGAAACACTGGAGGGCCTGGGCCATGGAGCAATGGCAGAGTAGCAAGCCATGGTGGAGTAGGCAGAGCAGGCAGAACAGGAAGCCATGGCGAGGCAGGCAGAGCAGGCAGAACAGGAAGCCATGGCGAGGCAGGCAGAGCAGGCAGAGCAGGCAGAACAGGAAGCCATGGCGAGGCAGACAGAGCAGGTAGAGCAGGTTGAGCAGACAGGAGATATCCACAGTGAAACTAGTGACATCCATAGCAGAGCGGTGTGTTCACGGATGATTTCCTTGGCCGTGGCATGACAGGTAGAGAGTTCATAATAGGCCTTCTTGGCTGTGACCTGATGGGCAGAGAGTTCATTCTTGGCCTTCTTGATCGTGACATGGCAGGCAGAGAGTTCATGGGAGGCCTTCGTGGCTGTGACATGACAGGCAGAGAGTTCATAATAGGCCTTCTGGGCCGTGGTATTATGGGTAGAGAGTTTATGGGAGGATGCCGCCCCCATGGGAGGATCTACAGCACATGCTGACACCTCTGGAGGCATGGGCGCAGATTCTTGGGCAGACGTGGCAGTGAGTTCATAAATGGACACCACCTCCTTTGGAGGATCTACAGCGTGAGCTGACACCTCAGGAGGTATGGGCGCAAACTCGTGGACGGATGAAGCCTCAGGAGCAGACTTGTGGTCATATGAAGCCTCTGGGGCAGACTCGCAGTCAGGCGAGGCCTCTGGAGCAGACTTGTGGACAGACGAGGCCTCTTGAGCAGATTCGTGGACAGATAAGGCCTCTGGAGCATACTCGTGAGCAGAAAAGGCCTCTGGAGCAGACTCGTGGGCGGACGAGACCTCTGGAGCACAGTGCGCAGCCCACACACTGAAAATGGCAATGGCCATTACAGGCAGCACAGTAGATAGTGGGATGTCTGTTGGCCTTGAGGGTGTGGATGCTGTGGACTTGTGGCTTGGGAATGTGGGTTCTGCGTGGCTTGGGAGCATGGGCTCTGCGTAGCTTGGGAGTGTGGGCTCTGGGAGTTCAGCTGATACGTGATGAGGCTCTTGGTGGTCAGCTGAGATGTGAGGTGACTTAGGAAGGTCAGAGGGGACCTGGTGAGGTTCTGGTAGGACAGCCGTTTCTTGATTTGATTCATGGAGGTCTGCCATGACTTGACTTGACTCAGGGAGGCCTGCCGTGACTTGACTTGACTCGTGAAGAACAGTGGTGACTTGACCTGGCTCGTGCAGTCCAGCTGTGACTTGACTTGGCTCGTGAAGGTCAGCTGTGACTTGACTTGGCTCAGGGAGATCAGCTGTGGCTTGACTTGGCTCATGTGGCTCAGCTGTAGCTTGACTTGTTCATAGAAGGTCAGCTGGCAACGACTTGGTTCAGGAATAACAGCAACAACTTGACTTCGGCTCATGAAGATCACAAGCAACAGCTTGGCTCATGAAAGATCAACTTCTTGGCTTGGCTTGGCTCAGGGACAATAGCAGCAACTTGACTTGGTTCATGAAGATTTGTTGTAACTTGGCTTGGCTCATGAAAATCAGCTGTGGTTGGGCTTAACATAGACAACCCAGCTGTAACTTGACTTGATTCAGGAACAACAGCTGTAATGTGACTTGACTCAGGAACAACAACTGTAACGTGACTTGACTCAGGAACAACATGGCTTGACTCAGGAACAACAGCTGTAACGTGACTTGATTCATGAGGAACAGCTGTGACTTGGCTTGACTCATGGGGAACAGCTGTGACTTGGCCTGACTCATGGGAAACAGCTGTGACTTGGCTTGACTCGTGGGGAACAGCTGTATCTTGGCTTGACTTGTGGGAAACAGCTGTGACTTGGCTTGATTCTGGAGCTTGACTTGATACTGGAGGATCAGGCATCACTTGATTTGCCTTGGGTGTGGCCGAGATGATGGGATGAGATGCGGATGAGATGATTTTGGCTTGATGAGGCTCAGGTGTGGCAGCCATCTTGGCCAGGGACTCAGACGGGGCAGCCATCTTGTGAACAGGCTTGGTGATGGTGGCCATCTTGTGAACAGGCTTGGGGATGGTGGCCATCTTGTGAGCTGGCTCTGGGATGGCGGCCATCTTGTGGACTGGCTCTGGGATGGCGGCCATCTTGTGGACTGGCTCTGGGATGGCGGCCATCTTGTGAGCTGGTTGTAGGAGGGCGACCATGACAGGTGCAGACTCTGGACGGGCAGGCGTGGCGTGAGCAGGCCCTGGAGCGGCAGGCGTCGCGTGAGCAGGCTGTGACTTGGTAGATGTGACTTGAGCAGACCTTGGCTTGGTGGATGTGACTTGAACAGGCTTGGCAGGCATGACAGGAACTGGCTTTGGCTTGGTAGGCTTGGCATGAGAGGGCTTTGGTATAGCAGACATGACATGAGCAGGTTGTGGCTTGGCAGGTATGGTGTGAGAGTGCTGAGATGCAATTTGAATAATCCCAGATATGACTTGAACAGGCTTTGGCTTGGCAGGTGTGGCGTGAACTGGTTGTGGTGTGGGGGTTACTGCAGGATTGTGGGGTCCCTCATCCGCAATCCCAACAGTAAACGACGATCCCGCAAGCAATAACGCATAGTCAATGTACTGGATTAGGGACCAGTGGCGGCGAGGACGTGGCATATTAACTGATATATCCTTTTCCAAACCAAAGAAAAAAATGTCCTTAAGAAAACTGTCCTGAAACTCCACCAAGTGACTGAGCTCACAAAAGTCCATGACATACTGCTCAACGGGCCGGTTACCTTGTCGGAGTTGAATGAGGCGTGATGCTGGGTCCATGGTGATCTGTGTTGAAAGCTGCTGGATCTTTGGGAGGCGAAGTATTCTGTAAGGCGGACTCGTAGGAAGCGTGTAAGATCCAATTGCGAGCTTTATTATCCAGATCGTAATCAAACAGGCAGGGTCAATATCCAAACAAACAGTACATCCAGGGAAAAACAATAGAGTAATCCACAAAACAGGCAGAATGTCGAAAAACCGGAGTGAGCAGTCCAAAGTGACAAATAAACAAGGCTATGAAACTAGACAAAACTATGGCAGTGAACTAGGCAAAACTATGGCAGAAAACAAAGACAAGCCTTTGACCATGAAACAAAACCATGACAACAAACAAGGCAATGAAATCAGAGAAACGCTTGGTAAAGTCCGCTATAGCAAAACAATACTTCGCAGTTTCCTGTTTGGTGTAGGCCTCCTTTTATGGCCACCAAACAGGAAGTTACCAACGAGGCAGCAGAGGGAGCAGCAACAGTCAGTCAGTGGGTGAGGGCTCCCTCTGCTGGCGTGGCGTTACAGAATGAAAACGTACAATCTGTTTAGGACAATTACAAAGTGTTCAGCTTACTGAGTTAACTGTTTTGAGAACAGTGACCTGAGTTTGGAGAAATGTGTCAAATTGATTGATTGAAAAACTGTAATATTGAGCAAAAACTCATGAAATATGTAAGAAGTAATGACAACAGCCTTTATTTTCTAAGAATTCAATGGACCAAAGTCAATTATTCCGCTTATACTGCAGTTACCAAGACATCGATAAGATGATACATTTTGTTTTTTGTCCTTAAAATGCTATTGTACGTGACCGGTCAATCAGACACTGTATATAAGCCTAGGACTTCCTCTTGCTAGTCGCCGAGTATTGGACTGCGTTTAGCACTCTCTGTGTGTTAGCTACCGTACGGAGCCATCTCTAAGTTATCCTGTGTCTAGTCTGGTTTTTGATGAAAGCATTTCAGGATTTTTCTCCATATAATGGACTTGATTGGTGCCCCGATTTTGAACTTCCAAAATGTAGTTTAAATGCAGCTTCAAAGGGCTCTAAATGAACCCAGCCGAGGAAGAAGGGTCTCATCTAGCGAAATGATCGGCCATTTTTTTTTTTTGAAAAATAAAAATTTGTATACTTTTTAAGTAAAAAAAAAAAGTCTCTGCGATCTCCTATAGACCAGTTTGGAGTAGATGTCACAGTTACAGCACTTTCAGCTGGCCGTACATAGTGGTTGCAGAAAAACACTGGTAACAAGTGGAGGTAAGTCCATCTAAGTCGAGTCCGAGTCGAGTCCGAGTCTTTAATCAATTGAGTCCGAGACGAGTCTGAGTCCAAAATGGGCCGAGTCGGACCCAAGTCCGAGTCGGAGTCAGAGTCCAAGAAAACAGTACTGTTTGTCAGTATCTTAACATTGTTTTAACCCAGGGGTGCCCAAACTCGGTCCTGGAGGGAGGTATCATACAGAGTTTAGCTCTAGCCCCAATTAGACACACCTGAACCAACTAATCAAGCTCTTACTTTTTTTTTAGTGGATCCTACCATTTTGATTTTTGATTTCACAACATCTCATAATTAGTGTCCTGCTCTACTTAGCAATCTTAGGCCATGTCCACACTAATCCGTTTTCGTTTGAAAACGCATCTTTTTCTCTCCGTTTTGGCCTTCCGTCCACACTGAGACAGCGTTTTTGGTCAAGGAAAACGGAGCTTTTTGAAAACACTCTCCAAAGTGGATAAATTTGAAAACGCTTTTGAAAAAAGGATTTCGAAAATCATGACGCATTTTAGTCATATGATGCAGTCATGTGACCAATTCAACTAAGATGGCGGACGGCATTGTACAGCAGTTGTTTTGTTTGCTCTCAAATTTGACAGCCTTATTAAAGATTAATATCAGTTTGTACATGCTCCAGATAGCTTTTCTTCAAAGAAGACGGAATGTTTACTCACTGAATAAATAAATAAACTGTATTTTGTTTATAAACATTCTTTATTTATTGTGTAATTTAGTTTTTGTGAACATCAACATATGCAGCAGATGAAAAAAATGCTTGTTGATGTGTTACTGCTGAAAAATCCACTCTGTCAAACAGAACAGTGAAAATGAAATCACTCTCTTTTAGGCATTGTCAGCATGAATTTACCAGAACTGGCTGAAACTAAAAATGTCCAAAAAGTAACTTTTCCTTTTTATGTGAACTTTAAATGTCTGTCAGAAAACAACAACATCAAAAAGAGCATTACCATGAAAGTCCACAAAACAACTTTAACACATGGCTAATGTTGTAGCCATGGCTACAGGAAAGAATTAAACCATTAGAATTAAACCAACAATAACAAATAAAGGTTCTTTTTAACAAGCAATTTGGCTTATTAAAGACATGACTACTCTTTGTCAGAGTAAAGATGCTCAGTGTACGAAAAAGGAGCAGCATCTTCATGGTGCTGTGCTGGTGTCGGTCTGGTTGCTGCTGAAGAGGGGGCAGAGGCAACAACTGGAGCATAGAAGTAACCATGCTGCTGACGGTGTGAGCTGTCATGTGGTGGTGGTGGTGCAACAAATGGAGTCTGGGCCACTGATTGTCTCATTAGCAGAAATACCTCTGTAACTGAATTTGTAAGTTTTTCAAAGTTTGATGTCAGTCTGCCAATGTTCTCAGAAAACTCTCTGTTTGCAGCCTCCATTCTCTCAAATGTCTGCCTCCTCAGCTTGAGATCTTCCTGTGCAAGTGTAATGAGCTGTCCTTCATTTGATAACTTTCGTTTAAGCCTCTCTTGCCTGTATAATGACAGCGTTGCGTTCAGCCTGTCACATCTGTGTTGAGTCTCTGTAGACATCCCATCTGTGTCGGAGTCCTGACTGGCTGTAGCAGGAGATGGAGCAGAACTACAGGGCGAAGGAGAAGTGCTATCGCGACAGAATGACGGTGGATAACTGTCATCAGTGGTGCTGCTATGGTTGTTTATGCCGCTTGTTTCGATGCCACAGTTAATGGTGGTGACGGCTGGAGAACCACCCCAGATCTGTTCGCAGAGTTCAAAGTACAGGAGTACTACTCTTCCATGCCCGCTTCTCTTTCCGGAGTCTACCGCGTGTCTGTACTTAAGCCTTATAGCCTTTAATTTTGTTTTGTGAGGTCGTCCTTACTGTGGGGGTAAGCAATGTCATCCGCAGAATACTGTTCTTTGAGGCGGTCCAATATTTCGGCGTATTTGTTTTGGCACGTCTCCCAGTCTATATTCTCGCTCGCTTTTGCAGCTTTGTACTCTTGTGTTACTGGCAGCAACAACTCCACCTTATTGTCAGTCCATTTAAAAACCTCGGTGCTTTTCCTCAACATTTTGCCACGGCATTTCAAAGAGCTGTAAAGTAAATAAACGGCAGACGGAAATGATGCAGGTCGAATCGTCTTACGTTTCGCGCATGCACAGTACAAGAACGTAAGCGTTTTCAGTCGTTTCAGTGTGGATGAACAACTCTTCGGAAACGATTGAAAACGTTGGACGCGGAGCGTTTTTAGATGAAAATGCCGTATTCAGATTTATCCGGATTAGTGTAGACGTAGCCTTAAAGTCATGTAACAGAAGTTATGGCTTACCTATGTAATGTGACATATTTTAGAGCAGTGGTTTTCAAACCAGTCCTGCAAGCATTTTATATATCTCCCTTATCTAACACACCTGATTCAACTCATCAGCTTGTTAGTAGAAACTGCACAACATGAAGTGAGTGTGTCTGATAAGGGAGACATACAAAACATGTTTTAGAATGTAAAAAAATTAGAGGGCGAGACTTGACTTTATTCACTGATGTAGTAAATGTATAAATTCAAGGGTGGGGGTAAAGGAGTAGGTATCTTGGTGAATGGGACCCTAAGAGCAGAAAATGCACCTATTTTATTTATGCACAGCACAAATAGATGAGTTTTTTTTTTTTTTACCCAATAGATGGGTTACACATATTGGGTCACTATGTTGGGTTAGTTTCTAAAACCTTACTTGGTCATAATTAAAGACTAACATCAGAGAAAGCTCCTGAAGAAATATCGTCTGAGTGAGCAGAGTCTGAATGTAGAGATAGGCCAAAACAAACAAAGCTGGAGAGACAGAGAGCGAAGACTGTGTTCTCAATGCACAGATGGACTCATAGAAGACGAGCCTCACTTCCTCATGGAGTGCAGCAAATATAAAAACATCAGAGACACTTATTTTACCCAAATAGCTCAAATTGTGCCTGAATTCCAGCAAGCAAGCCACATAGACAAACTCTCTTATATTTTGGGAGAGAAAGAAAAGTGTATTCACCTAGTAGTGCAGTGAATAGTGAAGCACAGCTATTGATAACAAAATTTCAGTCTAATCTGATTTAGCACATGTTTTACAATCATTAATCTGTGTTCATACAACAAAAATAGCATATTATTTTTGTCATTGTACAGAAAGACCAAAACCCAAAGTGACCATTGAACCTGCGCAACATGTATTCAGAGGAGACACAGTCACTCTCAGATGTGACATATATGGTGAAGGAGTCACTAGCTGGAGCTACAGCTGGTATAAAGAAGGTTTAACCAGTGTTTTCAGTGATCGGCAGGAACACACATTCAGTTCTGTTACTGAGTCTGACGCAGGTAAATACTCCTGTAAAGGATCAGAGACAGAAGGATCACGCTGGTCACAAATGAGTGATGCAGTTACACTGACAGTATCAGGTGAGTTTGATCATCTCTTCATACACACACAAACACACTTTTAACATGTTATCAATGGGTGATTTCTCAATTTCAGATCCCAGAACAGTTTTCAGTTAAAAGCAATTCACATTTATTTGTATAACACTTTTCACAATACAAATCGTTGCAAAGCAACTTCACAGCAAATTTACATTTCTATGTTACATTTAGGAGAAGCTTAGTAGTGACTATGTTTAGGTGATGTCCATATGGCAGATACTGTACGTAGAGAGAAAATCATCCAGTTAGTAAATGACATGTATTCAAACAAAAAGTGAACACTCAGATAGCAACATATTGTCAGCCCAGATCCGGCCCACATCTGGCACATGTGGCATGATGATCTGGCCCACATGCAGCGTGGAATGATGGCACTTGGGCGGACCGCTCCTGTTTGCCAGATCTGGGCCAAAAGCAGGCCATAGCAATGCCACATGTCAGCCAAGAGCAGAGAAATAAACCACACTGGACCTTATCTGAGCCACAAAATCTGTGTATATTTAATATGGAGTCATCTCAGCGTTAATAAGCACATTAACAAGCAGAATCACTGAAGGAAAGAAGAGAACTGAAAAAAGACAGAAACACAACAACTGACTGCAACCACACCCTTGAAGTTGAAGATAAAAGACATTAAATCTCTGAAGATCTCAGAGGAGGGGGTTTAAACAACTCCACAAACAGCATTACCAGCTGATAAGATCTGCTTTATTTCTGTTAGAGGCCTACAGAAGTTCTTTATTGAAAAACAACAGGTTTAAATCAATTTTTTTTTTGACGCCACCATAATAGTGATTAGTGTTTCCAATAATTGGACTCGTAACACTTTTCAATAAAAGTTTTTCTTTCTCAATTGCTGTAATGGTGTGTTTGTGAAAACTTTAAGCAATAACAAATAAAGACAAAATGAAATCAATGAAAAGCTATTGATGGCTGTAATATTGAACGAATGAGCCTGATTCAATGTCATATAGCTTTTACAATTATGTTGTGGAAAAATACATTCATAGTATGAAACTGTCTGTAGTCTTGCAGAACCAGTTAAAAAAAAAAATCACAAAAGGTTAAATTTTATGAACACACAAAGCCATCATAAATCAACATATGAACCTCAACAATGGTGACAATAAAAAGTGTGCAAAACTTGCATCACAGCATGAACGAATAATGCAGCCTTTTGTGATGTCCAGAACTGATCTGATTATCTGTCACCATTGTTGAGATTCATATGCTGATTGCTGATATCTGTGTGTGATAGCCTTGTTCAAACTTTTGTCCTTTTTTAAATAAATTTTTCAAACTGATGTTGCAATAATGCAGTTTTACAATGTGAAAACATTAAACTATACAACTACTACAATCAAATGTGTTCAACGAAGCAGTTCGTTGTATGATAATTGTGAAGCCAACCATAAAAAAATGATCATGTACTATAAATGTGTTTGTTAACCACATTTTCACAACAGTCAAATAAAACAAACGCTTTAAAAAGAAATAAGAGCCCAATTAATTAATGGAAACGCTAATCACTATCATGGTGACTTCAAGTGGAATATTTAAGCCCCTGCTAATTCTCAATAAAGAACTTATGTAGTCCTCTAACAGAAATAAAGTAAATCTGGTCAGTAATAAGTGAAGCTGGTAATGCTGTTTGTGGAGTTGTTTAATCCTCCTCTGCTGAGATCTTCAGAGATTTAATGTCTTTTATCTTCAGCTGATTTCATCTAAGGCTGTGGCGGTAGTCAGTAGTTGTGTTTCTGTTTGTCTCTTGTTTTCTGTTCTCTTCTTTCCTTCAGTGATTCTGCTTGTTAATGTGCTTATTAACGCTGAGATGCCTCCATATTAAATATACACAGATTTTGTGGCTCAGATAAGGTCCAGTGTGGTTTATTTCTCTGCTCTTGGCTGACATGTGGCATTGCTATGGCCTGCTTTTGGCCCAGATCTGGCAAACAGGAGCGGTCCGCCCAAGTGCCATCATTCCACGCTGCATGTGGGCCAGATCATCATGCCACATGTGCCAGATGTGGGCCGGATCTGGGCTGACAATATGTTGCTATCTGTATGTTGTAGTTAAACTTTTCGAAAAATCTGGTAATTTTGCATGTTGGCTCAAGGTTGGCATCATCTAAGGTCCTTGGCATCATCTCTTCTCAGGTGTTTGGTCATCTGAGATCTTTGTAAGGGTTGGATCCAGACTGAAGCTTGTGTAATTCCTAGTTACCTCTGGATGCCCATCCTGTGGCAGAAACAGAAAAGCAGAAAATTATGTGTTTAAACCAAGCAAAGAACAAAATATTAGTCTAATTTGATTTAGCATGTGTTTTACAATCAAGAAACTGTGTTTATACAACAAAAATAGCATATTATTCTTGTCATTGTACAGAAAGACCAAAACCCAAAGTGACCATAAAACCTGCTCAACATGTATTCAGAGGAGACACAGTCACTCTCAGATGTGACATATATGGTGAAGGAGTCACTAGCTGGAGCTACAACTGGTATAAGGAAGGTTCAACCAGGATTGTCAGTAAACTACAGGAACTCACAATCAGTTTTGTTACTGAGTCTGACACAGGTAAATACTCCTGTAATGGATCAGAGACAGAAGGATCACGCTGGTCACAAATGAGTGATGCAGTTACACTGACAGTATCAGGTGAGTTTGATCATTTCTTTATACACACACAAACACACAAATTTTAATTTCTATATTACAATTAGGAGAAGCTTAGTAGTGACTGTTTAGGTGATGTCCATATGGCAGATACTGTATGTAGAGAGAAAATGATCCAGTTAGTAAATGACATGTATTCAAACAAAAAGTGAACACTATTAACAGCAATGATTATATGTTGTAGTTAAACTTTTAGAAAAATTGTGCGTTTGATCATATATAACTAAAGTACAAGATTATGAGATACATTATGTCAGGGGTGGCGAACGTCAGTCCTGGAGAGCCACAGCCCTGCATAGTTTTGCTTCAACCCTAATCAAACACACCTGAACAAGCTAATTAAGGTCTGAAGGGTTACTAGAAAGCTACAGGCAGGTGAGTTTTAATTAGGGTTGGAGCTGAACTCTGCAGGGCTGCGGCTCTCCAGGAACGGGGTTCACCACCCCTGCATTATGTGAATGCTTGGTTAAAAAGATGTGTTTTTAATCTAGATTTAACCCTTTCACACGTGAGTTTAAAATATTCTAACTGAGCCCCCAGAGTGAGTTTTTTTTAGGCGACCGTTATTTAGAACGTAAAGCCCCACATAGCAATTGACATCTGGCCCAGCTCTGGGCCAAGCAAGGAGTTACACTCGGCCCAAGTGCAGCAAAGAATTACGGCCCTTGTTTGGCCCAGATCTGGACTACAGACGTGAGCCACACATGAGCCATAACTGGCCCAAATCTCAGCCAAACAGTAACTTATAACCAGCCCTGAACTGAGCAAGAACAAGTTTTATTAGTGCTACCCCCAAGCAACCATTGAATCAATGTTAAAAGTAGTTGATTTGTCAATGTTAATGACATTGAATTAATATAACTTTTGCTCCTACTAATAATGAAAAACAAAATGTAAATTTCAACAAACCACCATTGTTGTGATCAGTGATCGCTTTAGTTGGGCTCTTGACTCTTTGTACTTTAACATTAAATTTTCTTTGTCTATTGTAACATTGTGTGAAAACATGTTATTTAAGACAATGAAAACTAAGATCTGCTGCGATTAGATGATGTTGGTGGTGACTGTAACCATTGCAAGGGTGTTTAATGAATTGCTTACAAGTGCGTTGGGCTTTGAATGATGGTGTGATACTGCAATGTGAGAGTAAAGTTTAATAAAACCACTATCATACTTTTATGAATTAACAGAGAATATAAAAAAAAATACCTTTAAATTACTGAATCAATTAGACATCAAGAATCAGCGTATGAAACTCAACAATGGTGACAATCCGCAAAATAAAATTCTATGCAGAAAAGCATGCTGGGTATCAATATAGTAAAAAGTCATTCATGATCCCCAGCATGCATTGCAGTTAATCTTTTTATCTGAATTAGTTTGGTGATTGTCACCATTGTTGCGATTTGTATCTTGAGTGTTCTTGTCTAAATCTTTTTATTTGTTATCACAGATTCTTTTTTTTTTTTTTGCATTGGTGGTACAGATTTACGTCAGTAATGATATTCATCAATGTTACTTAGAATTGTTTCTCAACTGTATTGCCAGTTGCCACCCATTGCAAAGAGTAATCTACTTTCATTTAATGTTGAAACATCTCTTTTCAATAGCATAAGTGTTTATATTGAAACACCATTATAACACAGAGAAAGAATTGAATGAAATGCAAGAATCAAGAACCCAACTAAAGCAATCACTGATCACAGTAATGGTGGTTTGTTGAAATGTCAACATTTTTTTCAACATTAATTGTTTTAATGACATTAACATTGACAAATCAACTATTTGTAACATTGATTCAATGGTTTTCACCTGCTCTCTTGCTATCTGGGACCCAATCAAGCCTTTAGTAAACCACATAGAGTCCAGTCTTTAACTAGAAACCCCAAAACTGAGCCTAAAAAAGGAAAACAAAAACCAACTCAGTCATGGATCCATCAATAAGCAGTAAAACACAGTTACACCTTTAGACATGGCTCAGTTTTGGGGTTTCTGGTTTAAGACTGGTCTCTATGTGGTTTACTGAAGCCTGAGATTGTGTAGCACTATTAAAACTTGTTCTGGCTCAGTTCAGGGCTGGTTATAAGTTACTGTTTGGCTGAGATTTGGGCCAGTTATGGCTCATGTGTGGCTCATGTCTGTAGTCCAGATCTGGGCCAAACAAGGGCCGTAATTCTTTGCTGCACTTGGGCCAAGTGTAACTCCTTGCTTGGCCCAGAGCTGGGCCAAATGTCAATTGCTATGTGGGGCCTTATTGTTTCCATGGCGACGCGTCATGTTTGTCACCTGACACAACACAGCCACAATAGCGCTGTATGACACATGTATCACTTTTATATAGTTTTTCCCTTTTTATTATTAATATTCACAAACGTGCCGACTGTATTATGAAATATCTGATATTCTGATTCTGAAATATGTGCAAGTAAATGTATTTGGAGGTTTAAACACTTTTATAATGAGCGTGTTGGTTGATCCATGCCGAGTGATGGGCGCCGCCATGTTAGTTCGCGCTGAATCCGAGCTGTAGGATTTACAAAACGCAAATTCATTCTCTCCTCCCGAAAAACATTAAAGTAAGTCTCTGGTGGGCTGGGAGAAGAGCAGAGTAAACTTTATTGTTACCTACACAATGTGTATATGATATCAATAAAACATGTCATCAGATAACATTTGTAAGGATCATTATTGCCGCTGCCATAGACATTGGCGTGTATTTTGCTAAATATAAAGGCATCGTTTTACTAGGATGTATGTGTATGTAAATGTCTGGAACCTAAAATAAGCATTATATGGCTGAAAACACGGAATAGTTGCGATAATATGACAAGCGCGCAGCACGTCCGATCTGGCTCAGCACCAGCCAAAGCGCCAAAGCAGATTTGAATTCAGCGGTTGATCACGTGACGCGCTGAACGTTCGAATCACACCGGTGTGATCGTACGCTCCAGGGACCAGCCAAGAATGATCACACCGGTGTGATCGTACGCGTGAAAGGGTTAAACAGAGAGAGTGTGTCTGAACTAAGAAATGTATCAAAAAGGCACAATTTGGGAGCCAAAAATTTCAGAATTTGGGAGCCAAATGCAAAAAAGCTCTACCTCCTTTAGTGGACTTTGCTATAGGTACTACCAAAAGTCTATATTTTTTTGTAAATAATTTTGAACTCTTTGAAATGAAAATCATTATCCTCTCTGAGGATTTCAATTTTTAAAGTATTACTCATCAGATATTGTAAAATATGTTGTCAGCTGTTTCTGCTTCTCCTTTAACTTTTCATCTTGTGAATGTCATTTCAGTTCTACTTGCTTTTACTTATAAGGTTTTGCCAATTCAACTGACTGATTTTCTCCTGTATGATTTGAATTATGAGCTTCTAGAACTATGAGCTTCTAGAACTTTTGACTTCCTAACTGAACTCATTTCCACAAACTGGACATAGAAATAAAAACAGTATAAATAAACATAACAAATACTTTTTTTTTTCTTAGTCTTATTTCATGCAAACAATAAGTGCAACCATAGCCAAAGTACTCGCTCAATATTCAAACCGCAAATAAAGATTTTTTAATTATTATTATTATTTTTTTTTTCTTTTCTTTAAGCATGGTACACAGTAAAATCCACAGAGTAAAATTAACTCTATTCAGAGAACATTTGGTCCCTCTCTAAATAGAGTTAAATTAACACTGAAGCAGAGTTAAAGTTGATCAGATAATTAAGTGATCGATTAAAAGGTGATTGAGCATTAGTGATGAACACCTGCTGTTAACAAGCAGAATCAATGAAGAAAAGAGAAACACAAGAACTACAACTGATTTCAGACACAGATTAAATCAACTGAAATAAAATAAGTGATTAAATCCCTCAAGATTTCAGCAGATGATGATTAAACAACTCCACAAACAGCTTCACTCATTATTAACCAGACTGACTTTATTTCTGTCACACGTCTACAGAAGCTCTTATTGAGATTTACAGAGGATCAAAAGTTGATGTTTTAGTGGTTAAAATGACGCTACCATCATGGAGATCAGCATTTGCTTTAGTTTAGCTCTTGACCCTTCAGTTTTTGGGTTAGATCTCTGTTTAAGTGTACATGTGATGTTGTAGAACAGAGTGGTCAATGCTTTACATTAAGCACATTTTAATTGACTTTTTATGTTGAGATGTTTATTGTGAGATGGTTTGATTACATCCAGGGTAACTTTTTCTCAATTTATGCATTTAGATAACCATAACCAACCCCGTGAAAGTTCAGCAGTGAAAAAAAAAAAAAACTATAATATAACAATAAAGAATAATTTTAGGTTCATGTAAAGCATAAGTAAACACTATTATTACTCAGAGACACACAGACATCAAGTACCAGCATATGAATCTCAACAATGGTGACAATCAACAAAATGCTTCATGCTGCAATGCATGCTGGGTAACAACAGAGTAAAAACTCCCATCATGCACTGCAGTATGAATAATTATTGTCACCACTGTTGAGGATCATATGATAAGTGTTCATGTCTAAAATCCTGAACAAATGCACCTCTTTTTTACAAAATTGAAGTTTTATGGTGGTGTTTGTTTAATAGGACCTTTTTTCAGCAATATGCCCATCAATAAACCAAAGAGAAAGATCACTTCATAATGTCCACACAAATGAGCTATAAGCAGAAAGTGTAAAATAATCTGTTGCTTCAAACATTTGGTTCAGCAATACATAAATGTTTGCTGTGAAACAAAATTACAATTGCTTAAAAGCAAAATTATTGTAAGTTATTAAAAGGGTCAAGAGACAAACTAAAGCAAACCTTGACCACGATTATGGTGGCATTATGTTTTTTTGTTTTTTTTAAATTATTATTACAATTAAGCCAGTCTGCTTAGTAATGACTGAAGCTGGTGATGCTGTTTGTGGAGTTGTTTAATCAGATTTTGAGAGATTTAATATCTTTTATTTCAGTTGATTTAATCTGTGGCTGAAATCAGTTGTAGTTCTTGTGTTTCTCTTTTCTTCATTGATTCTGCTTGTTAAGAGCAGGTGTTCATCACTAATGCTCAATCACCTTTTAATTGATCACTTCATTATCTCATTAACTTTAACTCTGCTTCAGTGTTAATTTAACTCTGTTTAGAGAGGGACCAAATGTTCTCTGAATAGAGTTAATTTTACTCTGTGAATTTTACTGTGTACAGAGCAAAGAGATGATTACAGCTGCACAGTCTAGCCAAAGCTAGGTTTGATTTTGGGAGATACTGTATGTAGAATAATTTGCACAAATTAGGGAGCCACTCTGAAAATGCAGGGAATTAAAATAGTTTTTGAATGCGCACTCGCGTTTTACTTTTGGTTTCGAATTCACTTACTTATAAACTATATACTCATGAAAGTACAAGTATCAAAAAAAACTGCTTAATTACAGTAATGTGAGTAGTTATAATTCATTACCTCCACCACTGATTCCTGCCCCCCACCTCCACTAGTGCAGGTCTTGCGGCCGCAACCATAAGCTCTTTGTTTTCTCAGGCCCATAAAACCTACATCTCCCAAATATCCACATCAGCCATTGTTCAAACTGTTTTTTCTCCTGTGCAGCCCAACCTTTTACCCACTTCAGATTTGATCAACCTCACCCATACCTCAATTTCCGTTCCTTTCCATCTTCCTCCTGCTTCCTTTTCAGCTATTTCTGGAGAGTCTCCCAGTGTGAGGCTCAAAATGTACTCCTCTGCCGCAGCAGTGATCTTCTCTCTTATACCTCTAAATTACTTGCAGTCGGTTGCTGTCCTCAATAAGCCTTTTTAGGAGATTCTAACTTGAAGCTCAAGTTGAGCCTTGGGTTTGAGCCTATTTCGGGGGCAGCAAGCCAAGTTTGTTTAGCATTATCTAGCAGGACTCAATGGGCAGGCGAATTTGTTTGTGACTGCTGGTTCAGATGTAAGTAATGTGATGAACTCTAGGCTATTAATATAAAATTTGTGGGTTTGAGCATTTGTTTTGTTTTTTTGTTTGTTTGTTTTTTTTTGTTTTTGTTTTTTTTTTAAGTCTTTTCATTGTGTCATGAGAATTTAAACTTGTTTGTTTTTAGAATTGCTACTTGCGGCTTTATTGTCCATAAAATCAATAGGCTGTAGCAAGTCTAGCGAGTGGTTTATGTTCTGTTCAGGTGTGATCTAAGCGCAGTTCTGTTCCTGTGTTATAGATTCTTTTGTGTGGGGCTTGTTTGGGTGTTGTTCTGCTGAGCAGGTCCATGCACTAGTGTGAGGGGTGGTTTGGGGAGAAAGTGCTAGAAGTTTTTCAGTTTTTGTTAAAAAAATGTTGAAGCATCAGCTATGTGGGTGCTCACGTTAACAAAACGCCTTAAAACTGTTGCATGAGTCATAGTGATCTCCCGATTGGTATATTAATGATATACCAGAGGTCAAGAGCTTCCGCTGGAAAACTTTCAAAACTCACGATCCAACTAACTTTATATTGCAGGCCTAAAACCAGCTCTAACTGTTGAGCCTCAGAGTTCAGTGTTCACTGGAGACTCAGTTACTCTGAGATGTGAGCTGATTCAGTCACACAATGGATGGGAGTTTCTCTGGACAAAAGACTCAAACCGTGAATCTACTGGAGCTGCAACACAAATAATCAATCCTGTGAACGTCTCTGATGGAGGAGCGTTCAAGTGCAGAGCACGGAGAGGAAGATATTACAAAGATTACAGTGAATCAGTAACAGTGAAAATATACGGCAAGTGGTTTTACTTACATAATGTACATATAATCCCAGTCAACACGTGAGATCATGCGATGTTCACAGTGACATCACATCATTCTCATTGTGTGATACTCAAGAGTGTGAGTAATATGTGAGCTCATTGTGAATTCAAAATGTTGTGCAGGTTGAGAGGAGGCACTGCAAATATCGGTCACCAGGGGACATTCTACTTCCTGTTTCTCAACACTATCACAGTGGTGTCACATGATGAGCTCACAGTATGAGTGCACACCCAGATAACAAATTTATGTTATAAGAACCTTCTCCAAACATACACAGCAAAATCCCCAGTGTTAATTTAACACTCTGAGTGTGGACACATATAAACACTGAAGCAGTGTTAAAGTTAACACTGAAGCAGTGTTGAAGGTAATGATATAATTAGGTGATTAACGAAGTGATGATTGATCATTATTGAAGACACCTGATGTTAACAAGCAGAATCACCAAAGGAGAAAACCAAAATTTTTAAGCAACCATTATAGTGGTCAATGTTTGCATTAGTTGGGCTCTTGACCCTTAAATCTTTACTTCTAGATTTTGTTTGGCTGCTGTATTTGAGTTAAAACAGCCAAACAAGCCAAAAGCTCAAGTCACCAGCTGATTATGTTTTAACATATTCATGGTTTGACGTAAATCACCTAGAGTATAACCTCTAAGTTAGGTTTTTTTTTTGCTTATTGTAATTGCCTTGACAATCCACAGAAGATCCAGCACTTCCTATACATCTTGGAAAGTTTTTTTTTACAACCTGTTCAAAAAGAAAGCATTTCACCTAGGCACACATAGACATCAAGAACCAGCCCATGAATCTCAACAATGGTGACAAACGGCATAAACAGATCAACTCTGAACTCTCATAATTTATTCATGCCGCAATGCATGATGGGAGTCATGGATGAGTTCTGATTGGCTACAACACGCTTTTTGATGGTCACCGTTGTTGTGATTCTCACACTGATTCTTCATGTCTGTGTGTCTAAATTAAGGTGAACTTCTTTTCATCATCTGTCTGATTATGGCAAAACTGATTGATCTTTTGTTCACAGTTTTTTTTTTTTGTAATCTGTATGGAAATTGTATGTCAAATATTCAATTCACTATATGATGATTATGTCAAGCACAGTCTATGCCATCTTACTGACTTTTGCTCTTTGCTTGTCTGACTGTTATAACTCAGTAATTGCAGCCAAACAGGACCTAATATTGATGGTTTAAGGATCAAGAGCCCAACTAATGCAAACACTGACCACTATAATGGTTGCTTAAAAATGTTGGTTTTCTCCTTTGGTGATTCTGCTTATTAACATCAGGTGTCTTCAATAATGATCAATCATCACTTTGTTAATCACCTAATTATCTCGTTAACTTCAACACTGCTTCAGTGTTAATATGTGTCCACACTAAGAGTGTTAAATTAACACGGGATTGTGCTGTGTACAACTGATGTGTAACTGTGTTTGTAAACCACATCTGTTATGGCAAGGAATACCAAGAAAGGATTATTATTGATAACAACACAATCATCACCTAAATTCAGTATGCAGTCAATTATAATAGGTTTTGTTTATACAGCATAGCAATTTATGAAGAAATTTGAAAGCATAAGTCAAACATTTTAAACTGCCATGTTATGTAAAAACAGAGAAACATCAAGAATCAGTGTATGAATCTCAACAATGGTGACAATCAAAAGCTTCCTGCAGCAATGCATGCTGGGTACCTAGTCTCCATGCAATGAGTGCACTTTGACTTCACATTGTGATCATAGTGTGAGCACACATTGAGGACGCTGTGAGGTTACACTTTTAGCTCACTGTTACGTCACATTGTGACCACATGGTGAGATCAGTGTGAGATCAAATTGTTGACTGGGATTTCATAAAACATTGAATTGGTGCAATAACAGCTATCAAGAACAAAATGTTAGTCTAATTTGATTTAGCATGTGTTTTACAATCAAGAAACTGTTCATACAACAAAAATAGTATATTATTTTTTTGCCATTGTACAGAAAGACCAAAACCCAAAGTGACCATTAAACCTGCTCAACATGTATTCAGAGGAGACACAGTCACTCTCAGATGTGACATATATGGTGAAGGAGTCACTAGCTGGAGCTACAGCTGGTATAAAGAAGGTTCAACCAGTGTTTTCAGTGATCAACAGGAACACACATTCAGTTCTATTACTGAGTCTGACGCAGGTAAATACTCCTGTAAAGGATCAGAGACAGAAGGATCACGCTGGTCACAAATGAGTGATGCAGTTACACTGACAGTATCAGGTGAGTTTGATCATCTCTTCACACACACACACAGGCACGTTTAGCATGTTTTAATGAGTGATTTCTCAATTTTAGATCCCAAAGCAGTTTTAAGTGTTTCTCCACAGAAGTGGTTGACTGAAGGAGATCCAGTGACTCTGATCTGTGAGGTTTACAGTTTCTCTACAGGCTGGACATTCAGCTGGTTCACTTTAACTGTCTCAGCAGGTAAGTTATAATGTGTTTCATGTGGAAACTTCTGAACTTGCTGATTTTATTCAAATCCAAAATACTATTTAATATTGAATGCATTCTCTGGTTTTACAGAGAACAGCTATGATTATAATCTGCTCTCAGACAGCAGCAGAGGAGCAGGAGGAAACTACACTGTCAGTTCTGCTGCTCTAAATCACACAGGAGTTTATTCGTGCAGAGCAGAGAGAGAGAAATCAGCCTATAAAACACAGTACAGCAACACACAGCTGCTGTGGGTCACTGGTGAGCTCAAACAGAACTTAAAGTATTGGTTCACATTTGTGACCCTGGACCACAAAACCAGTCTTAAGTCACTGGTGTATATTTGTAGCAATAGCCAAAAATACATTGTGTGGGTCAAAATTGTTGATTTTTATTTTATGACAAAATCATTAGGAAATTAAGTAAAGATCATGTTCCTTGAAGATATTTTGTAAATTTCCTACTATAAATATATAAAAACGTAATTTTTGATTAGTACTATGCATTGTTAAGAACTTCATTTGGACAAATTTAAAGGGGATTTTCTCAATATTTAGATTTTTTTGCACCCTCAGATTCCAGATATTCAAATAGTTGTATATCGGCCAAATATTGTCCTATCCTAACATACCATACATCAGTGGAAAGCTTATTTATTTATTTTGAAAAATTGACCCTTATGGTTTTGTGGTCCAGGGTCACATTTTATAAAGAGAATTTCTATGCTTCAATCTGAGACTCTGAAGCTGTAATTGTCGTCTCAGGTGTTTCTCCTCCAGTCTCTCTGATCGTCAGTCCCAGCAGAACTCAACACTTCACATCTGTCTCTCTCTCTCTGAGCTGTGAGGACCAGAGTAACTCTATTGGATGGAGAGTGAGAAGATACACAGACGGTGGACGGCTGGAAGATTGTTCATCATTATATCGAGGATCACAAACAGGATCTACATGTACAATCAACTCCACCATTACATCACACACTGGAGTGTACTGGTGTGAGTCTGAATCTGGAGAGAAACATCATCCTGTTAATATCAGTGTACAATGTGAGTCTGTGTTTCTGTGTTTATTAATTTCACCAACAGTTTACAATCAATGCATGAAGCAAGTTAACTAAACAAGTCCATTAATCATCAGTGGGGAAAAAAAAAACACTAAATGGGCAAGCAGCAGTTAAAAATACAGTTTTATCAGAGTTCATAACATTGTTTATATAATTATCTTATTGCTTATATAACTATTTATGCAATAAGTCCATGTTTGCTCTGTTTCAGTATCTGGTGTGATTCTGGAGAGTCCTGTTCATCCTGTGACTGAAGGAGATCATCTGATTCTACACTGTTTATATCAACATACAACCTCACCAAACCTCAGAGCTGATTTCTATAAAGATGGATCACTCATCCAGAATCAAACTACAGAGATGAGCATCACTACTGTCTCAAAGTCACATGAGGGTTTCTACTACTGCAAACACCCAGAGAGAGGAGAGTCACCCAAGAGCTGGATCTCAGTCAGACGAGTCTCAAATGATCACTGCTGTATGTGTGAGCTGATTTATTTATTCATATTCCCTCATTCAGATACAGTGCACAATAAAGTGCTTGTGTGTCTCTTTTTCAGTGTTTCATTCAAAATCTCAGATCTCTGTTCTCAACATACCCAGTTCTGTACTGACAGTTTGTCCATATCTGCTAGTGACAGTCGTGCTGATTTTCAAATGCTGCAGAATGAGAGGTAAAACATGACTGATTTATTAAGTTATTATAAGTGCACATATTGTGAAAATCACTTTACAAATCAAGTATTGAATTAAATCTGTCTCACTACTTTAGCAAATCTTTGTCTGTACAAATATATATTCATATTCCCTCATGTATGCAAATTACAGACACAGCCGTGCAGCCGTCTTTGTCTAGTTAATTTTATTTAAATTAATATACTTTAAAAATGATGGCTGTTCATAAAAGCAAGAAATTGAAAATTTGTTTAAATGAAGGATTGCAGAAATGAGTACACCCTAGATTTAATTCAGCAAATGTACAATATTCTAGTACTTAGTATGTCCTCAAGAACTTAAAGTACACTGCTCTGAACCTTCTTGGCACTGAGTGTACAAGTTCATGACAAAATGCCACATCTGTCCTGTTTGTATTTTATTTACAACACAGTATAATCAAAATATACATAATGAAGGTCAAATACACACTACTGAACACCCTGATCTAACCACAGAGATGTGAACAGACTTTGTGTAGTTTCTGAAAACTGTTTTCTGAATTCTGTTCAACAAGTGAAAAAAGTAAATCATACCTGATATCTCTAAACTCATCATCAGTAGTCAAGGAACTTTTTTACACTAGAATATGTGTAGTTGAATATCTGATGTTAGTACAGCGCTCTCAGTTTGAAAGACAGCAGGATTCATCTGTTGTGCAGGTATCAGATCACTAAAAAACAAACAACATAAGTAAAACATCTGTGAGCATGTTAATATCAGGAGCATATATATATATATATACATACATACATACATATATATATATATATATAGTGTATGAGTTTGTAGCCATAGACTCGCGCATTTGTACTAACGTAAAAGGACATTTTATATCTATATATAAGTAATAATTATTGTTTTTCACGCTAAACATCTATTCGAGAGCAGAGTATTGATAAACATGGTCTAAACATACACTCAGTGTAAACACTCATATTACATCCTATCCCAGTCAACACGTGAGATCATGCGATGTTCACAGTGACATCACATCATTCTCATTGTGTGATACTCAAGAGTGTGAGTAATATGTGAGCTCATTGTGAATTCAAAATGTTGTGCAGGTTGAGAGGAGGCACTGCAAATATCGGTCACCAGGGGACATTCTACTTCCTGTTTCTCAACACTATCACAGTGATGTCACATGATGAGCTCACAGTATGAGTGCACACCCAGATAACAAATTTATGTTATAAGAACCTTCTCCAAACATACACAGCAAAATCCCCAGTGTTAATTTAACACTCTGAGTGTGGACACATATAAACACTGAAGCAGTGTTGAAGGTAATGAGATAATTAGGTGATTAACAAAGTGATGATTGATCATTATTGAAGACACCTGATGTTAACAAGCAGAATCACCAAAGGAGAAAACCAAAATTTTTAAGCAACCATTATAGTGGTCAATGTTTGCATTAGTTGGGCTCTTGACCCTTAAGTCTTTAATTTTAGATTTTATTTGGCTGCTGTATTTGAGTTAAAACAGCCAGACAAGCCAAAAGCTCAAGTCAACAGCTGATTATGTTTTAACATATTCATTGTTTGACGTAAATCACCTAGATTATAACCTGTAAGTTAGGTTTTTTTTTGGCTTATTGTAATTGCCTTGACAATCCACAGCAGATCCAGCACTTCCTATACATCTTGGAAAGTTTTTTTTAACAACCTGTTCAAAAAGAAAACATTTCATCTAGACACACATAGACATCAAGAACCAGCCCATGAATCTCAACAATGGTGACAAACGGCATAAACAGATCAACTCTAAACTCTCATAATTTATTCATGCCGCAATGCATGATGGGAGTCATGGATGAGTTCTGATTGGCTACAACACGCTTTTTGATGGTCACCGTTGTTGTGATTCTCACACTGATTCTTCATGTCTGTGTGTCTAAATTAAGGTGAACTTTTTTTCATCATCTGTCTGATTATGGCAAAACTGATTGATCTTTTGTTCACAGATTTTTTTTGTAATCTGTAAGGCAATTCTATGTCAAATACTCAAGTCACTATATGATGATTAAGTCAAGCACAGTCAATGCCATCTTACTGACTTTTGCTCTTTGCTTGTCTGACTGTTATAACTCAGTAATTGCAGCCAAACAGGACCTAATATTGATGGTTTAAGGGTCAAGAGCCCAACTAATGCAAACACTGACCACTATAATGGTTGCTTAAAAATTTTGGTTTTCTCCTTTGGTGATTCTGCTTGTTAACATCAGGTGTCTTCAATAATGATCAATCATCACTTTGTTAATCACCTAATTATCTCGTTAACTTCAACACTGCTTCAGTGTTTATATGTGTCCACACTCAAAGTGTTAAATTAACACGGGATTGTGCTGTGCACAACTGATGTGTAACTGTGTTTGTAAACCACATTTGTTATGGCAAGGAAAACCAAGAAGGGATTATTAATGATAACAACACAATCATCACCTAAATTCTGTATGCAGTCTATTATAATAGCTCTTTGTTTATACAGCATAGCAATTTATGAAAAAATTTGAAAGCATAAGTCAAACATTTTAAACTGCCATGTCATGTAAAAACAGAGAAACATCAAGAATCAGTGTATGAATCTCAACAATGGTGACAATCAAAAGCTTCCTGCAGCAATGCATGCTGGGTACCTAGTCTCCATGCAGTGAGTGCACTTTGACTCCACATTGTGATCATAGTGTGAGCACACATTGAGGACGCTGTGAGGTTACACTTTTAGCTCACTGTTACGTCACATTGTGACCACATGGTGAGATCAGTGTGAGATCAAATTGTTGACTGGGATTGTTATACGATAAATAAATAACTAAATAATATGTATTTTAATAATAATCTTTAAGTCATAAACATAAGCATGCTTTGTATGTATTATACAATACAAAAACGCTTTATATTTGGAAAACTATATTATTATTGTTAAGCGTAAGTGTAAACACTATTATCTTTATATCGCATCGTTCTCTATTGTATAGAACGTTAAAAACATCCTGGCGTCGTGACACATTTTGATGCAATGAAATGAAACGTACTTAATGATGTTTCACTTGTGTAGTCATGAATTATAATTTGAAAAAAAAGTCTAACTAGTAAAATGTGTACAAGTTCTGTCACAGTAACACAGTAACATCTAACGCAAGCAGGCTAATAAAAGAAAGACTTACTCATGTAAATATCTCCTCCAGTGGATCGCGCCGTGTGTCACATCGTGTTCTTCCTCTGAATTCTTATTCCTCACAGCGCATCTTCTTACAGAAAGGACAAGTAGAAAAGAAAAGTAGAAAAGAAAAGGTCTCAGTGCTTTGTTTACGGTCATTGTGGGCGGTTACGTTTGGCGCGCTCCCTGACGTGGCAATTACACTATGAAAGCGAAAGCATCTCGTGGGCGTGATCTAATTAAAAATAATGAAGCAGACGGGAGAGACTGAACATGGAGTTGGTTTCATGCGATTTACCTCATCAAAGAATATTTGTTTTCGGCAAGAGGGGCTTCATCTAAAAGTAAAAATATCAAGCTTTCTATAGCTATATCTCTCATGTGTGCGCGTCACGTATTCGCTGAGTTTTGGTTAATTTTACTGACGCATTTCAAAAACTTACGTGTGGAGACGGAGACTGCTGAATGCGCACCCTGTTTATTTTCCTTGTTTTGCAAAAGAATAATGTTTTGTTGATATTGTGAGTGTACTCAAATAATAGTAGATCCTCTACAGATTTAAATGATGTATTACTTTTATATGTACGATCAAAAACGAGCCAGCATTTTAGGTCCTTTTTGCTCGTGTCATGAAAATATGCAATTTGGGCCGCCGGCGCCACCGTCGACCCCAGGAGGTTAACACCTGGAGGACGACCTCCTTAAATGTCCTGGTCTTTAATGGGGAGTTTTTCTCAGCTCCTTTCTACAGAATCCCCCACAGCTGCTCAAGAGTGTTAAAATTTAGTGAAATATATGTCCACTGAAGGATTTTCATCTTGGGAGAGTGAATAGCTTTATTATCATTTTGAAAAATGCCCAACAATGCTCTTTTATGCTCTTTTATGGTTGCATTGCTGCCAGCATTATGTCTGAGTATGATTCAGTAGACTATATAACACTTTTAGTTGTCAGGAAATAACTTAAAAGGTTTGGTTCAATATACATGCCTGTTGATCAAACATTTGCCTTAAACGTACACCTTTTTTTTTTCTTTCAGGAGGGTGTATTTGTTTTTGCAACACAACATTTTATTACTTTGATACGAAAATCTTATTTTCCTAAATAATTTTGTCATTCTTCCTTGGTAATTAATTAAGCTGGCTTGTTGGAACATTATATCTCAAAAGAACCCTAATATGTCTTCTAAGTAAAGAGTAATTGGTGAATTTGTTAAGTTTTAGAGGGGGTGTACTCATTTATGCTGTGCACTGTATACACTGTTAAAAATCGCTGTAAAAAAACGGCCAAATTTTGACAGTAACATGCTGTTTTCCATTAAAACAGTGCATTCTGGGTATTATTTGTCATTTTCGAAAAAGGAGCCTGCTGCTATGTATCGTGAATTAACAGCGTTCAAAATCGACACAAACTCTACACTCTCATTCACTATTCCCTACATGAGTTTACTAATATAGTCCACCTTACAGAGATAATGAAAACTAATGAGTGACTTCAGACACTGATGAACAGCTGCTGTTAATGAGCAGAATCACTGATTGAAAGAGAAACAAGACAAACACAAGAACTATATAACTGACTTCAGCCACAGCCTTAGATGAAATCAACTGAAAATTTAAACAACAAAACACACAGCTTTACCAACTTCACGCATTTCTAACCAGACTGATTTTATTTCTGTCAATGTCTATAGAAGATCTTATTGAGAATGAAGAGATGTTTAGATGATAATGTTTTATTGTTTTGTTTGACGATACCATTGTGGAGATCAGTGTTTGCTTTAATTGGGCTCCTGAGTCTTGATAGTTAAACATAAATATATTTGCTGTAACTAGGCTTTTAAGATGCATTAGTTACAGCAATGCTGGTCAGTTGATGTCGGCTATATCTAGTTGAGCATGAATGTCATCTACTGAACTGGTTCTGAGTTCAGTAGATGACACTTTGCTAGACTCATTAGGTGTCCATTTATGAGTGCCTTTTTTTTTTTTTTTCCACAAAGTGCATTATAGTATAAGATTTTTTTTTGGTAATGTGGCAACCAGAAAATAAGGATTTAATAGTTAAAATTTAAAACTACTGTAGCATTTGTAATTAAATAGAGACATGAGGAATCAGCATATGAATCTCAACAGTGGTGACAATCGAAAGCTTCATGCTGCAATGCATGCTGGGTATCAGCACGCTACAAGACCTCACCCATGACCTGTTCTCACCATTGTTGAGATTCATATGATGATTCTTCATGTGTGTATCTAAATTACACCAAAGCTTTAAAAAGTTCTGTTTTACAGCTGCATGCTCATTTTTTAATCCAGCATCAATATTCAATAAAAGAAAAGACACTGATTTTTTCAGTCTTTCATTTTTTTTTTCACATAATTACAACAACTAAAGTAAAATTAACTTAAAATGTCAAGGTTCAACAGCCCAACTAAAGTAAACACTGATCTCCACCGTGGTAGTGAAAGAAAAAAAAATCTAAACCTCTGCAACTCTCTTCTGTAGACGTCTGACAGAAATAAAGTCAGTGTGGTAATAATTGAAGCTGGTAATGCTGTTTTAGGAGTTTAATCAGATCTTGAGAGATTTAATGTCTTCTTTTATTTCAGTTGATGTCATCTAAGGCTGTGGCTGAAGTCAGTTGTTCTTGTGTTATTCTTTCATTCAGCAATTTTGTTTGTTAACAGCTGGTGTTCATCACTAATGCTCAATCAGAACGTGATCAATCATATAATTATCTCATTAACTTCAGCACTAATTCAGTATTACTCAAACACTCTGTAGTGTTGACACATTATAAGTGTTCATTTAAAACTGAGGATTTTGCTGTGGGTTTTAAAGGGTTAAAGATGTACGATGGAAAAAAAAAACAGCATGAAATGTAATTTAACAGTAATAAACTGTAATTAATTTACGGCAACACACTGTAGAAAAACAGTAACATGCTGGCAACCGAGCTGCCAGTAGATTACTGTTAATTCAAGAAAAAACAGTAATATACTGTAAAACATAACAGTCAGATTTACCAAGCAAATCAAGTTATTTTCACTAAAATATTAGTGAATGTTCATAGAAAAACAATTATGCAAAGTCATTAACTGGTAAGGAGAGTAAATATTTGATTGTGCCTAACTGATGTGTTTTTGTACAAGAGAGATCTGTTAGTTTAATTTAGTTTTGTGGGTCACCATTGTGCTGGAGAGTAGAGCTTGTGCTTCAGGCAATGATGAGCCACAAACACTGATGTTTTGCTGCTTTATTTAAAGACAGTAATTGTGGAATTGCTGATATAGTGACAATCTCTTTATTATTATTTATTATTAATTATTACACAAGTTTGTGCTTTTGTTAGTTAATTACAATCTATAAAGATTTGAGTAAAAGTTGATTGCTTCTTTATTACACTTTAAGTGTTTGTGGGTTTATATTAAGAAATATTTCTTCTTAGTGGACTCAAATTAAATAAAGTTCATTGTACTAACACCATATAAACAATAGTTTTTTAAAAACTCAAATGGTTTGAAGCAATCAGTTTCCAAAATAAAATGAGTTACCACATGGTATAATAACGGTAACATACTGTAAAAATGAAAAGCTGTAAATTAACGGTAGAGAGCTGTAAAGTAACAGTATAATGCTGGCAACCACAGCTGCCAGTAGATTACTGTTATTTTACAGTGCAATTTTTTACAGTGTACTCATGAGTAAATGCTGAGAAGATTGTTTATGTGTGTATTTAACAGTTACATCTGTTGAAGAAGAAACTTCAGTCTGATAATGATTAATCTGTAGCGACGGTGAGAAAACTTCAGCTTCATCCTGAAATCTCTCAATATCTCAATTACAAGCTCAGACAGTAAATATGCTTATTGTAAATGTCTTTTTTTTTAATTACTATATGTAAACGCAGGAATAAATCACTGTACTGTCTGTGTGTGTGTGTGTGTGTGTGTAATACAGGATTCACTCCTGATTCATGATGACTTTTGTATGTACGTCACATGTTGTAATTGTTAAAGTTAACATCAACCAGCTTTTACAACACACATTTGATTTTATCCATCAGGAATTAACTGTAAAATGTAAGTGACACTTCATTTTCATGTGACTTTTTACAAGCATGAATGTTAACTTGTCTAACCAGTTTGGTCTTTGCTATTTTTGACCAATAATGCATTATTGGCAATATAAACCAAACCCCTTTGCACTCACACTGTCATTTGTGAGCATGTATATTGTTTATTTTAGTGTGAGTCTCCTGCTGTAATATTTCATGTTCTTATGTTTATGTTTCCTTTTTTAATAAAGAAATTATTTCTTTTAAGACTTGCAGTGTCAATAACAGCAAAAGAACCAGGACCAATAACCATTTACTTTAATTAATAAGCTTTAATCTCTAAATTTCAATTTCAGTGTTATTTACATCATAATACTACTGTAATTTACAGACATGATTACAGTTAGTATCCCCATAAAAATAATACTATTAAGTTTTAAACAATTACTGAACAGGCAATAAGTTCTTTTTTTGTTTTGTTTTGTTTTGTTTTGTTTTAACCCACAGCACATGAATTCACACATGCTTATTTTTACACATATTGTGGTTCTCACTGTCATGTTCAAATGTTGCACACCAGTGTTTGCATGGTGAGAACTTCTGGTTGTGGTGACATTGTGATGGTGTTAAGAGCTTTTAAAGTTGAAACAAGTCGAACAGTGAACAGTGTTAATAGTTTTAAGAAATCTTTAAGACAATGGTCTGAGATTGATGATATGTGGCTAATATAATGCTTCTGTCCCCAAACTCTTTATAATCTGGTTAAGTGCAACATCAAGAGTGTCGAAAACAGCGCAATCTGTAAATTACTGGTGGTTAGTAAAAAATAAAGCAGCCAAAAGACTAAAGATCTGTCGGAAGAAGCATTCACCACAATTTCCATAGATCAATCCACAAATAAAAGCCTAACCGTGTGTGTTTGTTTGTTGAATTTATGACTCTGATAAATTAATTTACCCATTAAACACATATATTAATTGGATATGGCATATATTTATTTTTCCTGAAATAATTTGTATTCTTCATATTACTTGTATGATTGGGTATTTAAAAATGTAATTATTAAATAGGTCCCAATGAAAATTGAAGTGAATCGCGCACATGACTGGACAGAAAGTGAGGCTTCTATGAAAGGGATTTCTACGTTAACAAGCCTCAAATCGAGGTTTCATCTGGTATGCCCTTTAACACATGCTCTGATGTCTCGGTTTAAATGTCATTTCACTAGTTGACAGTCATTCAAGATTTAGCGATCCAAACTTGCTAATGATGTGGGAACACAAATTCGAAAATCATATGTTGTCCATAAGAACGTAATGGCATCTCTCATAAAGGTGTGCATCTTTACAAAGTCTAAAATGGTCTAAAAAAAACACTTAGCCTCTTCGCTAATTATCACACAAAATACCATTGGTATACTAAGTCCGCCGCCTCACCGGAAGTTGTACCCACATTCGTTTTTACAGTAGCGCCCCCCGGAAACTTGTGGATAGATTAATCATTATCAGACTGTAGTTTCTTCTTCTTCAACAGATGTAACTGTTAAATACACACATACACAATCTCCTCAGAATTTTCTCATGAGTATACAGTGCACAGCATAAATGAGTACACCCCCTCTAAAACTGAACAAATTCACCAATTGCTCTTTACTTAGAAGACATATTAGGGTTCTTTGGGGATATAATGTTCCAACAAGCCAGCTTGATCAATTACCAAAGAAGAATGACAAAATTATTTAGGAAAATAAGATTTTCTTATCAAAGTGATAAAATGTTGTGTTGCAAAAGTAAGTACACTCTCCTGAAAATTAAAAAAAATAAATAAAATAAAATAAAATAGGAAAAAAAGGTATGTTTAGGACAATTTTTGATCAACAGGTATGTATATTAAACCAAAACTTTTAAAGACAAGTTATTTCCTGACAATTAAAAGTGTTTTATAGCCTACTGAATCATACTCAGACTTAATGCTGGCAGCAATGGAACCACTTGAGAGAAAACTTACAGGAGATTTATTTCTTAACATAAAAGAGGACAATGGTACAAGATGAATACCAAATTATTGTTTAGGTATGAAAATAGAGCAGAAGTAACACCAACATTCAACAATAATGGACTTGTGACTCCTGAAATAATGAGGTCTTCACTTTAAGTCTTAAATTAGTGATGAGTGAGTGTTTGCTAGAAAAAGAGCAGGAAAAAAAAAAAAAAAACATGCAAGTGTCTCAGAGTCTGAAAAATATATGAAAAGAGTGACACTTTATCTCACAAAGTAAGATGCAGCCTGCAGAAGTGCAGCCATGCATGGTTGTTGTTACCACTAGAATTACCTACTGTAGCCAAAGCACAATAAACTCATTTAACCTTTTTCGAGGCCCATATTTACAAAATATAGACTTCTGGGAATCCATACTCTTGTCTCAAGAGACCAAGTCAATCATTTCAGATCCAAAAGGGTTCAAAATGTTCTGGTGTTGCTAGAGGAGGAGTACAGTGAGAAGTGCCTGATACCCACAGTGACATTCAGTGGTAGTATATAAGGATGTATGAGTGCTGAAGGTGTGAGGGAGTTCAATGCAGTTTATCAATGCTGTCATGAATCCACACACCACTGTGTGATGTAATACAAAAACCTGAAATAGATAATGCTACCCTCTCCTCATTCTCTGCATTGTTGGGCATTTTTTCAAAATGACAATAAAGATATTCATTCTCCCACGGTGAAAATCCTTCAGTGGACATGTAATTCACTCAGTCTTAACACTCTTGAGCAGCTGTGGGGGATTCTGTAAAGATGAGCTGGGCAAAACTCCCCATTAAAGATGAGGGCATTTAAAAAGGTCGTCCTCCAGGAGTTAAACAGGACAAATGTGGCATTTTAGACAAATTCGACAGGTGTAGGAAGGATGATTTATTGAAAATCGCTGACCATTACAGGATCTCTGTGATGAGGCAAGCATTCAGGAAAACAATTAAAAGTGCTCTTTATCAAAAGCTGGTTGAACTAAATGTGCTTGTGTTGCCAGATGCGGATGATGGTGAGGCTGCCCAGTTGGCTGGTGATACGCGCCCAAGGAGCCCTGTTGCGTCGGAAAAGGCGCTGAGCGAGGCTGCCGAGGTGGAGGTGGAGTCCGATGCCAAGGCCGCCTTGCCAGCTGCGCCTCAAGGTCCACACGTTAGAGACTGAAGCTGAAAAACAGGTAAAATTGTGACAAATTGAGCTGGAGGTGATGAAGGTTACCTCTGGCGCAGTTGTGCAACCCAGTCCTGCACCCCCTGTAAATGTTGCAAGCGTTAGTTCAGCAGCTGCTTTTGATATTAGTAAACATATTGCACTAGTGCCTCACTTCAGAGAAACCGAGGTGGACACTTACTTTATCGCTTTTGAGCGTATAGCATCCGCACTCCATTGGCCGAAAGAGGTATGGCCTCTTTTATTGTATTGTAAGCTTATCGGGAAAGCTCAAAAGGTTTGTTCGGCGCTACCGTTAAAGGAAAAGTAGGAAAGTTTGCAGTATGAGTCTGTAAAGAACGCTGTTCTCCGCACTTATGAATTGGTACCTGAAACATCAACAGCGTTTTCGAAATTATAAAACATCAGCGCGACAAACATTCATTGAGTTTGCTAGGGAAAAAGGAATTATTTTTGATAAATGGCTAACGGCAAGTAAGGTGCAAGATTTTGATTCCCTAAAAGATTTGGTGCTTCTAGAGGACTTTAAAGGTTGCTTACCTGAAAGGGTAGTTACATATTTAAATGAACAGAAAGTCACATCGCTGTCACAAGCTGCTGTTCTTGCAGACGAATTTGTTTTAACGCACTTCTGCTCTAATGCAAGTGCCTATCATGTAAATAGTACGAAACGATCTGCAGTGAAAGCAGAAGTTGAGTACTTACTAGAAAATGTTGTTGCTGAACGCAGTTTTAGCCCATTGAGCTCTCCGTGTCTCTTCGTCCCAAAACCAGACGGTACATTTCGGTTCTGTACTGACTACAGAAAGGTAAATTCTGTTACAGTCCCAGACAGTTATCCTCTGCCTAGGATGGAGGACTGTATAGAAAATTCGTAACCATTTGTAACCGCTCCGGCAACATTTCAGCGTCTTGTCAATACCGTGTTATCAGGAGTACCAAATTGCAATGCTTACCTTGATGACCTGGTGATTTATTCCTCTGATTGGCAGAAACATTTGACTCTGCTTAGAACAGTGTTTAAATGATTAGCAGATGCATCCTTAACTGTTAATCTTGCAAAATGCGAGTTTGGAAAAGCCACAATCACATACCTGGGTAAGACAGTTGGTCAAGGTAAAGTCCAGCCTGTCAGTTTCCGCTATTGCTGATTTTCCCGTGCCCACTACATGACGAGAATTACACCATTTTTTAGGCATGGCCAGGTATTATCGTAATTTTTGCAGAAATTTCTCAACCATTGTACATCCTCTTACCAGCCTGTTAAGTCCTGCCGATAATTCGGTGTGGTCTGAATCCTGTCAGCATGCCTTTGACAGTGTGAAGAATTTACTATTATCTGCGAACTTGAAGTGGATGCTTGTGCTTTGGGTACTGGCACTGTACTCCTTCAGGAGGACGATGCCGGTCTAGATATCTTGTTATTTTTCACGGAAATTTAACAAACATCAGATTAATTACTCCAGTATCGAAAAAGAAGCCTTGGGACTTCTTTTAGTATTGCAATCTTTGAAGTTTACGTTGTCTCATCTCTGTTACCTGTGACTGTATATACAGATCATAATCCACTAGTTTTCTTGTAACAAATGTGCAATCACAACCAGCGGCTCATGCGGTGGTCACTGATTGTTCAGAATTATAACTTAAATATAAAACATAAAAAGGGTTTTGAAAATGTGGTCGCAGATACGTTGTCTAGAGCTTAAACCTGTTAGACTCTGTGTGTTTTGCTTCTGTCGTTTATAATTTATATTTAAGTTCTTTAAGGGGGGAAGTGTTACGTACGCTGCTACGTACATAAGTTGCGTAAAGTTTGTGTGTGTTAGTCTGTTGTGTGTATTCCAGATTCCTACTGGCCCACCAGTTTGTCACTCTTCCACCTAGATGATGATGCCCCGGTTTACGTTATCCAGTCATCTCACACCAGCCAGTTTAAAGTCCAGTTACTGTCCCGCGTGCTCCAGCTTTTGCTCATTTGGACTTTTTCAATGACACGCTTATACGCTTCCTTTTTGTTATACCAACTGAGATTGTCTTGTACATTGTGTGTTTATATGTCCCTATAAGTCCCTTGTTAATATAGTGTTTGTACAGTGTACAGTCTTTTGTTTACTGTTACGTCTTTGTTGTTCCTCACTGTACGTTAGGTTGGAAAGGCGTTAGCAGGTAAGTAGGTCGCGTGACATACATCGTACAACACGTAGGATATTCTGGATGTACTAGACACACTAGTTTAGGAGAGAGTGCCACCCGCTGTATATTTTGTTTTTCCCCCTTAGTCAGAATAGTTTAGTTAGGGCGTTGTTACGCCGAAGACCTTCTTCTTTCTACACTTTCTTTTGGTAGTTAGCTTAGATTACAAATACTAGCTAGCTGTGTTTTGTTTTGTTTATTTCTTTTGGCACCTCTTGTGCTCCCCCTTCCCACCTTCTTTCTTTTGTTTTGTCAACGTTTCATTGTTTCATTGTTGCCTGCCAGTGTAACGGGTTATAGTGAGTACTGAATGTAATACATTGTGCTTTTTCACTAAAATCCTTCTTGTATTTCTGATTTATTTCTGTTTTTCTTTGGGTGAAATACGTTTATTCTGCTATCCACTATTTCAAGACTTTTATTTTGAAATTTGCTTCTGGCGCTACCCTAACACCATTTTGACGTAAGTGCGCGCCTCTCGCCAGTTCGCAGTACATACACTGGGAAGAGGTAAGCGTTTTTCCTGCTCTCTTTGATTTCTGAGTGAATTAAGTTTACAGAGTACATAAACTAGTTTTATTTCATCTCGTAAGAAGTACTGAGATTATATACAGTGTGCTGTTGTATGTTTTACATGCGGATGGATTAGAAATTTGAAGATATATCGTGTGGGCTGTATGTACGTATGTGTTAGCGTGGTTTTACATTTCTAGCCAGCTAACAGGTGTTATATTATGCAGGAATGTGCCATTACGAGATGTCCACAAGCGATTTATCAGCTTTATTGATGTTAATCCACAGGTATTTCTCTCTTCTAATGTTTTATTGTCTTTTATATTCTTGTATTGTATTAATAGTATGTTTCAGTGTTAATATTACTCAATTGTTAAACATTACAGTTCGCATTACATACACTGGAAAGAGGAATGTGCTGTTACGAGATGTCCACAAGCGATTTATCAGCTTTATTGATGTTAATCCACAGACGGTGACCAGTCCATGATGGGCGTGATTGTTAATAAACCCGCTCCAGTGAACTGAAGTAGCACGTGTCCTGGTCTTCTTTATACACAACGCAGAGGGGAGTAACAGCAGTCAAGAACGGACTGGTTACATTGGTGCCGTGACCCGGATCAAGATTTGCTTCAGGGTCTACGTCAGTCGGGTCACCGGGGGACGCTGCTTTGAGGTTCACGGTTTTGTGAGTGAAGAACTGTGAGAACACAAACAGACATTTGGGATTTCTTACACTGACTGGTCATTTCTTCATTAAGTGATTATTAGTCTTGGACTGATACTTAATAATAGTGTTTATTCTATTTGGACATTTACCTTCTACTCAATTTATTTTGTGTGTGAAACTGAAAATGGCATTTAGTTTAAACAGAGATGAATTTGGTGAAACAATGATTGGGTTGGGTCTCGGTAGGGGCAAGATTTTTGGTGAAACTCCAGTTCCTCCAAATGTAAGGGAAAGTAGAGTAAACAGAACACCCCATGTATTGTGCTCCACATGTGTAGTTGATAATGTTCCAAGTCCAACAGCTGACACTTTGCCTTTAGCTATTCCAGACATAAATGATCCAAACTGGCAAGGGTTGATAGCACATATCGCTCAACAAGTTGGACAGACAATGTTAGCATCTCAAAGGAAGACTAGTTATGGGGAAGGAGAGAATAGAGGTGCACAAACACAGGGGTTAAGTCCCACTAAGACATTTACTGACATACCTTCACTTAACCTGACTGAAGTGAGATTGGTCATGTAGTCAGACACAAAAGAGCCCCCAGTCTACCGTGGTGATTCGTCGGACAAGTTTGGAGTCCATGAGTGGGAGGAGCTGATGGACACGTATCTGCGAAAAAGAGGAATACCATTAGCAGAGCAACATCAAGAGATTTTAAGCAAATTGATGGGTAAAGCTAAAGATGTCGTCAGAGTTACTCGTCGTTGTAATTCAGCTTTAAACCCAGCTGAGAACCCAAAGGTTATCATGGACATTCTGAAACAACATTTTAGCGATGTGAGCTATTCATGCATGCCTTTGGCTGACTTCTATGGCACTGTTCCTTTAGCAGGATAAGGATCTGTCGAGTACTGTGTGCGGCTGAATAAAGCAGTGGATCTTGCGGAGGAAGCATTAAAGAGACTTGGAAGACGAATGGAGGATCCGTGTCAAGAAGCAGCCATGATGTTCATGAAGTACTGCCCTGACCCCACTCTAGCTTCAGTGTTCCGTTTCAAAGCTCCAGAAAAATGGACCGCACAGGAGATCCAAGAACAGCTTGACCGGTATCAAATGGAGTTGAAAGAGCAGATGTCGATGAAGCTAAAGCGTCATACTACCACAAGACATGTCACTGCTCATGTTCAGACGTCCCACGAGGCTGATGAAGTGGATGTTGGCTCTCCAGCTGAGCCAGATGAATGTAGCCATGCCAGTCCTACACACACTGAGTGATACAGAGTGATGACAACTGTATGAGAACCCTGATTAGTCTTCTTGATCATGCACTGTCTCAAAATGTCCAAATGCCATCTCACCAGCCCCAAAGCAAGCTCTGTAGAGTATGTAGATCTCACGATGACTCCACTGTAACGCATTGCCGACGAGAACGTCTGTGTTTTGCATGTTTCCAGCCTGGGCATAGCAAGAGAGATTGTACCAGTGACAGGCCCAGATCTGGCCCGACACTATTCAGGGGCTTATCAGCTTTAAACTAGATGGCTCACATTTGGAAGGGGGATGCGTGGGCACAAGTGAAGAACCCCTAGAGAGTGTTGATCTTCATCAGTTTTATGAGAATGCATGTGCACAGGCGCCAACTGGGACCAAAGTGATAGCACAAAATGTCCAGACAGTTGAGGCATTCGATGAATTGTTCTATGCACCAGTCAGTGTAAATAATGTGTTTTCAATGAAGGGAATCCTGATACAGGATCCATGGCCTGCACCCTTAGTGACAAAGCAGAGAAGAGGATGTTAAGTGAGAATGTATTGCCTACACCCACACCTCTTCAACAGGAAGTCATCTTAGTAGGTTGTGGGGGCAAAGTCACAAGGCCAATGTGTATGTATGAGGTTGAACTGAAAATTTATGGAGACAGCTGCCTAGTGCCTATACTCGTTGTACCTGGCCAGTGGGATGATCTAATTATTGGCACAAATGTGATCAAATTCCTTGCACATCGCATGAAAGGTATCAGTGATTACTGGCGACTTGTTTTAAATCAGATAGTGGAACCGATGACAGGATGTGAGCAGTTCCTAGATGTCATGACCAACACATGTCGATGGAAGGGCTCAGAGCTGCCAGACAAGGTGGGAACAATCAAGCTATAGCAGTAGGGAGCACCTTGTCTGGGGAAAGTTGCCAAAAAATGTCCCCATGTCACCCGGGAGCACAGTTGTAGTAGAACCAACAACTTCAAGGTGTGCGTCACAAGACATCATGATTGGGCGTGTTGTTATGCCATTATGGGGTGATCGCTGGGTTCCTGTAAAAGTCACCAATTTCTCTGACAAGCCAGTCACTCTCAAGAGAAATCGCAAACTGGCAGACGTATTCCCATGTGTCGCCGTGGAGGATTTTGAAATTTTCCAAGGGCTGAGTCGAGCTAAGGTGTTTGAGAAGGGGAGTCAACACTTATCTAATTCATCAGCAGCTTTCAGACAGTGATTGGAAACTGTTGGTCTTGCTGATCTTGACATCCAGTCTTGTTCTGTCAGCCATGACACAAGAGAAAAGTTAGTCCAGTTACTGGAGAGATATAATGATGTGTTTTCAAAGCATGCTTTGGACTGTGGAGAAGTAAAGGGCTTCACCGCATTCGGCTAATGGATGAGCGTCCATTCAGACTCCCTTATCGTAGAGTGCCGCCTGGACACTATCAAAAGCTGCGTCAGGTTTTGTCTCAGATGGAGGAACAAGAAATAATCAAAGTCTGTAAGTGAATATGCGTCCCCATTATTTCTAGTGTGAAAGAAGGATGGCAGTCTGAGAATATGCACATATTTCAGATGGTTGAATGCGAGAACGATAAAAGATGCAGATCCACTTCCACACCAGTCTGACTGCTTGGCCGCTCTAGGCGGAAACACTCTCTTCAGCACCATGGACCTGACGTCTGGATTTTATAACATCCTGATGGCCGAAGAGGATAAGAGGTACACAGCGTTCACGACTCCTGTTGGGCTACACGAGTATAATAGGATGCCGCAAGGGCTACGTAACAGCCCAGCATCCTTTATGCGAATGATGGTGAGCATCTTCGGAGACTTGAACTTCAACAGTCTGTTGTGTTACCTTGACAATTTGTTGGTGTTTGCTCCAAGTGAGCAGGAGGCCTTGGAGAGGCTAGAAGTTGTGTTCAGTCGTCTGAGGCAGTACAACCTTAAGTTGAGCCCTAAAAAAAATGTATCATCTAATGAGAACCTCCGTTAAGTTCCTAGGTCACATCATAGACCGGGATGGAGTTTCTGTAGATCCTGTTAAAGTTGAGGTAATCTCAAAGCTGTCCAAGTTTGATCTGATGGAAGAGGACAGATGTACCCCATCAGTGCAGAGGATTAAATCGGTCCTTGGGATGATCCTTTACTATCAACATTTCATACCTGGATGTTCTTCTTTGGCAAAGCCGCTCTTTGCTTTCACAGCTGGGCAGAGAAGGAAGAGAGGAACTAAGGGAGATGTTAAAGCAGGAACTTACAGGAAGCTCAAGCCTGAAGATTGGACAGCAGAATGCGATTGTTCTTTATGTAGCCTCAAGGAAAGTCTGCTACAAAGTGTGATCTTGTCGCATCCTGACTTTACTCAACCTTTGATTCTGGCGATTGATGCTTCATTTAATGGACTCGGAGCTGTGTTATCCCAAGTGCCTGCAGGCCAAGAGCGAGCTTGTCCAGTCGCGTTTGCAAGCAAGACTCTGAGCAAATCACAGAGAAACTATCCTGTACATAAGCTCGAGTTTTTGGCACTTAAATGGAGCGTGTGCGAGAAATTTAGCCACTGGTCGAAAGGTCGAACATTTACTGTCTGGACAGACAACAATCCGCTCACGTACGTTATGTCCAAAGCAAAACTCAACGCTTGTGAGCAGCGATGGGTGTCCAAACTGGCAGCTTACACCTTTGAGCTGAAGCATATAAGAGGGACGAAAAACGTAGTGGCGGATGCGTTGAGTAGAGACCCTTTTGTCAAGACAGTGAGTAGCAGGCTAATGAAGCAGCGTTATCATGATTTGCTTGTCGAGGCCGAAGAAATTGACGGCAGTGGAGTTCAAGATGCTTTTCGTCAAGGAGTTCAGAACCAACAGATCTGTTGCCAATCCTGTCTTGCTTTATCTTCTGACAGTGACACTATCAAAGCTTGTTTAAGTGCACATGACCAGTGGGAAGAGACATCTCAAGCAAGAGCGGTGCAGCTAATTCAGTCATACAAGGATTTAGTGCCAGCTGGTACTGACACCCTTCCTATGATTGCTGCAGATGAAATTCGCGACTTGCAAGAGGCTGATTTCGCCATTACAAAAGTCATGTCCTTTATGAATGTAAAGCGTCAACCATCCAGGCGAGAAAAGGCAAATATGAACTCCAGAACCCTATCTCTTTTCAGACAATGGGATAAATTTAAGATTGTGGATGGAATGCTGTACCGAGTCACACAAGATCCTCACAGTAAACAAAAGCGGTATCAGTTGGTCTTACCTTCCAGTCTCAAAGGCCAAGCTTTGACAGGTGTGCATGACTTAGCGGGCCACCAAGGGCAAGCGAGAACCACCCATCCAGCCCGCCAACGCTTCTTTTGGCCAGGAATGGGGCATGATATATGTGAATACGTCAAGTGCTGTCAAAGATGCATTCTAGCCAAGGCACCGGAACCATCTGCACGGGCCCCACTTGAAAGTATTAAGACTTCTATGCCCATGGAGCTGGTATGTCTGGATTTCTGGACTGCGGAGGATCGGAAGAAGCGTTCCGTCAACATGCTCCTTATGACGGACCATTTCACAAAGTTGGCTCATGCCTTCCCTTGTGCGAATCAGTCAGCGAAACAAGTCGCAAGGAAATTGTGGGACAGAGTATTCTGTGTGTACGGATTCCCGAGTCGCATCCACACAGACCAGGGAGCCAACTTTGAAAGTGCCCTTCTAACAGAGCTTTTCAAACTGTCAGGAGTCGCAAAGTCTCACACCACCGCATACCACCCCATGGGAAATGGGGGCGTCGAGAGGTTTAATCGGACCTTAGGAAGTATGCTCCGAACTCTGCCCCTAAAAGAGAAGCACAAATGGACTGAGCAAATACAAACGTTGACCTTCGCCTACAACGCTAGTCCATGAAACAACAGGGTATGCTCCTTTCCAGCTTATGTTCAGCTGTGTACCAAGATTGCCGGTGGATGTTATGTTCCGACAGGTGCTACACGACCCTGTAGTTGTTGATCATGGTACATACCTGAAATCATTAATGTCACACATCCACGAAGCTGCTGAGTTCGCACAGAGACATTCTGAAAAGGAGCAGAGGAAGCAGGCAAAAGGTTACAACAAGAAAGTCAAGGGAACATGTCTGAACATTGGGCATTGAGTGCTGGTGGTGAATAAAGGAGAAAGAGGGAAGAGAAAATTAGCGGATAAGTGTAGTGTACACCGTCATAGACAGGAATCTGAAGACACACACTTACAAGCTTAAAGATGAGAAAGAGAACATGAGGATAGTGCACAGGAACTTGATGTTGGATATTAGTTTTCTATCCGTTGAGTCGCCTGATGAGGAGGGAAGCATTCTGTATTCAGTGGGAGAGTCAGAGGATGAGATGTGTAACTCCAGGAGTGAGTTTGATGTGGAAGACTTCGATCCAGCAGACCTGGAGGAAAGAACCATGAGATGGGTTAACAGAGAGTCTGAAAGCCCTCAAGTCCAAGATTCTGAAAACCCTCAAGTCCAAGAGTCTGAAAGTCCTATAGTCCAAGATTCTGAAAGCCCTCAAGTCCAAGAGTCTGAAAGTTGTCTAGACCAGGACTTTGTTCTTGAGAAAGCCATGAAAACAGACCATTTCAGTTTGGGCAAGAGAGATTCCAGTGACCAGAAACAATCTGAAGAGAGTAGTGACAGGAATCTTCCTCAACATGGAGATGAATCCAGTTTGACCCCTTTTGACATTTACACTGATGATAAAACAGATACACATACACAAGCACAAGTTCTCACTGACATTCAAACTGACACTGATACCCAGTTCCTGATGTTCAGTTCCTGATGTTCAGGGTGTCAGAACAAGGTTTCATTGTCTTTTATATTCTTGTATTGTATTAATAGTATGTTTCAGTGTTAATATTGCTCAATTGTTAAACATTACAGTTTGCATTACATACACTGGGAAGAGGAATGTGCTGTTACGAGATGTCCACAAGCGATTTATCAGCTTTACTGATGTTAATCCACAGACGGTGGAAAGTCCTTGATAGGTGTGATTGTTAATAAACCCACTCCAGTGAACTGAAGTAGCACGTGTCCTGGTCTTCTTTATACACAACGCAGAGGGGAGTAACAGCGTTCAAGAACGGACCGGTTACACCAGCACTATGGGTTACGCACACATACACATTTAAATGTTATTTCCCCATTTACCCCTGCTCCTGCCAAATCTAAAAACTTAAGGGATGTAACAATTTGTACAGGCAAAGATATGATAAGTAGTGAGACAGATTCAATTCAATGCATGATTTGTATAGTGATCTTCACAACATGTGCACTTATAATAACTTATAATAATCAGTCATGTTTTACCTCTCATTCTGGAGCATTGGAAAATCAGCACGACTGTCACTAGCAGATATGGACAAACTGTCAGTACAGAACTGAGTATGTTGAGGAAACAGATCTGAGATTCTGAATGAAACACTGAAAAAGAGACACACAAACACGTTATTATGCATTATATCTGAACGAGGGAATATGAATAAATAAATCAGCTCACACATACAGCAGTGATCATTTGAGACTCGTCTGACTGAGATCCAGCTCTTGGGTGACTCTCCTCTCTCTGGGTGTTTGCAGTAGTAGAAACCCTCATGTGACTTTGAGACAGTAGTGATGCTCATCTCTGTAGTTTGATTCTGGATGAGTGATCCATCTTTATAGAAATCAGCTCTGAGGTTTGGTGAGGTTGTATGTCGATATAAATAGCACAGAATCAGATGATCTCCTTCAGTCACAGGATGAACAGGACTCTCCAGAATCACACCAGCTACTGAAACAGAGCAAACATGCACTTGCATTGCATGAATAGTATAATTATATAAGCAATATGATAATCTTAAAAATTAATAATAATAATAATAATAATAAAAAAAAGATTTTAAAAAAATCAGAAACACAGACTCACAGTGTACAGTGATATTAACAGGATGATGTTTCTCTCCAGATTCAGACTCACACCAGTACACTCCAGTGTCTGATGTGTTGGTGGAGCTGATTGTACATGTAGATTCTGTTTGTGATCCTCGACGTAATGATGAACAATCTTCCAGCCGTCCACTGTCTGTGTATCTTCTCACTCTCCATCCAGTAGAGTTACTCTGGTCCTCACAGCTCAGAAAGAGAGAGATAGATGTGAAGTGTTGAGTTCTGCTGGGACTGACGATCAGAGAGACTGGAAGAGAAACACCTGAGACGACAATTACAGCTTCAGAGTCTCAGATTTGAGCATGGAAACTCACTTTATTCAATATAAACCAATAGTTTAAGTTCTGTTTGAACTCACCAGTGACCCACAGCAGCTGTGTGTTGCTGTACTGTGTTTTATAGGCTGGTTTCTCTCTCTCTGCTCTGCATGAATAAACTCATGTGTGATTTAGAGCAGCAGAGCTGACAGTGTAGTTTCCTCCTGCTCCTCTGCTGCTGTCTGAGAGCAGATTATAATGATGGCTGTTCCCTGTGATACCAGAGAATGTATTCAATATTAAATGGTATTTTGGACTTAAATAAAATCAGTTAATTCAGATGTTACCACATTAACGGAGAAGTTCACTTCCAGAGCAAAAATGTACAGATAATGAACTCGCCCCCTTGTCATCCAAGATATTCATGTCTTTCTTTCTTCAGTCATAAAGAAATTATGTTTTTTTGAAGAAAACATTTCAGGAATGTTTTCTATGTAATGGATTTCAAAATGCAGTTTCAGTGCAGTTTCAAAGGGCTCTAAACAAGGGGACCAATCCTGGTCCTGGAGATCGACTTTCCTGTAAAGTTCAGCTCCAACCCTGGCTCCAAACACACCTGAACCAGCTAATTAGGATCTCAAGGAGCACTTGATAATTACAGACAGGTGTGTTTGATTAGGGTTGAAACTAAACTCTGCAGGAAAGTTGATCTCCAGGAACAGGGTTGGGCACCCCTGCTCTAAATGATTCCAGCCAAGCAATAATAAAAGGTCTTGTCTAGCGAAATGATCAACCATTTAATAAAAAATAAATAAATAAATAAAAATAAAATAATAATAATAATAATAATAATAATAATAAACTTTTAACCTCAAATGCTCATCTTGTCCAGCTCAGTACTCTGTGCACTCCAGTTCAATACATTTAGGGTAAAATTCCAATCTCATTTTCTCACGATATGGAAAGAATCCTAAAAAATATTCCTCAAAAAACATAATTTCTTTACGACTGAAAAAAAGAAAGACATGAACATCTTGGCCCATACGGAAATGTAATATATGTGCTTATATGAAATACCCATATATTAAATACATGATTTATATATACCATATCCATATATGATTCCTATTAGAAAATGGAACAATTTCATAAATCGACATATAAGTCTACCCCATACAAAAATATATGTTTATGTATGTATAATACATGTATTGCCATATATGGAATGTATATAATTATTAATATATGTGAGATATATGTATTTTTTTATTACGTTATATACAAATTAGATATATATGCATGAAATATATGGTTTCATATATTTAATATTTTAATATGTGATCTTCGATCTTTAAATAGAGGTTGTAGACACATGTAAGACACTCTACACTCTACAAAGTTGCAGTGCATTGCACATTTCACACCTTAAGCCTTAAATGTTAAATGGTACAGTAAGCTACACAAAGAAGCATCTTTATTTAAACAGAATTTATTTAAATAGAAACATTTTTTTACTGACCTGCACAATCAAACAGAAAAAAAAGAAACAATTACATATATAACTGATCAAAACACTGAACAGGCATAAGGAACAGAACATCAATTGTAGTGGTTCAGCTAAAGGTCTACAGGTTTGTATTCCCACAGCTTGGTTAGTTTTTGGTTTATTGCCATCCCCAGTAGGCCCCAGGTGAAGAAATTTCTGGATTCCAGCATCTGTAAAAAAAAAAAAATAAAAATAGTAAAAGTTAGGTTTTTATAAGATAATTACAATAAAATTTCTGAACCATATATGATTTCAGGAAATGCACCACATTCAAAAGCAACTTTTTAGCTTTGGTAGTGTTGGGTGGTACAGTAAACTAAACTTGATTTTAGTCAACATGATATTAAAATATAAAACCTGCTTAAATCTTGCAATCCAACATTGTACCAAAGTTTAATTTAGGTTTTTAGTTAGAACTGTGCCTATATCTTAAAGTGATTAACTACTATAAGATGACAAATATACTGAGTATTAAACATGGTTGGTAAAGTTAAAGATTATTTTAAAACTGCAGAATACTCATTATTTATGTAATAATTATAAATTGTAGTTGTAAAATATTCCCAGATACCACAAGGACATGGCAGAACAACGACAGAGCACAGCCTGCATGCCCATTCAAATAATATGTCTCTATATACATGAAGAACTAAACTATAGTAACCCGAATGCTCAATGACAGAGTTCACAGCTAAGGTTACAATTTAATTTGCTATTTAGCATCAATGAAATAAAGTGTTTACATTCATAATACCTAATATGTGCATCGTTTTGGCCTGGAGAAAATAAATAGAGGGGTGGAACTATGACATGGGTGTCAGGCATTCACCACAGCCACCTTCATCTGACACACATCCTGTAGCACCGCCTACTCGATCATCATCACCCGAATACTAACTGCTTGCACCTGATCCTCACTGAGCCACGCCCTATAAATAGAACTCTCCGTCATTCACTCATTTTCTGGTCTACCGTTCACATGCTGGTTCCTGCTTCCTCTGCTGTTTCCTTGCGGACTGTGTGGCGTGGCTCATCCGTTGGACTCGAGTTCATCTCATGTTTACAAGAGCATTTAGTTAAGAACTTTATACTCTGCTTTATGCTTTGTCATTTTACTACTTCGCTTGTAAATAAACTCTTGGATTGGATTGCCACTCATCTCTCGTCTCCTCCATCCCCGTTTGTGTGTTTGAGTGTGACAATGGGTTTTCGAATGACAATTTTGATTAAATCCCCTAAAATAAAGTCTGCGGTTCACACAAACTCATAATACTTTTACGTTTTATTGTATGACATAAAACACACCAGTTAAACCCTACTCTTGTTTTTTTTTTTTTTTAACTGTTGTTTCTTAAAGATGGTTGCTAACATGCTGCTAAATGGGACTACAGGCCCTGTCAGAGACATTAAACGTCATCACGCCGAACAGTTTATCAATTTACAGTATTTTCCAATTGTAGTATAATTTATAGTACAATTAATTGTAGAATAACCAATTAATAGTTTCCCACATTTTTTTGTTTTGCTTTGCCCTGAAATGCAACACAAGTCTTCGGATGGAAGATGCTCATTTGATCGCTTTCCTACTGATACGGGGACTCTCTCTGTATTTCTACCATAAATATTACAATTATTCCATATAAACACCACATTTACTGCCTTTGTCACAGTGAAAGTGAAACTTTAATAATCTATAGTGCTTAAAGCCACGTTAAAATAAATGTTTACAGCCACATGAAGCTGTTAGAAAGCAGATAGATTGAGGATTTTCTAGAAGCAAGGATAAAATAAGATTTTGTGTACCCACCCTAACAAAATGATAGCTGAAATGTGGTACTTCATTCACTAAAATAAGTTTAATCTTACCATATCCAAAAACTCACTCACTCTACTGTTATTTAATAGATTAAATGCACTAGAATTTTGTTAAATAGTACATGGAGACACACTTTTAACTAAAATATTTTGTTGATTTGATTTGTTTACATGTATATTGCAGATGCTAATTTTGGTTTCAATAAAATATTTAACCTTTTCTGTGTAGATGCTCCATCATTCACATCACTGCCATCCACATCTGCAGGTTTGGCCTCCATTTCTATTTTCTGAGAATTTCAGGACTCATTACCTTTTCATGGGACACAAACAAGAATAGCACAATTATCAGCAAAGATATGAACAAAATTTACTATGATAGATTAACCATATTTTTAAAACCCCACAATCACATCCTTTAGTGTACTGTACCTTTATGCAATATGCACATGCATGTCACTGACATGTCAATGCACTTGGTGCAATATAACTAAGTACTGTAATTTACTATATGAATTCAAGGTGCTTATATTTAACCCTTTCACGCGTACGATCACACCGGTGTGATCATTCTTGGCTGGTCCCTGGAGCGTACGATCACACCGGTGTGATTCGAACGTTCAGCGCGTCACGTGATCAACTGCTGAATTCAAATCTGCTTTGGCGCTTTGGCTGGCGCCGAGCCAGTATGGACACGTTGAGCGCTTGTCATATTATCGCAACTATTCCGTGTTTTCAACCATATAATGCTTAATTTAGGTTCCAGACATTTACATACGCATACGTCCTAGTAAAACGATGCCTTTATACTTAGCAAAATACACGCCGATGTCTATGGAAGCCGCAATAATGATCCTTACAAATGTTATCTGACGACATGTTTTATTGATATCATATACACATTGTGTAGGTAACTATAAAGTTTACTCTGCTCTTCTCCAAGCTCACCAGAGACTTACTTTAATGTTTTTCATGAGGAAAGGATGAATTTGCATTTTGTAAATCCCACAGCTCGGATTCAGCGCGAACTAACATGGCGGCGCCCATCACCCGGCATGGATCAACTAACACGCTCATTATAAAAGTGTTTAAACTTCCAAATACATTTACTTGCACCTATTTCAGAATCGGAATATCAGATATTTCATAATACAGTCGGCACGTTTGTGAATATTAATAATAAAAAGGGAAAAACTATAGAGAATGGGAGTTTGACGTCAGCAACACATGGCATTCTGGGACATTCGGACACGGACGCTACAGTCTAGACTGAGAAATAGTGAAGGTAGATGTTAAAATTTATATTGTACATTTAAAAACACATTAGAATGGAGAACGCTTGCTGTGACATGAACTGCCATGTCTGCTGTCATGACCGGAGTGGAGAACGGATCTAAAATGAAGCGCAATTTTATGCTTTTCAGCTTAAAACAACACAATGGCGAAAGCAGCTCAATGAAAATAAACAACTTAAAAATCTGGCTTTGTCGTTTGTATTTATTATTTATTACATTTTTACAATTTCCGATCCACTTGAATTTGTAAGTGCTCACGCTATGAATAACACATTTGGAAATGTAATTTAATTTGTGATATGACTCGTTCCGATCACTGTCCTTGTTCATAAAGCAACTCATGTGATTAAACGTTACTGTTCAGCAGCTCTTTATAAGAAATCGTGTATTTGTTCAATTTAAGTCCAGTAAAACTTATTGAACTTTATCCCTCAATGAAATTAGGATGATATGACATGATTAAATACATCAGCGTTTCTCAATTCCATTCCTCAGGTACCGTCGCTCTGCATATATTGCATGGCTCTTTTATTTAACCTGATTCAGACAACCAGCTAGTCCAAAGAGAGCTCCATGACTGAACTGTGTTGTGATTAACATGGTCCCTAAACAATGTTCATTGTTCCCCACTCCCTGAGCAGTGGAAATCAGTTTAAGTTTACTTAGGAATATTCATTCTTGGATTTGCGCTACGCCACCGCCTGCATAGTCTTCACACACAGACGAAACTTAGAGATGTGTGACACAATATACCCCTGTAAATAAATGCCATTTAAATTCATGTCTTGCACACTTTAATGCTCATTGAAGGAAACATATACGCTGTCTTGGAACTGTAATAATCAGGGCGGAATATTTTGAGTTCGCAGGGCACTTACTTTTGAATAGAACAGACATCTGAGATACAAAATGTGCAGAGTGGTGATTCACTTACAAGATCAACTGGCTGAGATCAACCTATAGTGTGTTTATTTTATCGGGCAGATATATCAGTGCCGCCTAGTTATTAAAAACTGCAAAAGAGAAATTAATTCGGCCCTGTATGTGGTACAATAGAAGACGGCGGTATGATTTCTGTGAGTGTGTATGTGTCGTATTCTGGCCACACGACTGAGTGCTCGAATTAACGCAATGGATTCAAATATTAGTACACTTATTCTACGCAAGTGCAAGCAGCTCTTAAAAATATTAACGCAAATACAGTCGTTTTTTCCTCTAGTGATTTGTATGTATTGTCATTGTACGCTATTTAGCGTTAGTCCTATAACATGGCGGCGACTACCCAGAATGCAATGCGCAGTGACGTAAACTCCCGAGCTCTATATAAAAGTGATACATGTGTCATACAGTGCTGCGTTGTGTCAGATGACAAACACAACGCGTCGCCATGGAAACAATAAGGCTATACGTTCTAAATAACGGTCGCCTAAAAAAACTCACTCTGGGGGCTCAGCTAGAATATTTTAAACTCACGTGTGAAAGGGTTAAATAGTTCCATTTCGTGCAGTTTTATAGTTTTAGTTTAGACTACATCTCAGAGATAAACATTATAATTTTCATCCATTATTTTTGTCAGACAGCTTTAAATAATTTCCAAATGTGGCATTGCTTATCCAGTGAAAACAATGAGCTCACAGTATCTCCATACAGATTAACCTACCCAATAGCTACTCAGTGAAAGGATGAAACGTCTGGATTCCAAAAAGGCCAAAAAGGCCCCCCATAATACATTCCTTTTACTACAAGTAACTTTTAGTACATTGGCATTTTTTGAACAGGTTATATATTCATCTCTACTTTTTTCCCCCATAAAATTGAATTGAAACAATTAATAAAGTTAAGCAAAAATTAATTTTGTTATATGATTTACAATATGCAGTATTTTTTAGGCATATATGGTTAATTATCTTGCAGAAATTCAATATACACATTGGTAACAAATGGTCAAAACATAGAGTACCATATATAATTTTGATATATATTGTTAACATATATGGTCATATCATATAATACAATATACCATTTTAATATATATTGTAAACATATATGGTCATAACATGCAATACCAAAAGTTAACCATATATATACTTTCAATATATGTTTATATACAAATTGTACTATGGGAAATTCATATATGTTATAAACATATATCTACATATATCCAGAAGATGGATATATGTGATAATAATATATTGCCCTATATTTAACATATATGAGAGTAGCACTTCTGATATAGGGACATATATGTCATATATTACATTTCCGTATGGGGGATGACAAGGGAGTGAGTATATTATCTGTAAATTTTTGTTCTGAAAGTGAACTACTCCTTTAAGCACATTATAATTTACCTGGTGAGACAGTTAAAGTGAACCAGCTGAATGTCCAGCCTGTAGAGAAACTGTAAATCTCACAGATCAGAGTCACTGGATCTCCTTCAGTCAACCACATCTGTAGAGAAACACTTAAAACTGCACTGGGATCTGAAATCGAGAAATCACTCATTAATAACATGCTAAACGTGTGTTTGTGTGTGTATGAAGCGATGATCAAACTCACCTGATACTGTCAGTGTAACTGCATCACTCATTTGTGACCAGCGTGATCCTTCTGTCTCTGATCTTTTACAGGAGTATTTACCTGCGTCAGACTCTGTAACAGAACTGAATGTGTGTTCCTGTTGATCACTGAAAACACTGGTTAAACCTTCTTTATACCAGCTGTAGCTCCAGCTAGTGACTCCTTCATCATATATGTCACATCTGAGAGTGACTGTGTCTCCTCTGAATACATGTTGAGCAGGTTTAATGGTCACTTTGGGTTTTGGTCTTTCTGTATAATGACAACAATCCACAATAAAAAATAATGTAATAAATAATGTAATAAATAAAAATAAAAATAAAATGTATGTAATAAAATTTAATTTATACCGAATGAACACTTAATTGTAAGATACACACCAAATCAAGTTAGACTGATGTGTAGTTTGATTATAGTCACTTAATCAGTATTTTGCTAAATTATTTTCATTGTGTTCTCAGAGAAAAGGGAAATACTTGCCATATATTGTCACTATTACTGGTTTACTGTAATCAGTGTAATATCTTCCTCTTCATGCTCTGCACCTGTACTCTCCTCCATCAGAGACTTTCACAGGATTCATTGTTTTAGTTGCAGTTTCACTAGATTCACTGTTTGAGTCTTTTCTCCAGAGAAACTCCCATCCATTGTGTGAGTGAATCAGCTCACATCTCAGAGTAACTGAGTCTCCAGTGAACACTGAACTCTGTGGCTCAACAGTCAGAGTTTGTGTAGGAAAATCTGTCAATATAAAGTGAAATTATGAGTTATTAAAATTTTTGAATACTGCGATGACCGGCAGGAGACAGCCGAACTAGCTGCTGTAGAGACCCCCGCAGAGGTGGCGAGCTCCCCAGCTCCGCTACGTTACCGGGCGGAAGACTGAGGTGTGGGCTCGCTGGAGACCGCTGCGCCCTGAAGCAGGGTTGGCAGGCTAATCTCCCGAGGGCACAGAGGAGAGACGGGCACCGAAGAATGCGGTGGACCACGCCCTTCCCCAGTAGGACCTGCCCTCAGAGGTCCTGGACCATAGGAGTCAGGACCATAGTCTCATAGGTCTGGGTGAAGCGTTTCAGTACCTGAAACGCGGCCAGCATCTCCAGGCAACTGAAGTGCCAAACTGGATGGTGACCGCTCCACAGACCATGGGCGGGGTGGCCACTCATGACCACTCCCCAACCGGTGAGGGACGCATCCGTCGCTAGCACACGCGGCAACAAGGAGCTCCCAGCACCGGGCCCTGAGACAAGAACCAAGGTCTCCTCCACATGTCCAAGGCACGTAGGCATCGCCGCGTGACCTTGATCATGCAAAGCAGGTTTCCCCTTGGGGAGAACCCCCTTGGTCTTGAGACACCACTGCAGGGGTCTCATGAACAGCAGGCCAAAAGGTATCACGTTGGACACAGCTGCCATCAGACCCAGCAGTTATGAAACTGCTTCACAGTGAGTGCCTACTTTCACTCTCTTGACTGCCGCGAGGATGACTTGATCCGAGCAGGAAATATACATGCCTGCATCGTGGTCGATCCCACACCACGCCTAGATAAGTGGTTCTCTGTAATGGAGAAAGCACACTTTTCTCTGCGTTCAGTCACAACCCCAGTTCTTTCATATGGGTGAGGACGACATCTCGATGCCGAACCGCCCATGCTCAGAATGAGCTAATACCGACAAAAATGTCAATAAGGATCAGTATGCAGATGCCCTGGGAGCCACAGCTAAGCCACAGCAGCATCCACACACTTAGCGAAAGTACAGGGTGAGAGTGCAATAAATTTAATTCCTCAGAATTAAATGACAATGGGAGAAGAGCTAAACATTCAAAATGCACGTCGTTTGTTTTGTTTTGTTTTTTTTGAATGAACACATTTATGAATGAATACAGCCCGCCCCCTCAAGGGCAGACTGTACATGCTCAGCTCCAGAACAAACCACACATAAATCGCTTGAATCCCCGTTCCTGAATTTATTTATTTTTTAGAAGCGAGGGCAGGTAGAAACGAGCGATCTTATATGCAGTCAGCTCATATGCGGACAGCATCAATCTTCTCGGAGAAAGATAGCCGCAGCAGCGCGAGCTCTCACTCAGAGGGGGAAGAACCGCAGCGCGGGCTTCCGAGCCCCGAGAGAGAGCGCTAGATCTAAGTAGAAAGGCAGAGAGATGGCGGACCCGTCTCTAAGCCGTTCACAGATCTATGCTGCGATCCCTACGGCCGCAGTCGCCGCTCTGCCTCGGCAAAATTGGGACCCGAGCCGCGGGGAAGCTCACGAAGACTCCCTCCTCGAAGAGAGTCCTCCGAGAGCATGCGTGCGCAGCGAGAGCGCGGGCCGTCAACTCCCTCGAGAGCTGACGCAGCCCGCTTCGCCGCGAGCTCTCATTCAAAGGGGGAAGAACCGCAGCGCGGGCTTCCGAACCCAGAAAGAGAGCGCTAGATCTAGGGAGAAAGGCAGCGATAGGGCGGACCCGTCTCTAACCCGTCCGTAGATCGATGTGCGATCCCCACGGCCGCGGTCGCCGCTCTGCCTCGGCAAAGCGGGACCCGAGCCGCGGGGAAGTTCACGAGGGCTCCCTCCTCGAAGAGAGCCCTCCGGGAACGAAGTGTGCGCAGCGAGAGTGCGGGCAGTCAGCCCCCTCGGGAGCTGACACAGCCTGCTTCGCCGCGAGCTCTCACTCAAAGGGGGAAGAACCGCAGCGCGGGCTTCCGACCCAGAGAGAGAGAGCGATAGATCTAAGGAGAAAGGCAGAGATAGAACGGACCTGTCTCTAACCCGTCCGTAGATCTAAATGCGATCCCCACGATCACAGCCGCCGCCCGGCCTCTGCAGAAGCGGGAGCTGAGCGCGGGGAACTCAAACGCGGGCAGTCAGCTCCCTCGAGAACTGACTCCCATGCTTCGCTCCCAGACAGACAACAAATAGATTGTGTGTATCGCCACCCGAAATAGCGCAGGTAGAGAGGAACACACAGTCTAAATGCCGCTGCTTATATTCGTAAGAATGCTTTGTAGGACATAGTGACACTCTCAAATAAAAGCTGTGCGAACTAGCACAAAAAACAGAGTGACACACACACACAGAGCGCTTGCTGAAAGACAGAAGCTGCCGGCTGCATGCACCGCACGTGCTTTAAGCTCTCTGGTCTCTACGTCCCCCCGCCTGTGACGTCTCGCTTCTCCATTGGACTGTTTGCACACGTGTTTCAGAGCGTGGTCACGCTGGAGGCGTTCCCCTAGCGTTTTCGGACGCAGCTCGAGTTCCCGAAGGGGAACTTCCTACAGGCATGTTATTTGAGTAGACTTAGTTTTTCCCGTGAGCATGAGTAGCGGTACACAAGCAGAACGCACATTCATAGAGCAGAATATTGAGCAGAGCGTCACACCGCCCAGTGACAGCGGCTAAAGGAGAGTGAAATTGCCCGCTTGTCATGTCAAATAAGACTGGATTCCGTTTGCGAAGTGCATTCAGTTTATTGACAATAGTAAATGGATCAGCAAACAAGACGAAAAGTGTAAAGTGCACAAAGCTCCAGGTGACACAGGGACGCGAATGGGCAGCCGATCCTCCGGGGAAAATAATCCAGAGCAATGGAGCGAAACAGGAACCGGTCCCAAACGAGGAAGACTGAGAGCAGAGCACTGGAACCTAACACGAAGACGGAAGACAACGATCTGACAACACAGGACGGAAAACACAGGCATTAAATAGCAGACTCCAACAAGCACCAGCTGGAGCACAATCAAGGTAATACTGCCACGCCCACACACACACACTCAAGAAGCATACATGCACACACAGAGAGAGAGAGCGAGAATGAGCCTGTGAACCCATGAACCGTGACACCGCTGCACACTGCCAGTCTGTGCAGCGTGCCATATATAAGCCTAAATTATATATATATATATATATATATATAGTTTTTTTTCATCTGCCATTTTTCTCTTTTGGCCAAAAACTGAAATTGCCATTTTCGGCCGAAAATTCGGTGCATCCCTAGTTTTTTTCAAGTCTGCTGAGCAAACCTATGGTAATGTAGTTTAATACAGTATGTGCTGCACAAAAACATTTAGCCATACTTGCAAATATGGTGGTTTCGTTGAAATTTACTTTAGGAATGACTGTTTTACACATGTAAAAATGTGCATCATTAACCTGCCAAAACATAACAAATAGTCACATATCAGTAAAAGGCTAATACTGAATCAAATTTCATGTTCTTTGCAGAAAATGTATTACAATGACATAAAATACTGTTATTAAATGTACAGGTACGTAAAATACATTACCTCATCCATGAGCATGATTTGTGAAAACAACATCTCCCAACGTTCCATGCTCCATCATTGGTCATTGAGCTTTGCCTCTGCTATTGTTTTGAAAATGCGACCTCTAGTGGCGAAAACTTACATATTGTGCCTTTAATTGTTATCAGTTGTTATTTGTGATCAATTATTATTAATGGTTCTTATTATTATCAATGCTGAAACCTGTTTTAGTTTGATATGGTAGTGGAAACTGTCATACACTCTTAAAAATGATGTGTTAATTATTAACACTTTTTTGTGTTATGGCCATTTTAACACATTTTGTATAATTTTAAGTTGATAATGTGTACACAGAGAGAGAGAGAGAGAGAGAGACACTTTGGCTGCGTCCGAAATGGCATACTCATTGAGTAGGTACTTAATTTGAATAAGTACCTACTTAACCAGCGCTAAAAGAGTAGGTACTCAACATCCAAATCTCGTTGAGTATGAATGCGATCCGCCATGTTGACGTTATCATCTGACCTATGACGTTAAAACAAGTGCAACAGCTTAAAAAATATGAGTGCCTGGTTCTATTTGTGAATATTTTGACTTTTATAAAATTTGCTCATTTTGTGGTCTTGCTAAAGAAACAGCTGCCCTCTTATTGTTATTGTATAACCAATACATTTTGGGTTTATTTTTGTAAGTTGATTTTGGAAGTTTTTATATTTTGAAATATATAATACTAATATGACCCACAGGTTAATCCTTAACGATAATTATTTTTATTACGAAAACCCAAAACGTTATTTCTGGAATGTGTTTGTAAAATATTTATTTATTTTATGTGCAAAATTTTTCATTCACACGTATAAATCTGTTTTCCTTTTTCTTGTTGAATGTCTCTCTCCTTTCATCACAGAGGCTTATAAATAACAAAAACAATACAATTTTTTAATGCATTATGATATGAATATAATGATTTTGTACTTTTTTCTATGTACATAATCTCATACTATGATGTACAAAAACCCTTTTTTTGTCATTGATTGTTCATTGTTAGACATACATATTGTCTTTCCCTGGGCTTGTATGCAATAAGATGGTCTGCAGTAATAATAATAAAAATAAAATAAGAGCGACAGGTGCACAAACACCTCATAGACAGTAACACAACAACCCTACCAAATACGTTTTCGTTCATGTTTGCAATGCTTGCAATATCTGCATAAAAGGAGACGTCAGGCAGCTGCTGGAAGATCTCATCTTTGGAGAAAACTGTTGATTTTACACTCAAAAATTTAAGTGTTACAACTTAAAAATTTCAGATTACCTCTGAATGCATTGCTAGCCCACCCCAACACTTATGAACAATAATAATGATAAATGCTGACCAATAATTAATTATATTTTTGAGTAAAACAAGCAAAATGTAATTTTTCTCCTGTGCCATAGCTATGCATGACTACACAATAGATAAATTCAGCCAAGGCAAATACATATCAATTTTCAGTCAAGTCATGAATAAATTTATTAGTTAATGAAACAATTATATGTTATTTACTTGCAACAACAGAAAACATGAATAAATGAGTAAAATAATAATTAAAAGTAACCATGACAATAAATAATGACACATGGAACAAAGCTTTATTCAAACATATTGTTCTGACAATCATGTATTTACATTCAGTGAACCCACATCCTACTGCCATCTCAACACAGCTGTGCCAATTCTGCAGCTGACCACCGCACCCACCTTCACCTGTCTTTGCTGGGGTCCCTGTAATAAGAGCACTGTAAGTCACTTTGCATGAAAGCATCTGCCAAATGCATAAATGTAACATTTTTGTACATACTTTTTCATGTCTTGGGCAAAAACGCACAATAAAGCTGCTCATTTCTTACAGTTTATTTCTTCAAAGTACTACTATTATATAAATGCTTACATACATTTCATATTATTTTTATCTGGGGCTTTAAAAGGTTAGTTCATCAAAAAATATAAATTCAGTCATTATTTACTCGCCTCCACACTTTCCATCTGTTTTTGTTTTTTGTTTTATTCTGAAAACACAAGGTGATTTTGGTTAAGTCTGTCCTGCTGGTTTCTGTTCGTACAACATCAGTCAATGGAGCCTGAGTTTCAGAAGCTTCATGACATTATTTGATGATGCTTTTGAAGCTTCTGAAACTCAGGCTCCATTGTCCGATGAAACCAGCAGAACAAACTTGACCAAAATCACATCCTCAGTTTCTTTTAGTCTTTTTCAAGATGCTCTCGCTGACTCTGAGCTCACTAATGATGAAGAGGCCACAGCAACATCTGGTCCAGATGAGGGAACAAGGGCAGGTGGAGTGATGGAGGGTCTCATCCATGGCACTAGACCATTTCCAGGATGCTGCTGTGGATTTCTCCTTTCTCAGTCCAAACAACAGTCTGCAGACATTTCAGATCATACAAAGATGCACAAATATAATACAAAACTGTCACAGCACAATATCATTTGATCTCTGTATTAGAAGTAACAAAATGATCTTACTTTATATTTTATATCAGGTTTTCCTTTTTTCCCCACAAATGTCACCATTCATTGCATGTCCTGCTCCACCACAAAAGATCTGCAGCAAAGGGACATAAATCAAGTATCAGAAAAGTGATGTAATAGCTCTGTTTGAAATTACAACAATTCAAATAAACTACAGCTTAAGATTTTAAAAATGTTTAATTAATTTATGTAATGTATACTCACTCAAAGCCTTTGGTGGCAGCATTCCTTCATCAGTCACTCTGCACTGGGTAAGCAGACGTGTGTCTCATCTGTCCCTGTAACATTCAGACAGGATTCAGTTACCTCTGTGATTTCTACTACATTTACATGTTTAGGTAGTTGCCGATGTGTTAACTGACTTTTTATCCAACACAATTGCTCCTCAATATAACAACAGTACAATGGACAAATGAACTACATAACTCATGTTTAGTTCATGTATGTATGTTTATTTACATCACTTCCATTCAACTAAAGCAGTATTGGCAACAGTGAATTCTACATAATAAGCACACATAAGGTACACCACTCACTCAGATGTGTGTTTTAAGTTGTGATGTGCTCATCTGCAATTCTTTTAGAACATTTTCCTGTCAGATGTTAAATAGAAATTTAGTAATCATCTTTAAGATGTATATGATTTGTGTAAATCAACTTTGGAGACGTACGTGCGCTTACTGGAGCTCTACTGCTCCATATACATAATAAATCGTCTTTTCACAGCAAAATCACAAATATACTATGCTGTTTAACGTTTTTACACCTTACTATACAGTAGGTCAACAAATACGATTTTAACACAAGGAACCGTGTTTTGGTTTGTAGTACTCACATTTGTAAACACCTTCGTCGCGGTTCTCAATCACGTTCGATGATGACGTATTGCTCTCCCATGGACTCTTGGGATTGAAAAGTATCCATCGATGAACACTCCAAAATCTGGGTTGAAGCAGTAGGACATCCGGGGATTTCTCGCCTACTCTATTTCAGCCTTCAAACGTACTTCTTTCTTCACGTACTCTTTTTGCCTACTATATAGTCAGTTAGTAGGCATATTCGGACACACTTTAAGCAGACGTACGTCTGAATCTCGTGAGAATTAGTGCTTTTGCCTACTAATTCTCGCCTACTCTTTTATGAATACTAAGGATTCGGACATACTTATTCGCTCGCCTACTGCTTTTCCCCTACTATATAGTAGAGAAGTAGGTGGTTTCGGATGCAGCCTTTGACTTTTAACACACTTTATTAAAACATCTAAAACCAAACGCTACATTACATGCCACACAAATCACATTGCAATGTGTTCAAGAGGCATACATGTTGGGGGGAAGGGAGAGTGGGGGAGAATAAGGAACAGTCCCACTCAAAAAGACAACAGTATCACCAATTAAACATGATTTCCTCATCCTCACAAAGTGACAATAAAGCTTAATTTACACATCATTTGAGCTCAAACTCAAGCAAGTTATTTGTCATTTGAAAGAATCTATGCTCCACTCGTATTCTAGATTCCACCAAAGCAGTAAAAAGTTGAAGGATATTTATATTTCGCCCTTCTGCAGCCAATCTACAAGACTTCCAGATGGCTAATTTGGCTTGTCTGATTATGAAATTTGCTACAGTGCACTGCTGTCTGTGCACTTTTGAATACTTACAACCATAGATAAAAAGTGTTTTGTTAAAAACAAAACCCAAGTTCCCAAGTAAACCTTCTGTCAATGTAAATAACAGAGCCAATCTAAAGCACTCAGTAAAAACATGAAAAACAGATTCTGGTAAAGAACAGAAGATACAAGATGGCAAAATATTTAAGTTAAATTTAGAGATGTTAATACTTCATGTTTTAGATGAAGTATTAACCAAATCTGAAAATTTGGTCAATCCTTTTCCCATAAAAAATTTAACAACTGTATTAGATGTACAAATATTATCCCCTAGAAAAGAGTTATAAAACAGTGGTTCTTCAAGGCCAAAATGATTGTTTTCATGTCTAATCAATTTAAAACATTTCCAAACATTTAGCATAGAACCATAAAATTTTACATTAGTTAAAAGATTTGCATCATAAGAAGACATCAAAAACAACTGCCTATCAAGACAGAACCCTCCAAACGTTCTGAGCAAAGCCAGACCAAACGACACCCATGGCCTAAAATCCACAGGGTAAAGTAGGTTTTGGACCTTCTTTAATCTCATAGCTTCAATTTTAGGTGCCAAGTCAATCAATCATTGGCCCCCTTCATTCACTGGCAAATAAAGGACTGCAGGGGGAAGCCAATGGTAACCATCCCCGAAAAAATAATAAGTAATAATAAGTACTCTTCCCCTATATGACAACTGAGATAAAATCCATTTCCATCTTTGTAAACGTCCAGAAACTTTTTCAAGAATACCATCCCAGTTCTTCTGAATATATTGGTCAGTACCAAGGAAAACTCTCAGCAGTTTAAAACCTTCTAGACTTCAAGAACAGTTCTGAGGAAGAGCTGGAGGACCTCCATTCTCCCATTCACCCATTAAAAAGGATGCACACTTTTGGCAGTTGATTCGAGAGGAAGAGGCTTTCTGATAAACTTCCAAGGATACTCTCATATTCATAACATCCTGAGCAGATCTAATAATAACAGTAACATCGTCAGCATAGGCACTAAGTTTAGCAGTTATCAGATCTGAGGTAGATATGTTGATATGCCACCCAGCTTGTTTCTTAGTGTGACCAATAAAGGTTCAATAGCAATGGAATATAGGATTCCCTAGAGACCACACCCCTGCCTTATGCCTCTGCTTACTCTAAAAGGTCTTGTCAGAGTACCATTAATTTTAAGCATGCTATATGTGTCAGTATACAATAGTCTTATATAGGCAATAAAATCTGATGTCTTCAAGATCGCTTTTTAGGTAAAAGGGTGACCACAGCTCTACGTAGATTCATTGGAAGTGTACCCCTATTAAGACTCTCCATAAAAACAGGGAACAAATCCCTTCCAATAACAGGCCAAAAATGTTTATAAAATTCTGTGTTAAGTCCATCCAATCCAAGAGTTTTGATCTCCTGAACAGCTACAGAGAATTCCTCAAAAGTCAATAGTTTATCAAGCATAGAGTTGTCTCCTTCTGAAAACTGAGGTAAGAAGATCTCTTTGTAGAGATCTTCATAAAAAGACATTGCATATGAAATAATCCCATGACCATCAGTGATCCTCCTCACCTCCTCCGCAAAATAAATTTGTTGCGTTCCAAAGACTCAGTGGTATCAACAACGTCACCTTCAATGTTAAGTTGAAGTATTTCTTGTTCGAGCTGTGCCATCTTATTCTTCAAAGAACTTTTAATACAAGCAGAGTAACTTTGGCAAAACAGTTTAATTTGAATTTTGCCAATGTCCCACCACTGGCTCAGGGACTTCTACTGTGTTTTTCTCTCTCTCCAGATCTCCCAGAAATGAGTGAAAGAGTGCACAAAGTTGTGATCTAAGAGTAATCTGCTATTAAAGTGCTTCTATTATGCCTTTTCAAATATGACCTTTCATTCAGTGTGTCATGTAGCTGTATGTGAACATAAACTATCTGCAAAAAAAAGAGTCGGCTCACAATTACCTGAACAAGTCGTCCGGAATTCAAATATTTTTTTCTGTTACGGCCACACGGACCCACTGTAGTCAAAAAATTTTTGAATGATGCAGCTTGACTGTCTATCTGTCTCATTAGTTGGAGTAATGATAAAGGATGGCCGCGAAGCGGCTTTCACACCGAATGCGAAAAGCGCTGCGCTATGAAACCCATTAATTTCAATTGCTTCTGCCGCACAAGTACGGCTTGTTTCTGCCTCGACCAAAGCGCACACACAGCGGAGCGCACACGCCGCGGACAAATTTCAAATGAGTTGTTCAAATGAACTTTTGCCGCTGCACTCTGAAGGGCTGCACTGAACCCAGCGGCCAGCGCAGCGCTTTTCGCGTTCGGTGTGAAAGCCGTTTTTAATGCATTACACAATGTTGAAGTTTACAACATAGAGGTGTGCCCGGTTCGCTTACATAAGCAAATTTGCGAGCACTTTCCACGATAGTCTGTGCTAACTTGTTGAACAGCCACTTCAGCCGTTTCATCATCAGACATCTTTTCTATGTATTGACAAGTATCTAGGGCTGTCATTCAGTTATGGCAATGGGCGTTTCGTTTTCCAACAAACGGTGTACGCGGTAGACCAATCATAAAGAACTGCGCCATCTGACCAATCACAGCAGTGAGGGCTCATGCAAAGGAGGGGTTTGGAGAGACTGATTCTTTGAACTGCTTCGCACAAGTCGTTTACAAATCATTTAGAAATGAGGTAAAATTTAAAAAAAAAAATTGGAGAAGACTAAAGTGTTTTTTGACCTTGCATACATGTAAACCTGTTTTGGGAGTCTCATAAAACAATATTAACAACCTTTAAAATGGCATAATAGGAGCACTTAAATTTCCAATAGGAATGCTTGAAAGTGCTCTCTGCAGTGATAACATCAATAGATACAACATGATGATCAGACAAAGCAGTAGGAAAAATACAGCTGTTATAGAAAAGGTCTCTTTTACTATTTTGTACATAAATCCTATCCAGCCTAGCCCGAGATACCATATTGGAGTTTACTTTCACCCCGGTATATTGCCTAACCTGAGAAAATTATTCTCTCCAAACATCAACAATATCATGATAAACAATTAAAGACTGAAGCACATCTGCTGATTTACTGTGGGGTTCTTCATGGTTCTTGTCCAAAGTATGACTTACAGTGCAGTTAAAATCCCCAGCCAGTACAATGGTCATATCATGAGAAACATGATTTAAGACACCTTAAAGTTTTTCAAAGAAAATAACACGTTCTGACCCAATATTAGGTGCATACACATTGACAAAAAAAAAAAAAAAACAATGCCGTTAATATTTACATCAACTCTCAGCCATCGACCAGAAACTAATTCAGGTTGCTCTCTGAAACTAACAGGTTGCTCTCTGTAATCAGGTGCCAGCAGTATAGCCACCCCTGCACTGACATTAGAGCCATGACTCAAAATCGCCTGACCCTTCCATTCACTCAACCACTGTATCTGATTATTCACATCTGTATGTGTTTCCTGTAAAAATGCCACACCGACACTCTTCAACATAATCAAAAAGACTAGCCCTTTTCATAGCATCATGACACCCACTGATGTTCAACGAACAAAGTCTCAAAGGTGCCATAAAAATAAGTATAAAATAGACACTCAGTAACACCAATCCACAAGAATGTTTTCCAGGTAACCAAGCCACACTCATTTTTTACCTTGTACATTTAAGGTAACTTCTAACATTACTAAGAAGCTTTTTAAGATGGTACCGTTTGGGTTTGTCAGTTCATCAAAGGAAGGTTTTCTTAGAGCCACTGTACCAGACAGCAAAAGCACTTTTAAATCAGGAAAATATGACTCAGTTTTGGGTTTGCGAAGCCCCCTTGTAATATCAAGAAAGTTATTAATCTGCTGAACAGAATAAAGTTTAGTCATGCCTCCAGAGGCAGGCTCTGAATCCATCGTGTCGTTTCCAATAATGCTGTGTCTTCTTCACATTCCTTATCGCAATCATCCATTTGTAGCTTTAAATCCACAAGTTCTTGAGATGAAAAGTCATCTTGACTTTGATTAAGAGTCATCAATAGTTGTATCGCTCTCAGTTTTATCAGGCTGTGTTTGTTTTCCAAAACAAGGTGAATCAGTCTCAGGCACAGGCTGCAAGCACACCTGCTCCAGGCTCGTGTTCCGATACCCCGTTGGCCGAAGCAACATCCGCGCCGGCTGCCCTCTCGCTGTTCTCTGCATCCGCAGCCGGAGCCGCAGGAAGGCCTGCCAGCCTGTCTCGATTCGGGAAAGTTTGTCTTACATGTCCAAAATCACCGCACACAAAACAACTCATCGAGTCAGCACTAATAAAAATAATGTAATCTTTGCCATCAATGCTTAGTTTTGCTGACAGATTTAACGGATCACTCTGAGAATTCAAAATCATAAATGCCTGACACCGAAAGGACATTACATGTTTAATATCAGGATTTTTGCCCCTGAGTGGAATCATTTTAATAGGACTCACTATTTTGCCATACCTCTGGAGTATTTGCTCTAGCTTTTCATTTTTAACAAACGGAGGTACGTTCAATAAAACAACTTTCTTGGACGGGCTTGACAAAGGCAAAACAGGCACAAAAGTATCATTGATTATCAACCCAGTTTCAATCAAGTCATCCACCATTTGGCTTTCACTGAGAAAGAACACGATAGCTTTGTTTATACGGGAGGCAGATCTGATATTAGCGCCACCGAACCCTGCACTCACGGCTATCAGACAATCCTCCACTGACACCTGGGCATACCCCTTTAGTGTCATTTTTCGATGTGCAGGGTCCTCCAGTACTTTATATAAGAAACCCTTGGCGTCAATGTGCTGACGCGAAAGGCACTGGAAATTTTATCTCCATGATTGAATTATATATTGGGTAATAATATTGCTATTAATGCATATATGTTGGGGTGTGATTTTTATTTTTTTCAATGCAAACAGTCAAAACAGTTTCATTTATATTACACTATTTACACATTTAACCCAACCCCAACCCCAACCCCTGCCCCTGCCCCTGCCCCTAAACCTAACCATTTGTCTACAAAACACAAAATATAACAGGCAGATACTGCAGTCTGTCTGTGCGTATATTAAAAAAATGCCAAGCGAGCCTAGGTTGTGAAATGCCACTGGCTTTTATGTGTCTCGTGACCGAAAACGTCATGCTAAAGTTCGGGAGTATCTTTTTGAATGAGATATGAGCACGTTAACAGAATGGGATCATTTTGAGTGATTAAAACCTTCTGTTATTCGCATAAGGATATCCTATGGCTTCAGAGGACTCTGAATGCAACAGGACTTGTTTGTAATGCTTTTATACTGCTTGTTCATGGTCAGTTTTTGCAATAAATCCCTATGACTGTACCTATATTTGCCTGTTGCGTGTTTCATATTGTTCAGACGTGGGTAGGTTTAGGGTAGGGGTGGGGTGAGGTGCTCCAATGAAAACATACATTTACATAAAATAATTTATATTTTTACAAATGCATGCAAACCATTAAATTAAGACAAACAACTGAAAACAATGGAGGACCCTGCATGTTAAAAAATGGTGCTGAAGGGGTACGCTGAGCGTCAAAAAGTGACGCCAAGGAGGCCTGACCAATCGTCAATATATGACAAATTGGGAATGAGAACGTGCTGCATGCAGATTGCCAGTTTGGCTTGCCCAAGAATAAAATCAAATAACTGAAACTTTGCACACTTTCTTTGCACATATTTAAAACAGAAAATAAATGTTTCAGGATAAAAAACATTTGTTAAACTTGTTACACATTCCTTGTACTACTGCAAACAAAAGTTTGAGCCTGAAACATTGCATGAAGGCATGAAACACATGAAAAAAATAAAATAAAAATCAACAGATGTAAACATTCTTTGTTGAAGAAAACAACCCGAACACTCTTTAAAATTTGGTTGAATTAACAAACAAGGAAAAGGATCTTCACTGTCAGGGTGTCATGAATCTGGTCGGTGACCTGCGGTCCACTCACCACCAGATGTCACTCTGGTCCTGTCATCATACACTGACTGTTGCTTTACGTCCCGGACTACATATCCCACTATCCACCACGCTGATTGCACCATACACCTGTGGCCAATCAGCAGCCCTATTTAAGCCCCGGACTTTCACTCGGTAGGCACCGAGTATTGTGGAGTGTTCTGTGGAGAACTGCATCGATTGCGTTTAGCGCTCTCCTAGTGCTAGCACCTTAGCAGAGTTTGTTCTTAGTTTCCTGAGTTCTCTAGTTTCCTGAGTTTAGTATTCTCGCCTGGCCATCTCGTTTTGTCTGTCTCGCCGCCTGCCTTTCTGGACTCTAGCTCGTTATAAGGATTACTCTTCTGTCTCACGTCATGGATTATGTTCGCCGCTGATCGACCCACGCCTGCCTCACGGACTACTCTTGAGCCTCACCCCAATATATCTGTTCGTTGTTGTTCTGACCCTGCCTGTCTAACCATGTATCTGTCTCGTCCCTTGAATAAAAGCTTGCACATGGATCCCCTTGCCTCTCGTCTCCCTCTCCACATTACACAGGGACAGTAGTCCCTAAAAAGAAGTTCTCTAAAATCACTTTTTCTTCATCCATGAAAATGTCATTTAACCTAGTCAAAAAACGAGTAACTGAAGGAACAGATCTTAAACCCAGTTGTCCAGTAACAGCTTCTACATTCTCAAAATAAGGCCCTATTAAGCACAATAAATGACTTAAAATAAAAACTCTAACAAAAACAAAAATGTTCCAAATATTAAAAAGATGCTGATAAAAAGACGATAACTTTGAAAGGTCCAAGCACTTAGGGTCCATTAAAAAAAGAGGTTTATCCATTCCAAGGTTTCCAACAGTCCTAAGCAAGTCACAACTAATTGCCCTCATCCATTGGTCCATCAAAAAGTCTTTGTAAAAAATGCAGCCGGAATACTGCAGTCTTGCTCTGCAGATGAATCAATCCCTGGCCCCCTTCTTCTTTGGGTAAAGATAAAACACTCTGTGGAATCCAATGAAGTTTGTCCCAAAAAAGTCAGCAAAAACCTTTGAATCTTGAATCTTGGCCATCAATTTCACAGGAGGACCAATACAAACCAGTCTGTTCCATAAAAGTGAAGCAACCAAATTATTTACAATAAGTCTTCTACCCCTATAAGACAGATTGGGTAGAATCCACTTCTATATGTCTAAACGACCTTTAACTTTTTGTAACAATCCATCCTTATTTATTTATTTTTTTTTGTACAACACCATCATCTCCTATGAAAACCCCAAGATATTTCAAACCCCACCTATTCCAACACAAACCTTTAGGAAGAATTGGCTTTCCTTCATTCCAGTCCCCTAATAAGAAGGTCTTACTTTTTTTTCCAGTTTACTTTCGCTGATGACCACTTTCCAAAATCCTCTATCAGTTTAGATAAAACATTTTTAACTTTGTTTATTAATCATTATTATAAGGCCATCAGCATAAGCTAATAAACAAAAATTAGCATCACAAAGTGGTGCCCTAAAGCCATCCAAATTTTTCTGTATACTTAATAAGATTGATCTGGATGGATCACCTGCCCTATTACTTTAGTCAATCTATTAGCCAAAGTTTTAGAAATTAATTTATAGTCACTGCACAGAAGTGATACCTCCAATTCTTGATCTCAGTGAGATCTCCTTTTTTCAGAAGAAGGTCTTCAGCAGCTCAATGGCAACCCATCCTTCAGCAAGCTGTGAACACCTCTAGCAGGTCAACTCCTATCTCTGACCAGAAAGTTTTCAGAAAGTCTACTGGAAGCCCATCCACACCTGGAGCTTTTCCGGATTCCATATCTTGGAGTGCCTTATGGAGCTCTCCCAGAGTTAGGCCACATTCCAGTTCACCATTAAACTCTTCTGAGATTTTTGGTAGACCATCTAGGAAAAAGGATTTTACTCTATTTTCCAGCTCAATCTCACTTTTGTACAGAAACTGATAAAACTGCATTGCTACCTCACAAATCTGTTTGGGACTAGATAACAATGTACCATCATCAGCACACAAAGCATGAATTAAACGCTTTTGCCCATTCTTCTTCTCATGACTAAAAAAGGACTTAGATGGCGCATCCATCTGATCAATACTTAAAACATGGGCACAGACTAATGCTCCTTGTGCCTTATGTTCTAAAAAATCTTTAAGTTCAACTTTTTTTCTTTAAATAGGTTTCTAAAAAAATACTATAATTGGAGGTTTGAGTCAACTTTTGTAAATCCATTAATTGTCTTTCAAGCAAATCTAAAGAGCGATGTCATTCTTTTGTGACATTTCGAGTGTATTGTTGTGTAAATTATTTTGTGTGAACTTTGCCATAGTCCCATCGTTGTTGTATAGGTTTAAAAGACTTTGTCTCCTTAAAAACTTCCAACAAGATTTAAACGATTCAATTAAAAAATTATCATTTAAAAGACTTAAATGACGTATTAAAATGCCAGAATGATGATTAAATGAATTAAACGCTTGATTGAAGCCATATGAGGCTCAATTTCAATGTCTGTCTATGTCAAGTTCAGTACAATTAAAATCACCACCCACAAACAGAAAATCCTCACTACAGCTGTAACGGGGATTGAGAGATGAGAGGCGAGCGGATCCATGTGCGAGCCTTTATTTAAGGGACGAGACAGATACATGGTCAAGCAGGCAGGGTCAAACAGGAGCAACAGGTGAAACGCAGGCAAGACGAAGAGAATAATCCTTTAACAAGCGATAATCCGCAAGGCAGGCGGCTAGACAGTAGAAAACGAGCAAACCAGGCGGGAGATCAAAAACTAGGAACAGGGAACAAGAAACTAAGAAACGCTAACAATGGGAATAACAACAATACAACAATCCGTGTCTTGCATGGGGAAAGACCGGGGCTTTTATGGTGCTGCTGATTGGTCACCTGTGCTGACGCAATCAGCGTGATGCATGACGGGAGATGTAGTCCGGGGTGTGGTACAACAGTCGGAGTGTGATGATGGGGTGAGAGTGACATCTGGTGGTGAGCGGACAGTGGGACACCGACCAGATTCGTGACATAGCCCCCCCCCAAGGAGTGGCTTCCAGACGCTCCAACAGCAAAACAGTCCTGGGGAGTGGTGGGGGGGCCAGGAGACTGAGGCAGAACCGGTAGGGAGGAAGCCTTCCAGGGCGGAGCAGGAGGCAGAGCAGAAGGCGCAGAAGCCCTCCAGGGCGGAGCCGGAGGCGGAGCAGGAGGCGCAGGAGCCCTCCAGGGCGGAGCAGGAGGCGCCGGAGCCTTCCAGGGCGGAGCAGGAGGCGCAGGAGCCCTCCAGGGCGGAGCAGGAGGCGCAGGAGCCCTCCAGGGCGGAGCCGGAGGCGGAGCAGGAGGCGCAGGAGCCCTCCAGGGCGGAGCAGGAGGCGGAGCAGGAGGCGCCGGGGCCCTCCAGAGCAGAGCAGGGACCTGCGTCATGGGCTGGGACCTGGGGAGAGCAGGGATAGAGGAGACAAACAGAAGAGTAGGTGGGGTAGGAGCCCTCCAGGGCAGAGCAGGAGGCACCTGGACCTTCCAGGACGGAACCGGAGGCAGAGCAGGAGGCGCCGAGGCCCTCCAGGGTGGAACAGGAGGTGCCAGGGCCCTCCAGGGCTGAGCAGGAACCCGCATAATGGACTGGGACCTGGGGAGAACAGGGACAGAGGAGGCAGACAGAATAAGGGGAGAAGCAGAGAGACCAAAGGATAACGTCGCCTCCCTAAGAGGATCTACAGCCAAAGCTGACACCTCAGGAGGCATTGGCGCGGCTTCTCCGACAGGGAAGGCCTCTGGAGCTGACTCGTGGGCAGACGGGGCCTCTGGAGCAGACTTGAGACCAGACGGGACCTCTGGAGCAGACTTGAGACCAGACGGGACCTCTAGAGCAGACTTGAGACCAGACGGGACCTCCGGAGCAGACTTGTGATCAGTCGGGAGCTCTGGAACAGGCTTATGATCAAACGGGAGCTCTGGAGCAGGCTTGTGATCAGACAGGAGCTCTGGAGCAGACTTGTGACCAGGCGGGAGCACTAGAGCAGGCTTGAGAACAGACGTGATCTCAGGGGCGGACTTGTGAACAGATGTGACCTCAGAAGCACAGTGTGCAGACCACACACACCAAATGGCAACCGCCATTACGGGAAGAGCAGTGGCAGGTGGCAGGACCTCTTTAAAGCTGGGTCTAGAAAATATTGATGCCACTGGGATGTTCGCTGCCCTCACTGATGCTAGTGGTGGGTCCAGCACGCCGGCCATCCTGATAGGCCGTGATCTTGGGATGTCAGACGAGGCATGGCACGGCTCTGGAAGGTCTGACGAGACGTGACTTGGCTCTAGACAAATAGACGAGACATGACGAGGCACTGGGAGGTCTGATGAAACATGGAGAGGCTCTGGGCCGTCAGGCGGGATGAAACATGGAGAGGCTCTGGGCCGTCAGGCGGGACGTGACTTGACTCAGAGCGGTCAGGCGGGACGTGACTTGACTCTGGGCATTGACTTGACTCAGAGCCGACGTAGCACATGAGACATGAGTGAGGCTCTAGACAGACAGACAGATGTGAGGGCTCTGGAGGGTCAGACGAGGCGTGACTTGACTCTGGACGGTCAGACGAGGCGTGACTTGACTCTGGGCGGTCTTGACTCTTTGGCTTGACTTGACTCTGGAACAACAGTCGTAGCTTGACCTGGCTCAGGAGACACGGCTGTAACTTGACTTGATCTAGTATGAACAGCTGCTGTAATGTGACTTGACTCGTGGAGAAAAGGTGTGACTTGGCTTGACTCGTGGGGAACAGCTGTGACCTGGCTTGACTCGTGGAGAACAGCTGTGACCTGGCTTGATTTGTAGAGAACGGCAGCTGTGTCTTGACTTGACTCTGTGTCTTGACTTGACTCAGGGGTAGCCGCCGCGACATGAAGGAGCGCCACTTTAGCTGCCCATACCGTCATTAGGGGTGTGTCCAGCACGTGGGCCATCATGACCACAGGTGGTGTCCGGGTGCTGACCACAGGTTCTGGAATGGCGGCCATCTTGTGCAGTGGCTTGGAGACGGCGGCCATCTTGTGCAGTGGCTCTAGCGTGGCAGCCATCTTGTGCAGTGGCTCTGGCGTGGCAGCCATCTTGTGCAGTGGCTCAGGAAAGATGGCTGTAACTTGACTTGAGACAGGAGCGATAGCTCTGACTTGACTTGACACAGGAAACGCAGCTGCAATTTGACTTGACTTGGAAACTTGACTTGACTCGGGAAATGCAGCTGCAACTTGACTTGACTTGGAAACACTCTTGACTTGCAACTTGACTTGAATTTTGGAAACTTGACTTGACTTCGGGAAACACAGCTGCAACTTGAAACTTTTGACTTGACTCGGGAAACACAGCTGCAAACTTGACTTGACTTGGAAACTTGACTTGACTCGTGAAACACAGCTGCAACTTGACTTGGCTCTGGTATGGCGGCTGTGACGTGACGGAGCTCTGTTCTCGCCGCCATCTTGTGAACGGACTCCGCCGTCGCCGCCATCTTGTGAGCGCGCGCCGGCGCTGCCGCCATCTTGTGAGCGCGCGCCGGCGCTGCCGCCATCTTGTGAACGGGCACCGCAGTCGCCGCCATTTTGTGAACGGGCACCGCTGTCGCCGCCATTGCTCGAGCGCGCTCCGACACGGCCGCCATTTCACGAGCGATCCAGGCGGAAAACGTGTTTGTGGGATCGTGCTCCGGCATGACCGCCAATTTACGAGCGGGACGCGCGGTCGCCATTACCGCGTTGTTGCGTTCCCTCTGCGCGACCCCCACGGTGCACGCGAACCCACACACAACAGTGCAAAGTTCAAAAAAGCCTCCAGGGACGAGACAGATACATGGTCAAGCAGGCAGGGTCAAACAGGAGCAACAGGTGAAACGCAGGCAAGACGAAGAGAATAATCCTTTAACAAGCGATAATCCACAAGGCAGGCGGCTAGACAGTAGAAAACGAGCAAACCAGGCGGGAGATCAAAAACTAGGAACAGGGAACAAGAAACTAAGAAACGTTAACAATGGGAATAACAACAATACAACAATCCATGTCTTGCATGGGGAAAGACCGGGGCTTTTATGGTGCTGCTGATTGGTCACATGTGCTGACGCAATCAGCGTGATGCATGACGGGAGATGTAGTCCGGGGTGTGGTACAACAGTCAGAGTGTGATGATGGGGTGAGAGTGACATCTGGTGGTGAGCGGACAGCGGGACACTGACCAGATTCGTGACAACAGCAAACTTTTAACGTTGAGGAAAGAGTACAATAACCTTTCTATAGGTGTGGTTAGAGTATAAACACAAATAAAAACAAACACAAAATTTTCATAAACAGCTCTAACTTTTAACTTTCTGCCTTTCACAATTTCATCTACATCATATGACATTGGCTTAAAATTCTTACTAAATAAAACAGCAACCCCACCACTAATATTTGAATAATGACTTAGCCCATCAACAGATAGCCCATTAAACTCTTTCATCCAGTCAGCCAAGTTAAATTTTCTTTTGCTCCATTTCTTCAAAAATCTGTGCTCTTTTTTTTAGAGTTATTCGCACCATTAACATTCATAGAAGCAATATGTACTTCCCTCATAACAAAAAAAAAAAAAAAGAAAGAAGAAGAAGAAAAAAAAAAACACAATTCACCACACAAAAGGAGAAGATCATTCTTTTTCTTAATATTATCCAACCTCATTACTCAGGACGCTGTTTACATTCTGCACAATTTTCTTCAACCTGTACACTTCTTTGTTGAATCACTAGCCATCAATTTTTTGTTTGATCAACAAACTGCTTCAAGTCAAGAAAAAAACCCTCTTACACCCCTTTTATTTTTGTTGACTTGAGGAACAGTTTTATGTCCTCAAGACCATAACTGCAAGCAGTACCCTGTTGAAAAAAACAGCTAAAACCAGTTTGGTTAAGCTGGAAGTAGGTGGAATTAGCTGGTTTTAGCTGGTCTCCCAGCCTGGCCAGGCTGGTTTTAGCTGGAAGTAGCTGGTTTTAGCTGGAAGTAGCTGTTTTAGCTGGTCTCCAGCCTGGCCAGGCTGGTTTAGCTGGTTAAGCTGGAAGTAGCTGGTTAAACTGGATGTAGCTGGTTTTAGCTGGTCTCCCAGCCTGGCCAGGCTGGTTTTAGCTGGTTAAGCTGGAAGTAGCTGGTTTTAGCTGGTTTCCCAGCCTGGCCGGGCTGGTTTTAGCTTGTTAAGATGGAAGTAGCTGGAATTAGCTGGTTTTAGCTGGTCTCCCAGTCTGGCCAGGCTGGTTTTAGCTGGAAGTAGCTGGTTTTAGTTGGTCTCCCAGCCTGACCAAGCTGGTGTCCATTTGACAAATTAATCAGTTTGTTTCACTTACTGACAAGGTTTAATTCAAGGTAAGTTTAGAATCATAATCAGGTAGGCTAGATGATACATCTTAAATTATTCTAGCTGTTAATGATAATATATCTGAGAAGAGTCTAAAATAAATTGTGGTATAAAGTATAGCATAAAATCAAGCTAGCACTCAAAAAATCAGCATAGACACTCAAATTAGATTAAATTTGAAGAAATGCATTCACCATAGTTGTACGACCATATATAGTCAGCTGTTTTATTTTTATTTTTCGGTATTATATAGACTTTTACACAAAATATAAATGAAACAAACACAGTCTTTATATAATAAATAACAATCACCTGCAATTAAAAAACACTAGAATAAAAAAAAAACAATATCTTTAACAAGAAATGCTTAACGCATAATCTGATCACATGGATCACGTGGTGGTTTGACGCAAAAGTACAGCATAATGCTGTAAATTTTAAATCTACAGAGGTGGGATTTTCTTCAACGGTCGACATTCGGGAGCAGCAATAAGTACGATTCACAACTGTAAAAGTGATTTATTTTACTTTTAATTTTTCATGCTTGGTAACTGCAGTAGTGTATTAAGGTGTCTACATTCGCGGTAACCGCAGATTAACGAATCCTCCGTCCGCGGGGCACGAGGGAGACTTTTACCGGGTTTAAGCAGCGCGGTCGTGCGGATTTCACACATTCCCCGGCCTCATAGCGGTTATAGGCGGAAAATCTCTGGGTTTGTACGGTAATAATTACACGCTTCATTGACAAAAGTTGTGATTCACGGGAACGTCGTGTTGTTCAGCACACTTTCTTGTGATTATTTTATGATGTAAATCAAATTTGCACAAACAGTCATCTGTTAACAGGGGCGCCGAAATGAAACGCGTGACGTTACTTAAGTCTCGCAACACGCGATCATCCCGCTCACAGAGGAAGTAAACTGTCATGTAAACTCTGAATGGTGCTGTTAAAGTGGTTAACGTAAGCAGCGAGATGTGCAAGAACCTTTGATAACTTGCTAATTCGCTTATTGTTTGATTGTAATGCTTTTTGCTAAATTTGGTTTAAAGAATGAGTTAATTCAGCCCATCTTCCTGTCTGGCCTTTTCGCAGCATATATTCAGTCCGGAGTAACCTTACAGACGGAGATTTGGAGTTCATTCAAAGCTAATGGTTGCATTCTAAGAATCTGAATACCTGAATTTTACATGTAGGTATGTTAGAAGATGTTTCTCAACTCCAGAAGAGAGACAATTTTTAAGCGAGAATGATTCAGATATCTTAAAAGCTAAAACTAATGTGAATTACATATTGTCTGTTTCCTGACTGATGTGTAGATATTTAAGAGGAACAAAGAAGTCGAAAGGAAAAGTGCCATCTAAAACAACAGGGTAAATGGTACAGAAGAAACCGGTTGAAGTGAACCCAAGTTGCCACTCTTCTTTGCAAAGTGAAGGATTTTCAGTGGAATTTCTGAAATGTAAGACATACACACATACCAAGATCTCCTTTTTCCTTTTATTATATTGTTTTATTATCTACATTGCCGTTCAATAGTTTGGGATTAGTACGATTTTTTTTTTTGTTTGTTTGTTTTTTTTTTATTAAATAAGTCTCTTCTGTTAATCAAAGCTGCATTTAATTGATCAAAAATTAAATTGAAATAAAAGTAAAGTTGTGAAATATTATTGCAATTTAAAATATAGTTTTTTGTCTATTTTAATATACTTTAAAATGTAATTTATTTCTGAATTTTCAGCATCATTACTCTAGTCTTTTCATTACTCCAGTGTCACATGATCCGTTTTAACAGGTGGGTGATCCGGTGGTAAGGCGTGCTTTCTTCTGTGTGTGCGGCAGAGAGTCCGTGAGAGCGGGTGAAGGGCTGATCGGTCCTCAGCTGCTTTCTGTAATAAACACAGGGAGAAAAGGCATTAGTGCTCAGTCTCTGGGAGATCATTCTCACCCCTATCCGCGTCCCGTGTGCTTATGAGCACGCCGCTTGATGAGGTGCAGCTGAGGACAATCAGATGGTGACGAGGACGTGCAGATGTGGCTCGTCCGTTTCCAGGGCGACGCTGATGGCCAGAGCCTCTTTTTTGACGGCGGCGTAGTTTCTCTCGGCTGGGCTCAGCTTCCTGCTGATGTATAGGATCGGGTGTTCTTCACCTTCCTGGACCTGGGACAGGACAGCTACCAGGCCCGTATCCGAGGCGTCCGTTTGCAGCAGGAAGGGACAGCTGAAGTCTGGGGCCCGGAGAACTGGTTCTGAGGTGAGGGCTGTCTTTATCCGCTGAAACGCTTCCTCTGTGGCAGTTGTCCACTGTACCTCCTCAGGCTGTCCCTTCCTGGTCAGGTCTGTCAGGGGGGCGGCTAAAGAGGAGAAATTAGGGATGAAACAGCGATAACAACCAGCCAACCCTAAGAACGCTCGTACCTGGGTTTTCGTCTTCAGCTTTGGTGCGGTCCTTACGGCTTCCACTTTTTTCTCTTGGGGCCAGATGAGTCCTCGTCCGACCTGATAACCCAGGTACTTCGCCTCGTGGAGCGCTAGGTGACACTTTCGAGGGTTGGCGGTAAGTCCAGCCCTCCGGAGTTCAGACAGCACCCTCCATAGGCGGTCCAGGTGGTCCTCCCATGCCTCGGAGTGTATGATGACATCGTCGAGATAGGCAGCGGCGTAGGACTGATGAGGCCGGAGGACGATGTCCATCAGCCGTTGAAACGTTGCTGGGGCCCCGTGGAAGCCGAAGGGGAGAGTCCGGTATTGCCAGTGGCCACTGGGGGTAGAAAAGGCAGTTTTAGCTTTAACGGTTTCAGTAAGTGGTACCTGTCAATAGCCTTTGGTGAGGTCCAGCGTAGTGATGTACCGGGCTCTCCCCAAGCGGTCCAACAGCTCGTCCACCCGAGGCATGGGGTACAACCACGGGGTCGGAGGTGGCGAGAGCTGTGAGCTGGTCTCTAGTCCCGACCCATTTCTTGAGGAGGTTGATGTGGTACAGTTGTTCATCTCTTCTCCATCCTGGTTGATGCACGCGGTAAGTGACGGGTCCAATTTTTTCTAGCACCGTGTAGGGGCCCTGCCAGGTGGCTAAGAACTTACAGGCGGCATTGGGAACTAGGACCATGACTGTTACTCTTCGGAGCATTTGTTTCAAGGTTTGATTAAATTGTTCAACCAGTCCGTCTGTCTGCGGATGGTAGACGGTGGTCCTCAACTGCTTCACCCGCAACAGCCTGCAGAGGTCAGCCATTAGCCGGGACATGAAGGGGGTACCCTGATCGGTCAGAATTTCGGCTGGGATGCCGACTCGGCTGAAGAGCAAGAACAGTTCCTGAGCGATGGTTTTGGACGTGGCTTTTCGGAGGGGAAGTGCTTCGGGATACCGGGTGGCATAATCAACAATCACCAGTATGTGTTCATGTCCCCGGGCAGACTTTGGCAGCGGCCCTACCAGATCCATCCCGATGTGCTCGAAGGGCACGTCAGTGATGGGTAAGGGAATCAGCGGGTTGGGGGGAGGTTTTTTCGGTGCGGTCCGTTGGCAGGAAGGACACGCCTGGCAGAAGCGCTTCACCTCCGCGTCTAGCCCCGGCCAGTGGAAACGGTCTCGGATCCTCTGGACCGTGTTTTCGACCCCCAGGTGTCCCGCCATAGGGTGCATGTGTGCCAACTCCAACACCGTCTCCGTCTTCGACCGGGGCACGACCAACAGCAATTTCTCCTCCCCCCTTCACTGTGCGACGCAATAAAGCAGGCCGTTTTGTACCACGAAGTGCGGGAGAGGATGGGGACCAGGCTGAACGTCCTTGCCGTCAACGCGGCGGACTTGTGTCCAGCAATGCTTCAGCCTGTCGTCCTTGCGTTGTTCCCGTGCGAAGGAGCCCCCTTCCGTTACCTGTTGAAACACATAATAGAACAGGTTAGAATTTTGAGAAGGGGACTCACCCTCTCTCCCGCTGTCGGAGGCCAGCAAAACGGGGCGTTGGCGAGGTCCTCGGGCCGACCTCCATCTTCGGCGGCTCCCTCGTGGGCTGGCAGGCTGTGTGGCGCTGGCGAGCAGGCGGTCAAACCCCAGCCAGTCCCTCCCAATCAAGACGGGTACGGGAAGATCCTTCATCAGTCCCACTTCTACTGGCCAGGCGCCAGGGGCGGCCGAGTTGGTTACTCTGTGAGCTGGTACTTGTCGGGTCTCCCCGTGAACACAGGTAATTGGGAGGAGCCCTTTAGAATCTCCACGTGGTGGCAGGAGGTGGGATAGGACCAGGCTGACCGCACTGGCAGAATCAAGGAGGGCTCGGAAGGGCTTCCCGTTGATTTTCACCTCAACTTCCGGGGCTCCGACCGGCAGGTCACTATGTACAATACAGCCTGCCAGCCAGTTCTGTGTGGAAGGCAGGGGAGCTTCAGTAGGCATGGATTCATCCCGGAGAGAGAGAGCCGCGGGCCTGCTTATTGGTCGTTGAGTGCCCTCCGGCGCACGTCGCTCCTGGACCACCCTCCGGGGAAACGGCGGCGCTTGATCCCCTCCGTCCCGTTGTTGGGTTGCATCCGCCAGTTCAATGGCCTCGACAAGCTCTGCAGTAGTGCTGGGGTTTCTCATTCCAACGGCCCGGCGGTGAGAGCGGGGAAGCGCGCGGAGCAGCCGATCGATGATGACGCGCTCCGCCACCTGTTCAGCTGTTGGGCTCCCTTCCAACAACCAGTGGTGTGCAAGCCGCGAGAGTTCGGCCACCTGGGCACGAGCGGGCAAACGAGGCTTGTACTCCCACTCAAAAAATATTGGGCGGCGCAGACCGGTGATAATCCCAGGCAGCCGAGGATTTCCCTCTTCACGTCAGTGTAGCGTTCAGCGGAAGCCGCGGGGAGGGAGAAATATGCTCGTTGAGCTTCTCCCGTTAATAGCGGTCCCACTGCCCACGCCCAGTCCTTCTGAGGCCAGCCTTCAGCAGTCGCAGTATTCTCAAACATTTGCAGGAACGCCTCTATATCATCATGAGGCGTTAACTTGGGTAGCATTTTAGCGGCTTGCACACGGGGATCTACTAGCGGAGCGCGTTGAGCGGCGGCGGCTTGGAGAGCCGCGAGCCCCTGCTCTGTCTCACCCTGCTGGGTGGCGAGGTGCTCAACGATCTGCTGCTGGCGGATGCTGACCTCGGTGAGCCACTGGAGAATCTGATCCATGTCGGGGGAGGAGCGCTCACCTGCCATGAACCGGAAAAAACAAAAAGAGAAAAGAGATCGGTGATTAGAAAAAAAATACCAAAACGTTGAGTTCACTTGCCGGGGAATCTTTCCTTTTCACGCCTGCATTCTCCACCAATCTGTCACGGGGAGAAGAATCACGCAACAAGGAGAGCTCAACTTAAAGCCCCGGAGGGTGGATTTTATTGAACAAAGTGAGAGAAGTGCAGAAATACAGGTGGGCGATCCGGTGGTAAGGCGTGCTTTCTTCTGTGTGTGCGGCAGAGAGTTTGGAGAGCGGGTGAAGGGCTGATCGGTCCTCAGCTGCTTTCTATAATAAACACAGGGAGAAAAGGCGTTAGTGCTCAGTCTCTGGGAGATCATTCTCACCCCTATCCGCGTTCCGCGTGCTTATGAGCACGCCGCTTGATGAGGTGCAGGTGTGGCTCGTCCATTTCCAGGGCGACGCTGATGGATCCTCGGGACGCTCGTCACAATATATATATATATATATATATATAGTCGCGATTTAGCTCAAAGGGAAATGTATATAAATAATTATAATTAATTATTATTAATTACAATTATTTATATCAGCTGCCAGTAGTAACTGTAGCAGAACTAATTTTCCATCAGCTAATCTGTTCGTCCCACGAACATTCAGTATGATTTTTATATCAACTCTAAGAAATGATATTTTCTTGGCCACAGAAAATAACTTTCTTAAAGTACCGTTGCATTAGAGCATGAATCGGAATCGTAAAGGGACATTAATTTGCAAGGCAGAATCAGAATCAAAACTCATGTAATTTGTACACAATAGTTTATTAATGAAGGACTAACACATAACTAATCTATGTGTGGGTGTTTCAAAGCAGTTTACTGTGAACAAAGGCTGCTTCAAGATGGCGCCGGTGTATTTGGCATGCCGTCTGCTGCTCCTTTGGTTGCTTGTTTGGCTGTTTGGTCTACCTCTGTCCCTGAATTGTTGCTCGCTTCTAACTTACGACCGTCAAGCACTTTTGGATATCCGCAACTTGGTTGCAGATACTATTACGAACTTCAACACAGATGTGGACTGCTCTTTTGATAACTCACAAGAGTCGATTCGAATGGTTATTCCGGATTGTGTTCGCCGCTGGCCCCTCAACATCTCGCGGAGAAAGCGGAGGAGGAAACGAGGCAACCGTGGAGGTTATATCGTAAAGCTGAAAGCCTATTGGAGGGCTGGCTTTCTCTCGGCTCCCTCCCGCGAATCGTTTTACGGCGGCTCTACTATCTGGCGTCCGCTGGATTTGGTCCACCGATGGCTTTGTCCGGTTTTCCCCCTGCATCTGAGTCCGGTTTCTTACACCGGTCTCCGCCGGGTTGGCCTCGGCTACCGTCAACGAGGAGTAACGCACGGAAATCTGCGCTCACTGAATAGAGCATCCTCATCCTCTGTTATTATTTCCGCACCGAAGTTGGCATTAATAAATGCTCGCTCTCTGGTGAACAAGACTTTTTTATTAAATGACTTTTATTCATCTCACAATCTGGATTTTATGTTCATCACGGAATCCTGGATAAAGGTTGGTGATCTAACTCCTTTTGCGGATCTGGTCCCTGTTGACTGTACATTTTTTAACTCTCCCCGCTTATGTGGGCGCGGGGGTGGGATTGTAACTATTTTAAAGAACTCTATTTCTGCACGCTGTCGGCTGGGACCCGTCACGGCCTTCTCAAGTTTTGAAGCTCAGCTCCTTTACTTAGACTGGATTGGTCCTGTCTGTTTAGGGGTAATCTACCGCCCTCCTCACTCTACTAAGGATTTTATACAGCAATTTACTGAATTTATTGTCAATATTGCCACAACTTGCGATCGTTTTGTGTTGGTAGGCGATTTTAATATTCATGTCTGTTGTCCGTCTAACCCTTTCTCACGTGATTTCCTCAATCTTATTGATGCTTTTAATTTAACTCAGTGGATCAACAGCTCTACTCACATCCAGGGTCATACGTTGGATCTTGTACTCTCTTATGGACTTGATGTGACGGATATTGTGCTCTCAGACTTTCTGCTTTCTGACCATAAGCCTATATTATTTTCACTGTCTCTTCCTGATCTTTCTCATTTTTTTAATGCATCTGTTACTCTGTCTCGGTTCTATTCTCCACAGTTTAGCTCAAATTTCAACTTGTGCTTTACTGAATTTTGCTCAGAGTTGCACTTGGATCAACCTTTATCGGACTTGGATGCTGATCAACATCTTAGCCTCTTGAATTCTGCCTGGCTTAAGGTAGCTAATGCTACTGCTCCCCTGAAACCTCATAAGCAGAAACCAAAATCTGAACTGTGGCAAAACTCGGAGACCCATCTCTTAAGACAAATCTGTAGAAAGGCAGAACGAAAATGGAAAAAGGACAGGTTGCATATTTCCTTTCTATTATTTAAAGATTCTCTTACTTCTTACCAGTCTGCTGCTAAGTCTGCAAAAGCTGCATATTTCTCCAATATAATTGAAACTAATCACTCTAAACCTAAGGTTTTGTTTTCAATTATTCAGTCTGTTGTAAATCCTTTTGTTAACACTTTGCCTGTTGCTTCTGATGCTGTCTGTGAAGGCTTCTTGAGATACTTTAGTGACAAAATTACTACCCTAAGACTTGGCATTTGCCCAACTTTAACAGTAAATGACTCACCTATCACGCCTGTTGTCTCTACTTTTTGGGAGGTTTTTGAACCTATTAGTTTCCAGGTTTTGAAGGAGGTGATTGACAAACTTAAACCCTCTTCTTGCTCGAATGATATTATCCATCCAAGATTCCTAAGATTAATTCTGGATTCGATTGGGCCAGGTTTGGTGTCTCTCATTAATAAGTGTCTCCTAACAGGCTGTGTTCCAGCCAATCTTAAAGTGGCTACTGTCACTCCCTTGCTCAAGAAGCCTTCACTGGATCCTTCTGTCCTTAATAATTTTCGGCCAATTTCTGTCTTACCTTTCATTTCCAAGGTTTTGGACAAAATTGTGCTGGATCAACTTCAATGTTTTGTGACTAATAAGGGTATTCATGAGGTTTTTCAATCTAGTTTTAAGTCTGCTCACAGCACAGAGTCCGCCCTTCTGAGAGTGTTAAATGATATTTATGTCTCCACTGACTCCGGAGATTCTGTGATTCTTCTTCTCTTGGATCTATCGGCTGCCTTTGATACTGTTGACCACTCTATACTATTATCTAGATTAGAGTCCTGGGTGGGTCTAAAAGCTAATGTTCTGAAATGGTTTCAGTCATATTTGTCTGATAGAAAGTTGTTAGTAAAGATGGGTAATTTCACTTCTTCCCCGGCACCTCTGACCTGTGGCCTTCCACAAGGCTCTATTTTAGCTCCATCTCTGTTCTCTCTCTACGTGTTACCTCTGGGCTCTATTTTACGGAAACATGGTGTATCTTTTCATTTTTATGCAGATGATACTCAAATTTATCTTCCCATCAAAAGAAACAACGCTACTGCTATCACTAATCTTTTGCAGTGTCTAGAGGAGGTTAAATCATGGCTAGCTCAAAACTTTCTCTTCCTAAATGAAGATAAGACCGAGGTAATTGTTTTTGGTCCTAATGAGAACTCTCAGAGTTTTAGCCCTGACCTGGACAGTTTATCTGTCTTTAGTTCATCGCAGGTGCGCAACCTTGGTGTCCTCATTGACCAGCACTTAAAATTTGATAAACATATCGCCGCCGTTATTGGATCCAGCTTCTATCAGCTTCGACTACTTGCTAAAGTGAAACACTTTCTCACCCCCAAAACCTTAGAAATGGCTGTTCATGCATTCGTTACGTCTCGTCTAGATTACTGCAATTCTTTATACTGCGGTATTTCCAAATCTCAAATTGCTCGCCTACAGCTTGTACAAAATGCTGCAGCAAGATTTCTTCGTAAATGTCGTAAACATGAACACATCACTCCAATTCTGAAAGATCTACACTGGCTGCCAGTCTCTCAGAGAATTCATTTTAAAATCCTTCTTTTTGTCTATAAATCTCTACATAACCTAGCACCAGCCTACCTCTCTTAACTTCTTCATCTTTACTCTCCTTCTAGAACACTAAGATCTTGTGACCAGGCTCTATTAGTAGTCCCACATGTGAGGCTCAAGCGTAGAGGGGCACGGGCATTTGCGGTAGCAGGGCCTCAACTTTGGAATATTTTGCCTTTAGAGATTAGAATGGCACCTTCTCTGTCTTCTTTTAAGTCCTTGCTCAAAACTTATTTTTTCTCTTTAGTGTATTAATTCTGTTATACAGTTGTGTTAAACGGGTTGTTTTATTTTTGTGTGTATTGTTTTTGGGGTATGTTTTACGATTATGCTTTTCTGTGAAGCACTTTGGTCAGCCTGAAGGCTGTTGTAAATGTGCTATACAAATAAATTGAACTTGAACTTGAACTTGAACTAATCTAAACAAACAAACATGAAATCACTCATACATGGGGGAAGGGTCAGTGAGAAGCAGTTAGAGAGAGACAAGGAAATTAAGCTATGAAAGGAGTCAGTTAACCACCTAAGCAAAACCATCAGTGCTGTCTACAGCTTATACTAAACCTCTGTTTTGTTTAGTTAAATGTACAATACTTGCATTGTCTTGGTAGTTGAACAAGTGTCCGAATGTAGTCTCAGGTAAGAGTCTTGATGGTTGGGAGCAGTGGTGGTTTTGGAATTGCAATCACATTCTTCCGGGTCTGAAGAGTGATGAACTCCAAAGATGTTTTGACTCGATGGTGACTGGGAGTTTCTTCCCATGTGAAAAGTGAAGAAGAACCAAGGGCTGAGAGGGACCCAGCTGAAGTCCTGTGATCTTTGGGGAATGGAAAGACAAGGCTGCAAGGCCTGGTGCGCACTTAGGGAAGTCCTGAAGAGTTCTAGCTCATCCATGTATGTTGGGCCTATCGGGCCCGCCGGGCACGCCCTGTGCCGGCTCAGGCTCCCTGTGGGTTCCTCCACACGGGCAGCAATCGGAAGACGTTGCAGACGAAGAAGACAGTAAAGAGAAGAGGGAGAGAGAGATCGGTCGATGCCTTTAAACTCTCTGGAGGCTGTGCCTCCAGGAGGTCTTCGAACCAATGGTAACTTTCGCCTTTGGAGGGAAAGTTTTACGACTCTTTGTCTGTGAGCATGGTATTTTGCATATGTAATTCGATTGGGTGTTGATGCAAAAACTACTAAGGTTTCTTAAACACTAATATGTTGCATAGGTATCAACATCTAATTTACACCATCTTTTAGATCATCAAAATGCAAATTCAAAGAAACCAAACATGACATAGGTGGGTTATACAACTAGTCATCTATCATAACGCATGCATAAAACAGTAGAAAGACAAATACAAATACAACAGACAAAATTAAAATACAATGCAGTAATACTGTACACAATGACCTGGGCTATGTGTGATAGGAAGGTCAAAGAAAGGTTTCTCTGTGAATGAATAGGAAAGGAGTCTATTTCTGTAGGCATTATGTCTTTCCTATGGCAAATGTAGCATGGGCAGATGTGCATTCCTCTGGGCAATAAAACCTCTAATCTGATTGTTGTCCTGGCAACTGAGCCCTTTTGGGGTGTTAGTTGCTTTGGGGGGTTTGTCTCCAGAGCTCCAGCATGTAGCTGGCTTGTTGTGTTTAAAGACTATTTGTTAAATGTAACAATTAATGTATGTCTGATTGGTCCAGACGCTACAATATATATATATATATATATATATATATATAATTTTATTTTTTTTAGCTATACCTACGTATGATACTTCTTTCAGGATACTTTCATGGATAAAAAAAGTTTTTTGTTGTTGTTTTTTTTTATTTATTTATTTACTTTTATCCAACAAGTATGTGTTAAACTGAAATTGATAGTAAAGGCTTCTATTGTTAGATAAGATTTCTATTTTCTGTTTTCTATTTGTTGAGAAGTAATCTAACTTTTCTATTCATTCATGACAAAAATTTTCTGCCATGACAAAAATTTTCTGGTCAACTAGTAGTCATTTATTTTTAAGAGATTAGTCTACTAATTGCATATTAATAAACTATATAATTTATAATAATGAACCTTTAATTGCCTATAGCCCATCAGCGCTCAAGCGCACACAAAGCTTGCCACAGAACACTGGCAGAAGTAATGATTATGAATGTGTCAGGTAAAGGAAACAGCGAAGAAGACTACCTTAACATTATAATAATTCATTAATATGTGTTTTCTGTATTTTCGGCTGCAGTGATAAAGTCGATAACATTTGATTGAATATATTACACAATCTGAAAATATTTGTTTTCCATTTTAACTGGCTTATTTAAAAGTAGACCTTTCACTTTCTATAGATACATTTTTCATGTCTGTGAAGCAAGCATGGAGTTTCTGTTTTTTTGACACCCTGAAGTTCATAGAGACCTAGGGCCAGAATTACATTATGGACTACACCACTTCCTGTGGATTTTTTTTCTATGATTAAGCATATAATAAAATTTTGATAGACTAATGTTAATTGATGATCAGAACTTAGGAGGCAGCCCTTGTAACCATAGTCAATTTAGCTATGTCACGGTTCATGGGTCTGTGTGTTCATTCCTGTGTGTGGTGGTGTGTCTGTGTTATGTTGTCACTGGTCTGACTGCTTGTTAGCATTTCCCAGCAACTCTGTCTCGCATTTGCTGTGTTTGTTGTCAGATCGTTGTTCACTCATGTCTTGTCGTTTTGCTCTCCAGTGTCTCTTGTTCCAGGATTTGCTTCTTGTTCCGTGTGGATATTCAGCCCCTGTGGATTTTGCCGAACCACTTGTGGATTACATGTGCAGCGATGGATCATTTCACCCACCTGTTGCTTTCTCCATGCTAATAGGACTGAGGCTTGCAGCTTTACTTCTTCTGACCGTTTGCCTTGCTTTATCTTTCCTGCACGATCTTTAATAAACTTTGTTACACTTGCTATTGGATGTTGAGTCTAGTTTGTGACAAGCTAAAAACAGCTAAAAATTGTTCATGCTAAGATATTCCTATTCATATTCATCCATGTACGCTCATTTATTAATAAAATAACTACATTAATTATAAACACCTACAGAAATATCCAAAAGGAAGTGTGTGTGTATATATATATATATACAGACACACTTCCATTTGGATATATCAACTTTATCTTTATTTTAGCAATAAAAGGAACAACTATCAGGGGCATGTTTCTGAATTATTGTAGGCTATGTCTGGAAAAAAAGGAACACTATAGTTTTTTTTTTTTTTTTTAAGTAGTTTTACTTGTTGAAAATTAATAATCTAAATTATTTCTTTTTTAAGTCTGTTTCAGTGACTGGCGGAAACAAAGGGAGCCTGAAAGAAGAGAGAGAGAGAGAAGAGGGAGAAACAAGTGGGGAATTACATATCCCAAAATAATACAAGATATAATAAAAAGAAAAATAATAATAATAATAATAATATGTTTAGAATTATGTTATTGTTCATCTTCACCATTAATTTTTAATATAGTTTTAGAATTGTAATGATTCCAAATTATTAAAAGTAAACATATTACTTATTTGTCGCATTATTTGTCAGGAAAATTGGGGCAGACACTATGTAATCAATCAATCATCAAACAAACATTTTGACCAGCTAAGACCAGCCTGACCAGCTTAAACCAGCTAAGACCAGCCTGACCAGCTAAGACCAGCCTGACCAGCTAAGACCAGCCTGGCTGACCAGCTTGACCAGCTAAGACCAGCCTGGCTGACCAGCTAAAACCACCTAAGACCAGCCAGGCTGACCAGCTAAAACCAGCTTGACCAGCTAAAAGAAGTGGCCAAACCCACTGTCACTTTCTGTATCTTGCATTCAACTGTTTTATTTATTTTAGCATCTAACGACTTATTTTTCATCTTTCTTTTTTGAGGAGTCTTAAAGCAAAGCTGCTCTTGGTCTGATATTAACTGTGATTATTCATCCATTACACTTAATTGACTTTTTTCACCATTTGTACCCTCCTTTTTACCTTCTGAAGGAGAAACCAAAGTGTCAGAGACACCTGAATCAGTAATTGTAGATAAAACATTAGAATTTGACTCAACTTGGTCAGTTCGAGATGAAGCCGCCTCAACTTCTACAGAATGCTCCACAACATTCTTTGTCATAGCTGAGTCTGCTTCCTGAACTTCCACCTCAGATACTTCTTATTTCCTTTTTCTCCCTCAGTGTTTTTATTCAGACAGTTCTGAATTAAATGCAGTGTATTTCCACATCCACAACATTTGACTTTTCCAGTAGTGACGAAAAAAGCATAGCTAAAATCATTAATTTGAAAATTCAATGTTAAGATCAGCATCATCTGGAATAATCATGTAGAAAAATCGCCTGAAAGAAACAGTATGTTTCAATAAAGGTGATTCGCTACTGATTGGAATATTTTTTATAGGGGACAACAATTTTCCATAGTGTGTCAAAGCTTGTGTTAGAATTTCATCACAAACAAAAGGTGGCACATTAGAAAGAGTAACCTTTTTAGCTGGCAAAGAAAGTGAGAGAATTGAAATAAATTATCCATCAATAACAATTTCACATTCAAATCATTTTCATTTCATTTCATCAAATCATTTTCCTTGTCTACACTACCCTTACAAAAAAAAAAACAAGTTTATTCAAGTGTGCTATTAGTATACTTCTTTTAAACTAAAATAGGGAAGTATACTTTTAGTCTACTTTTTATGTACTTCTCAGAAATATACTTAAAACAACATTTAAGTACACTTGACTTATACTTAGAAAACGTCTAAATATATTTAAGCTATACTTGTGCTCCTAGAATCTGTGCTCCTAGAATCCAAAAAAACAGAAGTGAAGAAGAAACTGAAACAACAGATGCTTCCACATGTAATCTTGATCATCAGACATCAAACAGCATCAAAACTGTGTAACGTTATAGAATAAAATGTTGACCAATGAAGAGGTAATAATGATTGTCAAGCTTTGGGGTATTGATTGACTCTATCTACATTTTGATTATATCATTCTGAATCTAATTCATAGTCTTTTTTCAGCTTTATATTCAAAATGTTTATTTTTCATTTATGAAACTTACCCACATTCAAGTGTTTAAACAAATAATGCGTGAAGCTAGAATAAAATGTTTTTGTTTACCAGAAGATACCCTGATCGTGAGCAAACTCAAACTCTGTGCTCGCTGGGATGATGTGCTTATGACTAACAGATAGCACGCGGCCCTCAAAATAAACTAGCACAAACCAACAACAAATGAACAACAATCAAAGAGAGAAAATATACAGAGAAAAGAAAAGCTTTACTCACACCACTCTGCACCAGACTCACACCCCTCCACGCGCTCAGCACTTGCATCAGAAAGAAGGAAGAGAGAGAGAGAAAAAGATATAGAGAAACAATATATGGCAAACATTGGGTGCGCAAAGTATTTATCTGAGATTATGATATCCACTTTTTGTGAAGAAAACTGACATTCATCAATGGACATGACATGTATACCCTAAATTGTAGGAACTACTGAAAGAGGATGTACTATAGAGATATAAATATATAAAGATAAAACCGTGTAAAATAAGCTCACATAAGTGGTTTTATTCTAGTTTAATGCAGAATGACACTCAACACTAAATAATCTAAATAAGTGTTGTTTGCTAAGCATCACTTTTGCTTACACTTGAGGTCAAAAGCTTTTCATAAATCTCTAACCTTACAGTTTTTCTTAATTGCGTAGACATTAAGAAGCATTATATTAGCCACATATCATCAATCTCACACCACTGACTTAAAAATTTCTTAAAACTATTAACAATATTCGGTAACACTGTAGAATACAGTTCTGTCTTTAGTGAATAACTACACAGGAACAAATAACTAATGCACTAAAAAAAAAAACTAAAGTTTTTAAGTCACTGAAATAAGGCCATGAAACACATTCAAAACATTCAGTTGTTCACAAGACTTTTGAGAACTGGATGTGGTAGGCTAGAGTGTTTTAGATAAAATGATGTGAAAATCATCTCATTCACTCGTTCAGAGAAAACAAAATATTGGTGTAAATTTTCTTTTTCTTTTTTTTTTTTTTTGAATTTGTGTTTGAAAGGGAATATGCAAAGGAGTGGCAATAACCCATGAATATTTAGCAATTCACACCTGAGAGACAAAGAGCCCTCCCTAATGGCCCATCAATGAGACTGTGACTGTCAGGAAAGAAACAGTGAGAGATTCAAACTGTCACGAATCTGGTCGGTGTCCCGTTGTCCGCTCACCACCAGATGTCATTCTCACCTCACCTACACACTCTGACTGTTGCACCACACTCCGGACTGCATCTCCCATCCTCCACCGCACTGATTGCGTCAGCCCCCGTGACCAATCAGGCGTTCGATAAAAGCGCCGGTCCTCCCAGTGCACCTCACGGATTGTTGAACTGTTGTATTATAGTGTTGTTAGCGTTCCCTAGTCTCCCGAGTTCCTAGTTTCCTTGTTCCTGTGTTTTTGACTTCTTGCCTGGACTATTGTTTACCCTCTCTGGATTTTCTGTATTGCTCCCGTTCGCTCCTGTTCGACCCACGCCTGACTCACGGACTTCTATTGTGCATCGCTCATATATACCTGCTTGCTATCGTCTCGACCCTGCCTGTATGACAATGTCTTTGTCTCGCCAATGTAATAAAAGCTTGCAAATGGATCCGCTCGCCTCTCGTCTCGTTCACCCTGTAACACAAATAATGGAGTTTTAGATTATTTGTATTTATTTACAACACAGTATAATCAAAATATACATAATGAAGGTCAAACACACATTATTGAGCACCCTGATCTAACCACAGAGATGTGAACAGATTTTGTGTAGTTTCTGAAAACTGTTTTCTGAATTCTGTTCAACATGTAAAAAAAGTAAATCATACCTGATATTTAAGTGCTTGCAAAACTCATCATCAGTAGTCAAGGAACTTGTTTTAGCCTAGAACATAAGTGTAGTTGAACATCTGATGTTGGTACAGTGCTCTCAGAGCAAAACAGTTTGAAAGACAGCAGGATTCATCTGTTGTGCAGGTATCAGATCACTAAAAAACAAACAACATAAGAAAAACATCTGTTAGCATGTTAATATCAGGAGCATCTGTAAAATATATATAGTGTATGAATTTGTAGCCATAGACTCGTGCATTTGTACTAATGTAAAAAAGACATTTTATATCTGAGAAACTAATAATTATTGTTTTTCACATTAAACATCTATTCAAGAGCAGAGTATTGATAAACATGGTCTAAACATAAACTCAGTGTAAACACTCATATTACATCCTATTGTTATACGATAAATAAATAACTAAATAATATGATCTTTAAGTCATAAACACAAGCATGCTTTGTATGTATTATAATAACTATATTATTATTGTTAAGCATAAGTGTAAACAATATTACCTTTATATTGCATTGTTTTCTATTGTATAGAACGTTAAAAAAACATCCTGGCATCGTGAGACATTTTGATGCAATGAAATGAAATGTACTTGATAATGTTTCACTTGCTGTAGTCATGAATTATAGTTTGAAAACAAGTCAAACTAGTAAAATGTGTACAAAGTTCTGTCACAGTAACAACTAACACAAGCCTGCTAATAAAAGAAAGACGTACTCATGTAAATATCTCCTCCAGTGGATCGTGCCGTGTGTCACATCGTGTTCCTCTGAATTCTTATTCCTCACAGCGCATCTTCTTACAGAAACGACAAGTACCCCAGATGAACTTGGAAAAAAAAGTCTTGGTGCTTTGTTATGGTGATGAGGGCACACCCTCACCTGGCGATTATACTATGAAAAGCTAAGGCAGCTTGTGGGCGTGATCTAATTAAAAACAATGAAGCAGATGGGAGAGACTGAACATCGTGTTGGTTTCATACGGATTACTTCATCAGAGAATATTTGTTTTTAGCAAGAGGGGCTTCATCTAAAAGTAAAAATATCAAGCTTTCTATAGATATATCTCTTGTGTGTGTGTCACGTATACGCTGAGTTTTAGTTCATCTTAATGACGCATTTCAAAATGATACTTGTGGAGACTGAGACTGCTGAATGTGCACCCTGTTTATTTTCTTTGTTTTGCAAAAGCATGATGTTTTGTTGATATTGTGAGTGTACACAAATAAAAGTAGACCCTCTACAGATTTAAATTATGTATTACTCTTATATGTATGATCAAAAATTTTAGGTTCATTTTGCTCTTGATGCAACTGGCGTAGACCCCAGGAGGTTAAAGTTAATGAGATAATTAGTGATTAATTAAGTGATGATTGATCATTATTGAAGACACTTGATGTTAACAAGCAGAATCACCAAAGGAGAAAATCACAGTTTTATGTCACCATTATAGTGGTAGGTGTTTGTATTAGTTGGACTCTTGACACTTACAATTTTAACTTTAGATTTTGTTTGGTTGCTGTAACTGAGTTGTAACAGCCAGATAAGCAAGCGTGCAAGTCATCATGTGTTGATGATTATGTTTTAACATTGAGTCATTGAACTCGTTCAGAGTTTTATCTCTGAGCTATATTTCCTTTACTGAAACAAATAAACAAACAAGTTCAGTTATTCAGATCAAATAATGATTAGCTTGAATAATGAACATTAGTCTTGTACTTTTACAGCAAAAGATCCTGTCTTTTTTATTTATTTTGGAAGGATTTCTTATAAGTTGTTGTGATTTCTGAAGTAGTCTTTTGTTTAGGCACACACAGACATCAAGAACGGTGAAAAGTGGCATATTCAGATAAACAGATCAACTCTGAACATCACAAAACAAGCTACTAAAAAATTAAAGAAAATAGTAAGAATAAAAGAAATTACAAAGACAGTTCAGCTCATAATTTATTAATGTCACAATGCATGATGGGATCCATGGATGAGTTCTGATTGGCTACAACATGCTTTTTTGATGGTCACCATTGTTGTGATTCTCACACTGATTTTTCATGTTCATCATAGATATTATACTGTTTACAGGGTTGGTGAAATCAGTAAAGAAAACTTAAATCAGTTTTATAGGGCACTACATGAAAGTTACGTTAAAACAATTTTTTAGGTTTCACTTTCAACGCATACGCATGTTTCAAAGATACGGGATAGAAAGAGGCATCAGTTGATTTGTCGCCTTGTGCCATTTCACGCGTGGACAGTCACCGCATCCAGTGGCATGCACAGGGGGCACGCTAAAGTGCCCTTTCGGTTCAATCTCATCAACTGCAAATATCCAGGATTAGATCAATGTGTTTACTATTTGTGACTGACACCAAAGATTGTATGAGGCAATGCAGTGGAGATGCCTTCAATGTCAAACATCATTCAGCATTCTAGTGTCGCAAGGATGAAGTTGCCGATCCTGACTCGCCATCTCCTCTTTGGATGCACCTTTAGAGAAATGCACCATTACAGATTACACAATTAAAGAGTTTTTGTTTTCGATTTGTTTTATTTCATTAAGTAATAGTTTCAAGCTTTCTATTTATGTATCATGTCTGTGAGGTATATATTTGCTCTGTTTGGGTTCATTTTCGTGAAGCGCTTCTGTTGAGACGACAGAAAGCGCATGATGTTTGTTTCTTTATTTAGCCTAATAAAAGCACCGTTTGTAATGTTTTGTTGATATTGTGAGTGCACACAAATAAATGTAGACCCTTAACAATTCTGAATGATGTATTCTTACCTTTATGAGCAAACATGATGGAATATTTTAAACTGTTTCCACTGGGAAAAAAATGCAAGTGATCGCGCTGGCGCCTCCATGTTCTGCAAAGTGGCTTTAGCTTCCACTCTCTGAACAAACAATTGGATATGCATCTAACAGCGCACACATTTATCTAAGTTTAATGTTGAAACAAACATTGTTTTTTACTTGAACTCCTTTAGGCCTATATACATTTTACATTTGCAATTGATATCAGAAATGAGAATTGCCGTTAGCCGAGTAAAATTATGAATGAATGACGCATAGTAGTTCTGCTCTAAGCATTGACAAGTTTTTGAAAAGACAACCAGTGCCAGGTAAACATAAAGTAGATGATGAATCTACTTTAAAGATCGTAACTACAACAAAGCGAAGAAAATATGATGAAGCATATCTCGCACTCGGATTTACCAGTACAACGGTGGGTGATGAAGAGAGACCACAGTGTGTTGTGTGCCTCAAAATATTAGCATCTGACAGTATGAAGTCGAACAAGTTAAGACGCCACTTAGAAATGTCGAATCAGGAACACAAAGATAAGCCGGTTGATTTTTTCAGAAAAAAACTACTCAACTGTCATGCCCAACAGAGTCGCTTTACTAAAGCAGCATCTGTGCCTTCAAATGCCCAACTCGCCTCCTACAAAGTGGTCTACAGAGTGGCTCAGTCTAAGAAGCCACACACTATAGCTGAAGAATTAATACTTCCTTCTACTATTGATATGGTTTCAACTATGATTGATGACGCAACAGCCAGTAAACTAAAGACTATTCCTCTGTCAAACAACACTATCGCGAGGCGCATTTATGACATGTCAAAAGATATAGAGGTGCAGCTTAACGACAAGATACAAGACAATCGTTTTGGCCTGCAGATGGATAAAGCAACTGAAAGTAACAAAGACTGTTTATTGATAGCATACATCAGATTCATTGATGCTGATGATTTGAGGGAGGATTTGCTTTTCTGCAAACTTGTAACTAGAAGAGCCACTGCAGATGAACTGTTCAACATAATAGACACTTACTTGAAAGAGGCTGATCTGAAATGGGACAACTGTGTGAGCTCAGGCAATGGCATTAATCAAGCGCGTTTCCCCAAATGTGCAATGGACACACTGTATGATACCCCGGGAGGAGTTAGCGTCTAAACAGATGAGTCCCGAGCTGAACGATGTAATGACAGATATTATCGCCACTGTAAACTACATCAAAACAAGACCGGACAAAGCGCAGATTGTTTGCGCACTGTGTGAGGAAATGGAATCTGATCACACAGCAGTTTTGTTTCACAGCGAGTCCCGTTGAATGTCGTGTGGCAAAGTTTTATCCAGGTTGTTTGAATTGCGGGATGAGATCAGAATCTTCTTGGAAGAAGAGGGAAATTAACTTGCCGATAAGTTCAACAATAACAACTTCCTCATGAAACTGGCATACCTAAGCGATATGTTTCAGAAACTAAATGAACTAAATTTGCAGATGCAGGGCACCAACACCCACCTTCCCCAGCTGGCAAATGAAATCAAATCATTCACAAGAAAACTGGAGATGTGGGAGCAGAGAGTGAAAGAAGGGAATATAGACTCATTTGAGAACTTGAAATCATTCATTGAGTTCAACAAACTTCAGAACAGTGTGATCCCATGCATGACAACAATATCTCCGCTTATATCAACAATATATCTGCTTGAATTTTTTTTATTCTGCAAAGGGGGCCCAGCAGAAAGTTTGGGAACCACTGCTATAGCCTATATGTATTTTTGTATGTCATGCTTTGTACCAGACCTCAAAAGTTACCCGGGCCCATTTTTTTTTTTTTTTTTTAATTAAATTTTCGTTTTGAGGAATGTTTGTAAATATCTTATGATGAAAATTCATTAGCCTAGTGTATTTGTTATGAAGCTGATTTAAAATTCTTCATGACAAATTTTATGAAGTTAAAGGATAAGAAAGAATGGAATTAGTCTGTAGTCTATAGATAGATCTGACATAATTTAGGCTATAGCCTACTTTCTTCAACTGCAGAAAAAAAAAGAAACCATGTAATTTGCAGTGTTAACGTATGACTTAAATGAAAAACAAGAAATAAATCACAACAACAACAAAATACGAACAACAATAAGAACAAAGGAAAAAAATATTTGACTATATATATATATATACAATGAATGCTGAATGATCAAAATAGGTGAAATGAGTGAACGCATCTCCACTGCATCGCCATACAATCTTTGGTGTCAGCTGCAAATATTAAACACGTTGATCGAATTCTGCACAATTTAATGCACAAAATATCTCTTTTGCACAATTTCATGTACAAATGTCTCTTTTGTAAAACGTCATGTTGTCACGTTGTTCCAAGGATGAGACCAAAGACAGATATTAGGTGCAAACCAATACAGAGTTTTATTGACAATTGTGTAATATTGGAGTGCAGAAGTTCTTGTATAGTTAAAGTCCAGTGTCCCCTGTGTACGCCACTGGATGTGGTGAATGTCCACACGGGAAGTGGCGCGAGGTGACAAATGAACTGATGCCTCTTTCTATCCCAGATCTTTGAAACATGCATATAAGTGAAACCTGAAAAATCTGTGCGCATAAGCAAGTGATTTTTGTGAGTTTCAGCAGATGCACACGATCACAGATTGCACGCTTCTCAGCCAAAATAATAATTATAATAATAATAATTGAAATAATAACCCATGATATAAATTTTGGCCAAATTGCCCATCTAAATCATTCATCCCACACTATCAACAGACACATCATGTAGGCCACACTTCTTGTATTTCAATTGGGCACCACAAGGTGTCACTATGAACACCTTGTGGCACCTAAAAGCCTACCCCTCGCCTAACTGGCTCCATTGCTATTAGGTAATCCATTGCTAGGTAAAACACACCCTACTCATTACCCTAAATGTGGAAATAAAGAAATAAATAAAAATTTTGCTTCCTTATTTTTCTTCCTTACTTTTCTTCGTGTATATATATATATATATATATATATATATATATATATATTGCCTTTTTTAAATGTATTTATTTATTTTTAGTTATGTCAACTTTGACATTCCATAGAAAGTCCCACTTTCGGTGTTTACAGTGAACATGCAAAAAAATACCTTTAGTATTAAATACATTTATTTTTTTTTTAACATTTAAGAAAAAAAAGTATCAGGTTGATCAGGTTGGTTTTTACTACTTTTGGCCAATAATGTATTATTGATAATATGGACCAAAACCATTTGCACTCTCCAGGCCTATTTCTGCAGCTGATGCTTTGTTAAATAAATAAATAAATAAATAAGTCTTGCAAAGTCAATAAAGGCAGAAGATCCACTATTCACTTTAATGAATATAATTTAATCTCTAAATGTATTATTTGGTATAATTTGCAGCATAATACTACGGTTATTTATAGACACAATTACAGTTAGTATCCAGATAAAAAGAATACTATCAAGTTTTAAACAATTCCTTTGTAAACTATTTTTTTTTTACCCACAGTACATGAATTCACACATTCTTATTTTTACACATCCTGTGGAACTGCTGGTTGTGGTGACATTGTGATGATGTTATGAGCTGAATATATTTTTAGAATTAAAACAGAGAATAGTGAAGCACAAGAATAGTGTTAACAGTTCTGAGGAATCTTTTAGACAGTGGTCTGAGGTTGATGAAGTGGCTAATATAATGCTTTTTACTGTCTAAAGCAATTGAAAAAAATGCAATAAGGTTAGAGATTTATGAACACAAAAGTGATGCTAAGCAAGCAACACTAAATAAGCTTCTTATATGTTGAGTGTCATTCTGCAAGAAGCAAAAATAAAGGAAGATCTAAAAACCACTGATGTGAAATTCCCTTCAGACAGTTTTATCTTTCTATAGTACTTCCTCTTTCACACTCAGTATATACAATTGTTTCTATGTATGCAACAAAAAGTATGTCCATTAATGAATGTATTTTCTGTCAATGTTTTTCACAATATATATATATATATATATATATATATATATATGAAGAACATTTTTTAATATTTGTCTGAGATTATAATATCCCTAAATGTGATATATATATATATATATATGTATGTATGTATATATATATCACATTTAGGGATATTATAATCTCAGACAAATACACTGTAAAAAATAAAAAACACAATTTGTTGAGTCATCTTAAAATTTTGAATTTGTTACCCTGCTGCCTTAACATTTTAAGTTCAGTCAACTAAAATAAGTTTAGTCAACTTGAAATGTTAAGTTGGACTAAGTAAGAATTTAGATATTTGTGTTTGCTAAACTTAACAGATGGGTAAGTAACCCAGCTGCCTTAAAATTTTAAGTTGATTCAACTCAAATATCTAAGTTGTCACTTAGTATAATTTAACATTTCAAGTTGAATAAACTTTTTTGAGTTGACTGAACTTAAAATTTGAAGGCAGCCAGGTTACAAATTGTTTTAAGTTGACTCAACAAATTGTTTTTTACAGTGTACCCCATATTCATATTGTTTGCCATATATTGTTTTTTTTTCATAACTGTCCCTTTTGTGTGTCAGAGGAGACTGTGTGTCTGCGTGTATGAGCTAATAATATGTGCAATAGTGAACAACTGTAAATGAGACCTGTGACCTTTTTAAAGAACCGAACGATTGTGGATGGCAATAAGATGAAATTTAGTTTCTTCAAAAGTACTACAATAATTGAGTAGCCAGATTGATTAAGATGAACAGGCAGATATATAACAAGTAGAAATATATCAGAGCCAAATATATCAGGGACAAACTCAACATCATCAGTGTCAGAGAATAAAAACAGATAGAGATGAGCTCATAGTTGTGGTTTGGTTTGTTCTGTTTGACCTTAGTGGCATTAACCAGTGTGAGAGCAGCAGCTGATCACTAGTTTATGTTTATTTACTTTTAAAGAGTTACAAATACAGTTAATACCATAATTACAATAAATATCCATCAAAGTATTGTTTACTTTTCCTTGTTCATACAGGAATATTACTTAATGGAAAACTGATGCTGTTCAGTTTGATACTGACAACATCATGACAACATTTCTGTCCAAAACTTGCCTGTTAGTCAGCTTAACACTGTGAAAACTGTTAGGTATGTCATAATGTGTCATTATGTTGGATCTGACTGTAGGTATTAGGAACTCTTGAGGTTTTAACAGTCTGTGTCTTTAACCGTCTGTCATTATTCGGTCAGTATGGAGCTCAGTCAACTTCCTCTTGTGTTCTGTGAGTATTGCTTTCTCTGGATGTATTTCAGTGGATGTTGTTTGCTCTTATATTGTGAATAGGAACAAGTGATTTAGCGTACCTGGACTTTTTTTTTTCCTTTTAATGCTGTTCTCAGATTTTCAAATCCAGCCCTATATATGAGGAAAAAATGATGTGCAGTTAGTGCTGTTTGTGAAAGAGAAATGCACTTTGTTGTGTTTGAGTCAGTTTGTTTGTTCAGGCAGCCATTTTTATTTATTTATTTATTTATTTGCGCTTTGTAACAATGTGTATTGAATCAGTTCTGTTGCTTAGACATTCACTAGTACACAGTTAGTAATTAGTTACTTTATTCCTCTTCTTGTGATCAGACTGAAAACAGGTCTTGAAACAGGTCTCTCTGCTATAGGATGAAATCTGTAAAATATTAAACATGTTTTTTGTGTGTGTGTTCATCTGGACACATACGCAGTCCTCCACACAGCTTTTCAAAATTATGTTTGGTTTCTGTCCAACTACACAACTACACATGGTTGATGTACAATACCAGTCAGAAGTTTTTGAACGGTAAGATTTTTAATGTTTTTTTTTTATTTTATTATTATTATTCTTTTTTTTTCTCTTCTGCTTATCAAGCCTGCATTTATGCGATACAAAATACAACAAAAAAAAGTAATGCTGTGATTTTTTGTATCATTTAAAATAACTGCTTTCTCTTTGAATATATTTTACAGAAATATTTTTTTTTGTTTGTTTTTTTGGTTTTTTTTTCAGCTGCTTACACACATTTTCAAACCTTTGCTTCTATTTATCAAAACTTTACACACAAATCCAAGAACTGCACACACAAAATACAAAATGCCTCACATCTCTTGCAAAATGAGGCACTGCATTCAAAATATCACAAACACATTACAAAAGCAAACATTTGTTATATGTATTTTTGGACATATCGTATACACACACAGCTATTCAAAACCTCATGAGTTCCTATGCACATTTCTGTACAAGATTGAATGTAATTGGCAAAATTCACAGTAAACAAGAAAGCAAGATTAAAACCTATATAATGTATAATGTTACAAAAGCTTTTTATTTCAGATAAAGGCTGATCTTTATAGTTTTTGATTCATCAAAGAATCTACTACTCAACTCTTTTAAATATTCATATTAATAATAATAAATGTTTCTTGAGCAGTAAATCAGCAGAATGATTTCTGAAGGATCATGTGACACTGAAGACTGGAGTAATGATGCTGTAAATTTTGCTTTTTGTATATATTACAATATATTACATTTTAAAATATATTTAACTAGAAAGCAGCTATTTTAAATAGTAAAAATATTTTACAATATTACTGCTGTATTTTGGATCACATAAATGCAGGCTTGGTAAGCAGAAGATAAAAAAAGAAAAAAAAAAATAATTTAAACAACAACAACAACAAAACATTAAAAACTTCTGACTGGTAGTGTATATCAACCATGTGTTGACTTGACAGAAACCAAACATATTCGTGAAAAAGGTGATTATTCCAAAACATATTCCAAGGCCTATTCTAAAGCCATGATTGGTTGGTGTTAAGTAAAGCAATGAGTGTTTGGCAGAGGTGATACTTTAAAGTCATAAGCAAGTCTCCCAAGTCTCAAATCCCAAGTCCTCAAAGAGTTAAATTTATTTATAAATTTACAAATTAAATGATGATTGTGCATTAGTGATGAACACCTGCTGTTAACAATGGACATCACTAAAGAAAAGAGAAACACAAGAACTACAACTGAATTCAGCCACAGCCTTGAATGGAATAAACTGAAGAAGAAGAAGAAAAAAAAAACCAAAAAAAAAAAACACCATGCCACCATAATTGTGGTCAGAGTTTGCTTTAGTTGGTCCCTTTCACTAATTCAAAGTAATTTAGTTTTAAACAATAACAGTTGAACAATTGCTGAATCAAACCTTGAAGAAACAGATTCCCTTACATTTTCTGCTTACAATGCATGATGAATGAACATCATGAAGTGGTCTCTCTCTTTGGTTTATTAACATTCAATTATTGTAGATCTACTAAAACTGTATTAAAGGGGTCATCGGATGCCTATTTTCCACAAGTTGATATGATTCTTTAGGGTCTTAATGAAAAGTCTGTAATATAAGTTGATTAAAATTGTCAATGGTTTTGTAAAACAACACCCTTTTTACCTTGTCAAAATGAGCTCAGCAAAAATCATCTCATTCTAAGGATTTGTTCCCTTAAATGTAAATGAGCTCTGCTTGCCCCGCCCCTCTCTTCTCTCTGTGGAAAGACGGTCTTGTTTACATTAGCCACATTAGCCGCGTTTAGCCGCTAAACGTCCTGACTTCCACGCTATAAGGAAAATAAATGAGGTATAAAAAACGCGTATACACACTTCTGCTGTAAGTGAAGCTGGATCATGAATGATTTGCACGAACTTGGACGGATTTATGTAGATCGGGAGGCGCATTCCCTTCACAAACAAACGTAATCTACTGCATCTTCAGCTGCTCAGATGTCAGGAGTAAATGACGACCACTATGTTCATTATTACATCCAGCAACACAACACCTCAATCGGAGATATTCTTGTCTAACTTACATCTCTGCTTCAGCATCCAAACAAGGAAAGTTACTGGACTGTTACAGCTGATCTGAGGTAAGAGTTCATGTCAATCAACTATCGTGGGAGCGGCTTCTGTGGGTGTGACGGCACACCGACAGGCATCTGAGAATGGCTTGATTTGAAGAAGGGGATATTATTTTTACAGATTAATTAAAAACCACTGCATGGATTTTTATCATTATAGGGTAGATTTGTACATACACTGCCAACAAACATTAATGTTCAAACATGAAAAAGTGAACTTAGCATCCAATGACCCCTTTAAACAAATGCTACCATAATGTTTTGATATTGAAAACAAAAGAACTGCAATGGCTCTGGCTTTTAGACATTAACACTTATCATACAAACCTCAACAGTGGTGACAACAATTATTCATACTGTAGTGCATGATTTTTTACTAAGTTGTTACCCAGCATGCATTGCAGCATGAAGCATTGTGTTGATTGTCACCATTTTTAAGATTCATATGCTTATTCTTGATGTCTGTGTGTGTCTAAATAATACTGCTGTTTATTTCTATGTATGCATTAGTTTTATTTTCTGTAACCACATTGTTATAAATAAATAAATTGTTACAATTCCAAAAAAAGAAAAAAGTTTTTGTAGTGCCTTAAAATTTTAGGTTTAGTCAACATGAAATGTTAAGTTGTACTTGAACAGCATGAACACTTACTTTTTTAAGTTGAAACAACTTCAAGTTTTTTTTCTTTTTTTTTTTTTTTCTTTTTATACACAGTGTACTAGTGCAACACATTCTTTGCTTGTGGAAGTTTCAACAGGTTGATTATACAAAACCTAAACATAAAAAAGTTATTTTGATTGTAATGCAGCCAGCTTATGAAACATGTATAATGAGAGAGAGCCAATGCAAGAAGTTAAGAGTCAAGAGCCCAACTAAAGCAAACACTGATCTCCATGATGGTGGCATCATTTTAACCAATAAAACATCAACATCTGATCCTCTGTAATTCTCAATAACAGCATGTGTTCATCACTAATGCACAATCATCATTTAATTAGTCAATTATCTCATTAAATTTAACTTTTTAAGGACTTGGGATTTGAGACTTGGGAGACTTGCTTGTGACTTGAAAGTCTCACCTCTGGTGTTTGGACAAGTGAGGTGTTAGTGTGACGCACTGATGAATTGGTGTGGCATTTTTATGCAAATGTAGAATGTGCAGAACAGGTTCAGGAAATCAATAATAAGCACTTTTTATACAAATAAATATGATAAAGCAATCCTGTGAGTTCCGATTAAAAAAATATAAATATCACGTCTATTTTTATGAAACATTTAGGTGTTAAAATAGTGTAATATTTAAATGTTTAAAACATACCATAATGCGACCATTTAAACTTTTTATTTATTTATTTATTTATTAAGTGATATTTTTCACTGGGACATTGACAGAAACAGCAGTTTACATCTATGTGTGATTTAGTTAGAACTATTAATTAAATATAATTAATTACATTAAATAGATTTAAAATAAAATATATTAATTAAATAAAGTTAGATTTAAACAGATAAATAGATTTCATAATATATTAAATATATATAATAGATTTAATATATAATTAGAATATTTAATAATAATATATACTATTTATATAGAATATTTATTATATTTATTATATTCACTAACCATGCATAAACGTTGTTTTCTCAAAAACACAAACATGTACATTCATGTTGCTTACATATTATTGTAGCCCAGTTTGTGCTGATTACAGTGTAACCAGACTTTAGCCATTAATGTGTTTTTAAGATACTGAAAAAAGCACAAATGTCAGGGCATGTCAAAACTTCTCCAGGGCCCCAAAACACCCTCAGACCCCAGGGGGTTAATATTTATTATATATTATAATAATATAATATCATATTTAATAATAAATGTTAACAGATAAATAGATTTGAATTTAATTGAATAAATAGATCTCTATTGAAACGTGCACTCGCGCGATGGGCGTTACCGTTGTGACGTAAACGTGATGGCGCAAGCAACTGCGAAGACAGAAGCTATTCATTCTGTATATTACCAAAGACTGAAGACATAATCACGGTGATAGATCCTTTATGTAATTTATTTTAATTCTACATTGAGGACATTTTATAAAACCTACAGAGGATGGGACCCTACCTGCCCAATGAATGGTTTTCACAAAGCAATGCAGCTACGTGGAAATTCAAACTGCAAAGCTTTAACGGTCATCTGACAGACGGACTAAGCCGAAGGTAAGCATTATAAATGTACTTTTATTTGTCATTTTGTATATCTAAGGTAGAATTTTACTTTACATTTATATTGTTCTGTGTTTTGACATTTTCAAATTCCCCTTTTTGTAATTTTTAGACATCCCTGTTTGTTAACTTGTGCGTGAGGTGGTCCTAGTTACAATCTGAGGTAAATTTATGTTGATCCATTTTGTTTAAATTCATCACTTCAACACGTAACTCCTCAATAATGTAAGATTTTACCACTTCATCTTGTGTGAAGTGTTTGTTCTTGTAGTAAAATAGACTTTGTCATGGATCCCGGACTCTCATGCGAGCCTGTGAAATTAGGCGGCTAAAAAGTAAAAATTGCATTAAAAAACATCAATTTAAAACAATTCACTAAAAATTAAATATCAGTCTAGCAGTATTTTCTGATTATATGTCACCACAGAGGCCAAAATGAGTATTGTGAAGCTATATTTATAATAATCTTTTATATTTCAATTGTGTTTTCAGGGCACCTGAACACAGAGAAACTTGAGATGTTGTGTCAACTTGGACAGAAGCTCAGTTCCACCTGCCACACCAGACTCACTGCTGTATGGAGGCCTGTCCACTAGCACATGGGTTTTTGGAGCCATTCTGCAGGGGAGAAGATTTTCCAAGGACCCCTCATTATTACAAAAGTGTCTAAGGCTAAAGTTAATGTGGATGGGAGTAATTAACATAATATGATTGTTTTATTGGTGCAAATGGTTCTCATTTATATAAACTGTTTAATAATACAGCACAATATAGACATAATTTACCATTTTTTACCCAAAAGTTGCACGAGGTCAGGAAACACACATAAGTTGCGTAGGTATAAGATGCATTTTACTATTACTTTCAGCAATAATGTAAAATACTGATAAATAAAACAAATGTTAAGAAACTTGACAAACATTATAAACACTGCATATGTAACTTACTTTCTCTCACATCAATTTGATGGTATTCAAAACAGAACAAAAAAAAAATCTATCTATGTATTATATATATGTATATATAAACTATTTTATATATAACTATTTTTATTGAAACCTTTAAGTGCTTTTAAGTGTTTATGTTTTGCTTAGGCTTCAGCACGTCTCAGATTTGAAAAACATGACTTGTAGGCCAGAAAATATGGTATAGCAAAATATTTTGAAGACTCTTTGGCTTTGGGTCACGGACTGCAGTTTGAAAACCCCTGCACTAGCATATAGCTCTTTTCATTATTGTGCATAGATATTATTATTTGAGATACAAGTACAAATAAATACAAATTAAGTACAAATAAATTACATTGAAATAAGCATGAGTGTAAGTTGATTGCAGCCTAAGAGTTTTTATTTTGTCCAGATTCAGTATAAATGACGTCTAAATGTGACTGCAGTTGACCCTATAAGACGTTGAAAATACATCCACAATGACCACATCTGAACTATATTTTAACCTTCTAGAGACATCTAGTGGACGTCATAAAAATACATAAAATCTTTCATTCTGGCTTTACAGGGGACGTCATTTCAACGTCCGACAAAGATGTTGAAATGACGTCGGACCTTTGGACCACCTAGCATTCAAGAGACATAAAAAAGAGATTTTTGCAAAAACGCTGAGAACTTCGGAAACATCGTCCAAATTTTGTTAGTTTTGTATCATTTAATTCCCTGGGTTATGCCGATTCTGACGATGTCTCATTTGTCATTTTCCATCAGCGCGTCTGTCGGCCATATTGAGGAAATGAAAAACAGTTTTTTCACTACTCCTTTTCAATTTTTTTCCCAATTTTGACCAAAATATGTTGTGATCTTTGGACCGAGCCGCACAGTAATTACTAACACTGAAACCTCTCCTTACACTGTAAAAAACAATTTGTTGAGTCAACTTAAAATAATTTGTAACCTGGCTGCCTTAAAATTTTAAGCTCAGTCAACTCAAAAAATGTTTATTCAACTTGAAATATGAAATTATACTAAGTGACAACTTAGATATTTGAGTTGAATCAACTTAAAATTTTAAGGCAGCTGGGTTACTTACCCATCTGTTAAGTTTAGCAAACACAAATATCTAAGTTGTTAGTACAGCTTAACATTTCAGGTTGAATAAACTTATTTTAGTTGACTGAACTTAAAATTTTAAGGCAGCAGGGTAACAAATTATTTTAAGTTGACTCAACAAATTGTGTTTTTTTATTTTTTACAGTGTAGTAGTCTGATGAATGTGCCTGAGTGACTAGCTCAATGCATTACACCACGGATCCCGGATGCTTAATGTCGTGGGCTCATCGTGTGTAATGTTGTTTCACTTGGAGCCAGTTGCTGAAATTCTACTTTCAACAACTCAAGTCTTTGCAAAATTTAATAAAACACAGTGTATGATTTGCATGGTGTGTAAAACAAAAGGCTAAAGCTTTAAAAATGTTCTACAAATTCAATGTATAGAAAGTGTTTAACCATAGACACCATCCATTGGTTTTATTATTATAATTATTAGGGGCCAATCAAAAAAATGTTTTTCAGGATTCTTTGATGAAAAGAAATATCCAAAGATCATCATTTATCTGAAATAAAAAGCTTTTGTGACATTACACATTATACCATTCATAAGCTTGGAGTCAATCATAATATAGGGGACTGTAGAAATTAATACTTTTATTTAGCAAGAGTGCTTTAAATTGATCAAAAGTGATAAGGACATTTCTAATGTTACAAAAGATTTTTATTTCAGATAAATGCTGTTCTTCTGAACTTTCTACTCATCAGAGAAACCTGAAAAAAATCTATTCAGCTGTTTTTTGTTTTTTTGCATAATAATAATAATAATAATAATAATAATAATAATAATAATAAATGTTTTGAGCAGCAAATCAGAATATTTGAATGATTTCTGAAGGATCATGTGACTGGAGTAATGATGCTAAAAATTCAGCTTTGAAATCACAGGAATAAATTATATTTTAAAATATATTCAAATAGAAAACTATTTTAAATAGTACAAATATTTCAAAATTTTGGGATTTTTGTGTAAAGTTTTGAATAAAAAAGGCATAGTTAAAATGTGTGTAAGCCGCTGAAAATAGAAAGAAAGAAAAAGTAAGATAGATTGTTAGATTGAATTTTGCATTGAAAATCAGAACATATTCTAAATACAATATAGTACATAAATTATACTGATGAGTGTTGTGGGAGGTGCTGGAATAATGGAACCAGTTTGTGGTTGCATTAGTCCAATAGCCTGTCCATAAATGTGAGTATGTGTATTGTGTTGTAAGGACCTATTTTGGCATGCTGGTGGTGAACCCCATTCTGTGTGACTGCAGCATTTATTGTGAAGTTAACAACACGTTGGCCCGGGACATTCGAAATGTTTCTCTGTGTTTACCTGTTGCCTTTTTATAGTGCTTACATCTTGATTGTTGAGTTTACAGTTCAGTACAGAAGTGTCTGCACACCTGATGGCTGTGTTTGGTCAGTTGGTTCATGTGTGTAGTATTTTGGAAAGCAGTGCCTTAAAATGGTAAACAAGTGACATTGTGTTAGATTTCTGTGTCTAATGTACAGAAGTGAGTTTAGTGTCTTGTAAAACAATGTGTGTGGTGTTTTGCAAAAATTGTGAGGCTGAGAATTATGTAAATTTGGTCCCTGGGTGTCAGGTTTCACTAGGGTGTTTTTAATTTTAGTGTGTAAGCAATCGTTAAAAAAACAAAACAAAACAAAACAAAACAAAACAAACAAACAAAAAAATTGTAACAGAAACCTGTGTTGTGAAGCTGAGAAACATTTAAGAGTAATTTTTTTTTTTTGTGTTTTATAAGCAAAGGAAGAAGAATATGCCTTCATATGGCTGATATAATATACACAATATCAGCTCAATGCTCACATTTTCTTTTTGTGATTTTAGTGCTGATTTCAGTCATTCACTCTGGACAAACTGAAGGTGAGAAAATTTCATCACATATTTACATATGAGTGATTCTACACTACACAAACTGTGAAAAAGAGTGTTATGATTCTTATTGATTATAAAAGCATCTTTTTAACAAGTTTCTTCTGTGTTATGACTAGAGGAACAATTTAGTAGCGGTGACAATACAGAGCACATATATTTCCTCACATAATGAACTGCTCTGAGAAATTAGTGAAAATGTTTTATAAAACATTAAATAAATGATTATAACAGCTATAGAACAACATTTCAGTCTAACCTAATATAGCATGTGTGTTTTGCAATAAACTGTTCATACAGTAAAAACAGCTAATTTTATTATTTTATTATTATATTATCACATTATTTTCATTGTGAATTGTTGTCAATGTACAGAAAAACCAAAAGCCAAAGTGACCATTAAACCTGCTCAACATGTATTCAGAGGAGACACAGTCACTCTCAGATGTGACATAAATGGTGAAGAAGTCACTGACAGTCACTGGTATAAAGAAGGTTTGACTGGTGTTTTTAGCAAACTAAAGGAACACACATTCAGTTCTGTTACTGAGTCTGACGCAGGTAAATACTCCTGTTATGGATCAGCAACACAAGGATCAGACTGGTCACAAATAAGTGATGCAGTTACACTGACAGTATCAGGTGAGTTTGATCATCTCTTCACACACAAACACACGTTCAATGTGTTATTAATGAGTGATTTCTTTTCAGCATTGGATGCCCATTTTCCTCAAGTTGATATGATTCTTTAGAGTCTACATGAAAAGCTTATAACATACTTTGGTTAAAATTTCTCGATGATAGTGCAAAACAATACCTTTTTTACCTTGTCAAAATCAGCTCTGTTCACAGCGACTCGTTTCAGTGCATATCCCTTTAAATGACAATGAGCTACTGCTCACCCCGCCCATCTCTTCCATTCTGAAGTCACCATTCTATATTCATTCAGTTACAACTGCTCAAAAACGTTTTAAAATACATTTGTACATTACTTATTAGTCATTAAAAATATCTTCATAAACCCTATACAAAGAAAACCTTAATATAGTGTAATGGACACAACAAAGCTTACTGAACTTTATGTCAGTAGATTATAAATAGAACGAGATCACGTCAGGTGTAGACACGGCGTTGGACTGTTAACTTTAGTCGCATTCATCGTGGAACTTGCAAACTAGCACATTATTAGGAAAGACAATTTGCAAATATTCATTCAGAAAAATGAATAATAATAAAAACCTTACACTCACTTCTTCTAGAGGTGAAGCTTGATCACAAACAGTTGGTACTAATCCATCCTTCAGGAACGCCTCTTTAGCAAAACCAGCTTGCCGGCTACAATGCAGTCTGGTGAAATGAATCGTGTAAACACATTTATGTAGATCAGCGTGTGCATTCCCTTTAAAAGCAAGAGTAATCCACTGAGTCTTCCAGCTCAGATGTTAGGAGTAAATAATGATTGTTATGTCCATTATTGCATCCAACAACAAAAAACTTTAATCACTTAGGAGACATTCTGCTCTGGCACTGAAACAATGGCGAACTGTTTACAGCTCACTCACACAGCAAAAAAAGCCCAGTATTAAATTATCTCTCCTGGGAGTTTATTTGACCCCACACTCAAGAGTGTAAAAGGGGTCATTGGATGCCCATTTTCAACAAGTTGATATGATTCTTTAGGGTCTTAATGAAAAGTCTATAATATACTTTAGTTAAAAATTCTCAGTGGTAGTGCAAAACAACACCCTTTTTACCTTGCCAAAATAAGCTCTGCAAAAATCACCCCATTCTGGTCGAGGCTGCTTTAAATGCAAATGTGCTCTGTTCACCCCACCCCTCTCTTCTCTCTGTGGAGTGACAAGACTGTTTACTTTAGCTGCATTTAGACACTAAACTTGCTAACTAGCACATTATCAGGAAAGGCGATCGCAAAGATTCATAAAAAGCCCTTATACTCATTTCAGCTCAGATGTTGGGAATAAATGACGACCACTACATTCATTATTACATTCAGCAACACAACACCTCAATCGCTCAATTGGAGATATTCTTGTCTAACTTACATCCCTGCTCCGGCATCAAAACATGAAGGTTGGACTGTTACAACTGATCTTAGGTAAGACGCTAATGTCAACTATGGTGGGAGCGGCCTCTGTCAGTGTGACGCAACAACGACAGGCATCTGAGAATGGCTCGATTTGAAAAAGGGGATATTATTTTTACAGATTAATTAAAAACCACTGCATGGATTTTTATCAGTATAGGGTAGATTTGTACATACACTGACAACACACATTAATGTTCAAACAGCATGAAAAAGTGAACTTAGCATCCGATGACCCCTTTAAAAGTAACACTGAAGAGTGTCAAATTAACACTGAAGCAGAGTTAACGTTAATGAGATAATTAATTATTAATTAAGTGATGATTGACCATTATTGAAGACACCTGATATTAACAAGCAGAATCACCAAAGGAGAATATATATATATATATATATATATATATATATATATATATATATATATATCACCATTACAGTGGTCAGTGTTTGCATTAGTTGGGCTCTTGACTCTTAAATTTTTCTTTTTAGATTTTGTATGGCTGCCATAAATGAGCTATAACATCCAGGTAAGCCAAGAGCACAAGTCATCAGGTGGTCATGATGATTATGTTTTAACATAATCATTATTTGACCTGAACCATTGAATTCTTTCATAGTCTAATTTATAGCTATTAGACTTTAAACAAATTCAGTGATTCAAATCAAATAATGAATGTCCTGAATAATTAACGTCAGCCTTTAGATTCCACAACAAAATATCTGGCCTTTTTTCATTTATTTTGGAAAGATTTCTTACGAGCAGTTGTGATTAAAAACGAACAAACAAACAAACAAAAAAAACTTTCTGAAGAAGTATTTTGTTTAGGCACACACAGGCATCAAGAGCCAGCATATGAATCTCAACAATGGTGACAAACAGCATATTCAGATAAACAGATTAACTCTGAACATCACAAAACAATCTACTAAAAAGTCACATAAAAACAGCAAAAACAAAAGATAATTCAGCTCATAATGTATTCATGCTTCCATGGATGAGTTCTGATTGGCTACAACATGCTTTTTTGATGGTCACTGTTGTTGTGATTCTCACACTGATTCTTCATGTCTGTTGGTCTAAATTAAAGATATTTTTGATCAAAATAAGTTAAAAAAAATTGTCTGATTATAGATATGATGTTGTTCATGGGGCTGGTGTAATCTGTAAAAAAAAAAAAAAAAAAAAAAAACTTAATTCACATTTACAGATCATTACATGAAGGTTATGGAAAAATATAATCAAGGCCTTTCCTTTGGTTTGTCTGGTTGTTATAACTCTGTTACAACAGGCAAACAACATTGAATGTTAAAATGTAAGGGTCAAGAGCCCAACTAATGCAAACACTGACCACAATTTTGCTTAAAAATTGTGATCTTTTCCTTTGGTGATTCTGGTTGTTAACATCAGGTGTCTTCAATAATGATCAGTCATCACTTAATTAATCACTAACTACCTCATTAACTTTAACTCTGTTTCAGTGTTACTTTTAACACTCGAGTGTGGAGCCAAATAAAATCCCAGGAGAGTTAATTTAACACTGGGCTTTTTTGCTGTGCAGGGCGGGTCTGTGGTTAAACACCAGTGTCAGTCAACAATTGTAGGAGGGGCCTTGGTCCCTTAACACAATTTAATAAGTTAATAACACAGTTTTTTTTTTTGCCTATAATAATAATAATAATAATAATAATAATAATAATAATAATAATAATAAAGTACAGTGTTCTTTCTTTACTCAAAAAGGAGGAGAAGAAAAATGCATATGCTTTATTTACAACCAATACAGCATCATCTTTTCTAGATTTTGACCAAACGTTGGCTACACTGTTAGACCTTACCAGGCTTTTTACAGTAACATACAAACATGCCATGTTATTATTTTATTATTATATTATATTATATTATAACATTATTTTTATTGTGAATTGTTGTCATTGTACAGAAAGACCAAAAGCCAAAGTGACCATTAAACCTGCTCAACATGTATTCAGAGGAGACACAGTCACTCTCAGATGTGAAATAAATGGTGAAGAAGTCACTGACAGTCACTGGTATAAAGAAGGTTTGATTAGTGTTTTTAGCAAACTAAAGGAACACACATTCAGTTCTGTTACTGAGTCTGACGCAGGTAAATACTACTGTTATGGATCAACAACACAAGGATCAGACTGGTCAGAAATAAGTGATGCAGTTACACTGACAGTATCAGGTGAGTTTGATCATCACACAAACACACGTTTAATGTGTTATTAATGAGTGATTTCTTTTCAGCTCCCAGCAGTTTTCTTAAAGGGGTCATTGGATGCCCATTTTCCTCAAGTTGATATGATTCTTTAGAGTCTACATGAAAGCGTATAACATACTTTGGTTAAAATTTCTCAATGATAGTGTAAAACAATACCTTTTTTACCTTGTCAAAATCAGCTCTGTTCACAGCGACTCGTTTCAGTGCATGTCCCTTTAAATGATAATGAGCTACTGCTCACCCCGCCCATCTCTTCCATTCTGAAGTCACCATTCTTGGTCATTCAGTTACAACTGCTCAAAAAACATTTTAAAATACATTTGTACATTACTTATTAGTCATTAAAAACACCTTCATAAACCCTATACAAAGAAAACCTTAGTATAGTGTAGTGGACGCAACAAAGCTTACTGAACTTTATGTCAGTAGATCATAAATAGAACGAGATCACGTCAGGTGTGGACATGGCATGGGACTGTTAAATTTAGTCGCATTCATCGTGGAACTAGCACATTATTAGGAAAGATGATTTGCAAATATTCATTCAAAAAAATGAATAATAAAAACCTTACACTCATTCCTTCTGGAGGTGAAGCTTGATTGTCTCTTCATGCACACAAACACGTTTAATGAGTGATTTCATTTCAGCTCCCAGCAGTTTTCTTAAAGGGGTCATTGGATGCCTATTTTCCACAAGTTAATATGATTCTTTAGAGTCTACATGAAAAGCCTATAAAGTGCTTTGGTAAAAAAAAAAAAATAAAAAAAATCTCAATGATACCCTTTTTACCTTGTAAAAATCAGCTCTGTTCACCCGTTTTGGTGCATGTCCCTTTAAATGATAATGAGCTACTGCTCCCCCTGCACCTCTCTTCCATTCTGAAGTCACCATTCTTATTCATTCAGTTAATACATACATGCCATGTCTTTTACAGTAAATTTCTACAATTGCTGTTTGAAGATGCAACATTAAAAGGATCTTTCTTTTTCCATCTAAAGAATTAGATGAACATCAACTGCAAACGACAAATGAACACATTAAATATGTCAAGATCTAAACACCATTAACATCTTCACTTATTACAGACACCATGTTCACTTTATTTATGACATCTGTCTAAGATCTTATTGAGAATTAACAGAGGTTTAGCTCTAGTTCACAGTGCTTTATGTTTTAAGTCACCCTTAAACACACTCAAAAAAATGATTCTTTAAACCTACTTAATTCAATTATGGACAGTGGTTCCACACAACCAAATTGTTTTTGATGAACGTGAATGGAATTTTTTGAATCTGTGCAAACTCTTTGTGTTGTGACAACACAGCTGAATGAGGAAGAATTTATGTGAAATAGTAATGTCCAACCAACTCAATTTATTCACTTCCCTGTAACTTAAACCGGTTAAGTTTAGTGAACATGTTTTGGTTTATTAAAAACTGGCCAAATATGTTTCACTTTATCAACATAAGGAAGTTTGTTTCAGACAACTCATTTAAATTATGGACAGTGGTTCCATCCAATTGGTTCTAGTTACTTAAACTAAATGATTTCAAGTTAAAGTTACTCCCTTCAACAAAGCATTTTTTGTGATTATTTTGCAATGAATCACAAAAGACAAGATGTCACAAATTATCAAGTGTATTTGTTAAACAAGAGCAACAATTACAGTTACAACCACATTACAAAATTACAGAAATATTAAACTATTATCATTTTCTAATTGGCATATAAAGGTAACCAATCAAACCTTAATCCAGGAACAGGAACTGGCTCCGGCTCCAGAAATAAATTCTGCAGTACTCCAAATGTGTACCTGATTTTAGGAGTTCAGGTTTAGTCCATACATCAGTCAAGTCCATATCACCCGGAATCGCAAGGAAGTCTGGAGAGATTTCACCAGACTTTAAAGATCATGTTACGCACTTATTGTACTGAGTCAGAGAAAGAGTGGGATGAGGGTCTGCCATTGCTTCTGTTTGCGGTGAGAGAAACGGTCCAGGAGTCTCTCGGTTTTAGTCCCGCAGAGTTAGTTTTTGCGCACACTGTGCGTGGACCGCTTAAACTTTTGAAAGAAAACTGGTTGTCCGAAGGGCAATCTGTTGTTAATGTGTTGGACTATGTTAGTTCCTTTCGGGAACGTCTTCACAGAGCTTGTGAACTTGCTCAGTCAGCTCTGTCGGATGCTCAGTCCAAAATGAAAGAACATTTTGATAAACGTGCAACAGCTCGCTCGTTTGAGAAGGGAGACCAAGTTTTGGTTTTGTTACCTCTTCTTGGCTCTGTGTTGCAGGCAAAATTCTCAGGACCTTATGTAGTGGAGCGAAAACTTAGTGACACGGACTATATCATTCGTACTCCCGATCGTCGGCGAAAAACTCGGGTGTGCCACATAAACATGATTAAACGTTATGTTGTGCGAGGAAAGGAACAAGAGTCGAAAAGCTCTATTATTCCTTCTGCTTCTATCTCTGTGGTGCCGCTTTCTTGCACTGACGAGGATAATGATGAGCTGTGTTTGCGAAGTATGCCCACGTCCAGTGTTAGACTGAATAACTCTGAAGTCTTGTCTGATTTGAATTCGTATTTGTTGCACTTAAGTGATGTTCAGAGAGCAGACGTTGTGACATTAATTAATTCATTTTTGTGTTTATTTTCTGATGTTCCAACACAGACTAATGTTGTTAAACATGATATTGAGGTACATGGTCATCCACCTATTAAACAGAATGCATATCGTGTGAACCCAACTAAACGAAAGATCATTGAGTCTGAGGTGAAATATCTTGTGGAGAATGGTTTGGCTGTTCCCAGTTCGAGCGCTTGGAGTTCACCCTGCTTGCTGGTTCCGAAGCCCGACGGAACGCATCGTTTTTGCACTGACTACCGTAAGGTAAATGCGATTACAAAGCCTGATTCGTTTCCTTTACCGTTGATGGAGGATTGTGTTGACAATGTTGGTTCGGCTCAGTTTGTGACGAAGCTAGATCTCTTGAAGGGTTACTGGCAAGTTCCCTTGACCGAACGTGCAGCCGAGATAGCCGCATTTGTCACTCCTGATAACTTCCTCAACTATACGGTCATGGCTTTCGGACTTCGAAACGCGCCAGCTACGTTTCAACGTTTGATGAACTCAGTGTTAGCAGGGGTACAGAATTGTAAAGCGTATTTGGATGATACTGTGGTTTATTCGTCTTCTTGGAAAGAGCATGTGGACACCTTGACTACTGTCTTCACACGCTTGCGCGATGCTTCTCTTACATTAAATCTGTCTAAGTGTGAATTCGCAAAAGCCACTGTCACTTATTTAGGGAAACAGGTTGGTCAAGGACAAGTGCGTCCTGTTGCCCAAAAAGTGCAGGCAATTGTTGATTTTCCCGTGCCTCAGACCAAGCGTGAACTTCGCCGTTTTCTCGGCATGGCTGGTTATTATAGAGCATTTTGCCGAAACTTTTCCGATGTTGCTCTACCATTAACTGACTTGCTTCGTTTGTCTCAAAAGTTTGTGTGGGATGCTGCATGTCAACACGCTTTTAATGCTATTAAAACTTTGTTGTGTAGTGTGCCGGTTTTGGCCGCTCCGGATTATTCACGTCCTTTTAAAATTGACGTTGACGCTAGTGCCACGGGTGCAGGTGCAGTTCTTCTGCAAGATGATGCTGATGGAGTTGAGCATCCTGTGGCATATTTTTCGAAGAAGTTTTTACCGCACCAAAAAAACTACAGCACAATTGAGAAAGAGGCATTAGCTTTGCTTCTGGCATTACAGCACTTTGAAGTGTACGTTGGATCAAATCCTAATCTTGTGCGTGTTTTTACCGATCACAATCCTCTGGTATTCTTGACAAGTATGCGTAATACAAACCAAAGAATTATGCGTTGGTCTTTATTTGTTCAAAATTTTAATTTGGAAATTTGTTATAAAAAGGGTAAGGACAACGTATTAGCAGATGCATTGTCTCGTTCTTTTGAATTTGTTTAAAAATCAACTATGTTGATTTTCCTTTGTTTGTGGGGATGTTACGATCCTCGCATCTGCGCGATTCGCTTTGTGTATGTGCATGTGCTTATGTGTATGTGTGTGTACAGGTACCGGCGTAGCGATGGATCACGTGGTTGATGAACTTGGAGTCAGCTGATAAAAGGGCGGCGTTTTCGAAACATGGCGAGCTCATTTTTAAGCATGTGCGTCGTGGCGGGGGGAGCTCCGGATTCCAGCGCTACAACGGATCACTGATCGTTTTCTTTTGATTTGTTTAGTGTCCGCATTCTGTTAACTTATATTGTATAAGATCTATTCTGTGGTTCGAGTTACAACCCGAACCCTAGTTTGTTTTGGAGGACATTTGTTTAGTTTGCTTGAGTTTTTGGAGCTTAGGGGTGACCTGCCCTTTTATTTTTTTGAATTGTTTTTGCGATGTGTTTTCGTTTAGGGAGTAAGGGAAGTTATCTGTAATTTTATTTTCTTTATTTACAGGTTATTTATATGACTTTATTTTCTATTGGATTTTGTTTGTTATTTTGGCCTTGGGTCACCCTGAAACCATTGCTCCATTTCTTTATATAAATATATTTTCTTATCTATTTTCATTAATAAATGATTTAACTTTATGGTTTTGTGTTTTGGTGATCTGTTGTATCTGGAATCCCGTCACTTACATGCGCACGCGCATCCAACCCCTAGACAACGGGTCGTAACAATACCAATAAATAAATAAATTAATAAATAAAACAACTTACCATATACTCCATAATAACACTGCTAGTGTCTTCATTTGGGTACTTCAACTTCAACGTCATTAGTCTAAAGATGCAGACAACAACAAAATTCATGAGATTTAGCCTTTACATTTTTCTAAAAAAAAAAAAAAAAACATTTGAAAAATGTCATTATTATTCTGTCTGATCATTTCCTTACGGGAAATACAGGCAAGCAGTTCAGATGGAATTCTAACTAACATTACAGTGGAAAATGAAACTATAACAGTACTGGACCAGATCAGCACAGAAAGTCACTGTCCTGCAGAGTTTAGCAATATTCCCAATTAAAGGGATAGTTCACCCAAAAATGAAAATTCTGTCATTAATTACTCACCCTCATGTCATTCCAAACCCACAAGACGTTCATTCATCTTCAGAACACAAATTAAGATATTTTTGATGAAATCTGAGAGCTTTCTGACCCGGCATAGACAGTAATGCAACTGAAATGCTCCCAGACCCAGAAATGTAATAAGGACACCAGTAAAACAGTGTAAAATTCAGTGGTTCAACCATAATTTTACAAAGCAGTGAGAATACTTTTTGTGTGCAAAGAAAACAAAAATATTGACTTTATTCAACAATTCTTCTCCAAATTGCGTCTTCTGCCATTATAGAGAGTACCTCTTTGCATAACGCATGCGTGTGATTCTGCTGACGTAGAACATGTATGCACTGGGCCTTGTTTGCTTGCAGAGGAAAGCAATGTGCATGCATCGTGATACTCTCCATAATAGCAAAATACGTGATTTGGAGGAGAAGAATTGTTGAATAAAGTAGTTATTTTTGTTTTCTTTACCCATAAAAAGTATTCTTGTAGCTTTGTAAAATTATGGTTGAACCACTGATGTCACATGGACTATTATATCAAAGTCCTTACTACGTTTTGGGGCTTGGGAATATTTCTGTTGTGTTAATGTCTATACAGGGTCAGAAAGCTCTCTGATTTTATCAAAAATATCTTAATTTGTATTTTGAAGATGAACGAAGGTCTTACAGGTTTGCTAATCAAAGTTTTACTAAAAGTTTCAGGCAGGGGTGTTGGAGCTAAACTCCAGAACACTGGCTCTCCAAGAGCAGGTTTGACACGCCTGCCTTGCTTTAGAATGTATTGTTTTTGGGAAGCTAATGTATTTGCAATATCTGTCAGTTTACAGTAATACCATATTTTTATATTTACTATATTAATAACCCAATTCTTATTATATCTGTCTTTTTTGTTAATGCTTATGACCATAACCCTAAAACTCAGTGGCTGGTGAGACAATGTTTTAAAGGGGTCATCTGATCCAAAACTCACTTTTACATGTTGTTTGAACATATATGCATGTTGGCAGTATGTGTACACAACCACCCTATGATGATAAAAATTCACCCAGTGGTATTTTTTAATCATTATAAGTAATATGCCCTTTTTCAAATCAGGTCATTCTCAGCTTCTAGTTGGTGTGACGTCACACCGATCAAGGCCGCTCCCACAATAGTTGATTTACATGACCGTCTTATCTTAGACCTGCCCTAAATGAGCCGAGTGAGAGCTGAGAACAGTCTGACCACCATTACTGTATTTAAAGGAACATGCAACAGAATGGCCCACTCTGAAATTAAGACTCTAAAGAATCATATCAACAGCATCTGATGACCCCTTTAACATGATTACAAAAGTTTTTGTTGAGTGTAGCTGTTCTTACCTGTGTAGTGGGGACCAAGAGGGTTTAATGCTTTGTCCAAGGACTCCTCTTCGGTTTGCAATCATCTTTATAAGTTTTGCAGTGTGGATCCACCCATTGGCAAAGACAGTTGACACTAATGGACCTATGGTTATTCTGCCTGTCTCATATTCTGCACAAATCTGTAAACACATGAAGTACAATTTGTTACAAGAGCACCCATATATAGTTTAACAGCAAAGACAAATTCAGTGATCAAAAAATTTGTGTGATTATTGTCATGTATATTATTCCAAAAGGGTGGACATGATCTGGAGCATATTTAAAGTCATAAAATGACTGTAAAAAGCATGATTTATGGCTTTTCACAAAAACATTAAGTTTATAAAATTATAAACATCACATTTCTGCCTTCAAACCATTTTTAAGAAAAGGAATGAGTCAAAAGTATCCATTAAATACACACACACACACAAACATATACATATAAAGAGTTCATTTGCAAAAACAAATAAATCCAATTTTATTAATATTCATAAAACATGTTTTTATTGTGTGTGTGTGTGTGTTTTTGTTTTGTTTGTTTGTTTTGTTTTGTTTTTTTGTGTTTTATTGTGTTAGTTAACTGTATTTTTGAGCTATTAATATTCATTAAAAATAAATCAACCACAGTTTGATATTACTTGGAATGCAGAATAATTATTAAAAAAAAACAAAAAAAACAAACAAAACAGAGTTATCTGTTCTTGCAAATTAACTCTTAATATATACAAATATACACATGAACTCTTCATACACACACACACACACACAAATACATGCATACATAAATTTATTAACATATAACATATCAATATATCTTAGTGTCTTACTTGTTTAGATTTCTAGAAGACACATCAGCTTCTTAACCATCGACCAGTTCACATTTACAACTGCGTGCATTCCTCTAAAACAGAAAATGCAAAATACCCTTATTACTTTTGTTTATAAAGGATGAAAAGGCAATACAGCGGTTCACTTACCTTAGCCAAAACTTTTTTTCTCCGTCAGTAAAGTTGTGACACTCCTTCATTTCGCCAAAATTAGGCAGCGATGAAGGAACCCGTGATCAAATGTATGCTGTTATAAAAACGAATAGCAGATAAAATGTTAAAAGTATGCAGCAGTCGAATGTGGCATTATTTGTACTTGCTTTCGTGCTTTAGCTAACGCTAATTTTACTGGAACTTGAGTAGCCTAGAAAGAGCACAGGAAGGTTTTATTTAACTGCCTATATATCATTAATAAGACGGAAAAGCACTTTGAATTTTAATAATTCGCCGCATCCTCTGTTCCACAAGCACACCTACAAATACACTACAGTCCATATGCGCGTTCACATCCCAACCGCACGAAATCATCTATTAATGGCGCAATATACCAGTTACACTCGTCTGCAAAACAACACTAAAAGCATACTAAAACACTTACAGAAATTAAAGACTTTGACTTAACACAAAGAAGTCTTTAGATTTTCTTACCTGACTGGTACTTCTAGCTCCGACGCCATGATACACCTCCTTCGCGCCGTCTTCATAAAATGCGTTGGAAACGTCATATCCGGTTTTTTGAATGGCGAAATTAAACCGTTTACGTTACTTTAACGATTGATAATCAAGTAAAATGGAAACTTAAACAGTTTAAATTAATAGAGCACAATACACTAGTGTTTTGGTGGAAAAAGAAATATACTTGTGTTGTTTTAACAATAAATACCTGGGTAAAATGAACAGTGGCACAAAACCATTTTTTTGAGTGGTTGTACAAAAACCACAAAGTCCATTTATTGTGGTCCTCGAGGAGCGTTCCCCTGCTCTGGGAGGAAGAGGACGGCTGGGTCATCCGGCCTTTTAAAACAAAAAACTATGCGCAAAAGAAACATCAAAATGTCAAATCAGCTTTGCGAGGTGCAATTTTCAGTACCACCTGCTTGGCTGAGGGTTCAAGTACTGATACCAAAGGAAGTAATGATCGTAAAACCATATTGATCACTGATTGGCTGGAATGAATTGAACTTTTGGAAATTGACACAGAGACGATTAGGCTAGCTTCATTTAAATCAACAATGGCGAAGGATAAGAATGCAATTTTTTTTTAATGAACACAACTGTTTTGAATGAGCACACGTTTTTTTTCTTAACAACCAAAATATTGTTTCGTGGTTTGTTGAGGAATTACAGAATTTCCTCTTGCTGATAGCCAAGAAGTGGATCCAGTGAGAGCTTGATGGGGTGATGTGTATAATCTCGCCCACTCTAAAGTGGTATCAAACTGCAGCAGTGGTTTTGTGAGACTTTGTGAGATGTTGCTCACTTTTGGGTACAAATAAAATATGGTTAAGTAGGCACACACACACATTTCATATCATTTACAGGTTTTAAACACTGATCTATAATATAATAAATTATTAACAAGCTGTAACCTAAAATAAAAACAAATTCCACAGTTAATAATTAAATGTGTGATAATAAAAACAGTGACTAATGACACTGGAAGACAAAAGAACACAAAACACTGAAAAGGGTCAGAGCTCTATAAAGTGTACAATGAAAATGATTTATTAATTGTGATCATCTGAATACAAGGTAATTATGATAGGTAAAGGATAGATGTGATACTACAGTAAAAACTAAATCAACACAAACAGAATTTGAGAAAAACACAGAAACACATGGTCACTAAGCAGGACTCACACGCACACACTGATATTACTGTGTATATGAGGATTTGTTACACAGATTTATTCAGACATGTTATTTCACTGACAAAAGTTCAGCTGCAGTATTAATGCCAGAGAAAAGAAGAGACTGAAATCTCACTGTTACTGGTTTATCATGCAAGCGTTATGAATAAAATTTCTCATCAATCTATTCTGATTCATCAACAATATTTGTCAGTTTCAGCCAAGATCCAGCTCCAAATCCAAACCCAGGATATAGTGGCTGAGTGAATGTGGTCTGGACTGTGTGGATGAGGCTCATTGTTTTCGAGACGCTGTAGAAGGACAGAGTTCCTGCACTGTGATCCACATACACTCCTATTGTATGGCTGATGGACTTTACAGGTAGAGTAGACTGTTTCCTATTGTGGCAGAATGAGTACCTAGAGGGAGAGCACAACAAACTCCAGGACTGATCATTAGATCCAAACAAACACTCAACACCTTCCTTTCTGCTGATGCTTTTATATGACACTGATATTCGGACACCATTTGTTCCACTCCACTCAATCTCCCAGTAACAGCATCCACACACACTCTCTCTACACAACACCTGACGATACGCATCAAATCTGTCTGGATGATCAGGATATGACTGCTCTGTGTAAGTGTGAGCAATCTCTCTGTTGCTCTCAGACAGACGGAGGCATTTATTCAGTGTGTTCAGATCCGGAGTGAGCTGATGGGAATCTGGTGGAAATAAAACACATCAGAATCAGGAATTATGAATCTGTTTGATCTTTCCATGTAGCGGAACTCTTCATGTTCATTGTATCATTAGTGTTTCATTACAGATGACCAGATATCCTTTGCAAATCATCATTTACATCATCAAATATCAAACTCTTCATTCATTTTCTACAGGAAGAACATGAACACACTTTTTTTCACAGTTTTTCTGTTTTTTGTTTGTATGTTTGTTTTACTGACTTACATTTTAGGAAGTCATTCCTGGTCCTGGGAACAACATTGGTGGATGTGACTGTGGAAATCAACAGAAATGAACAGTGTGATTCTCATGATCCTGCATCCATTGCTAAGACATTTCGGTAACACTTTAGAATACAGTTCCATCATTAATGAATAAATACACAGGAACAAATGACTAATGCACTATTAACATTCTAGTAACTACTATTAACTAACAAGAAACTCTGATTAATGAATCAGTAAGTCATAGCACTCAGCTGAATGTATTAGAATGTATTATCACTATTAGTGAACGAACTATTAGTTCAATATCAGTAGATAGATAGATATATAGATAGATAGCCAGTATATAGTAGTTCTTTGTCGTTATTTGGGAGCTATAAAAAATAGTAGCTACTGATTAGCTAATAGTGAAGGACCACTTTCAACTAAGCACTATTACTTACTGATTCGTTAATCAGAATTTCATGATAGTCAATAGTAGTTAGAATGTTAATAGTGCATAAGTCATTTGTCCTGTGTAGTTATTCACTAATGACGGAATTGTATCTAAAGTGTTACCGACATTTCTAATATGCTGTTCTTCATGATATGGGATAATGATGGATGATGGATTTGTTTCTGAGAGCAAATTAATCTAGGACTTTACCCCTGTCTGAGATCTTCTTAAACTCCACTTTGCAGAAATCCTCCAGTTTGTCTCTCAGTTGAAGGACAGATTCTCTCAGACCATCAGAAGAGAAGAGAGAAATGAAGACATCGCCATTTACTTCTGTAGTTTCAGGAGGTGCTGAAAGAGACTGGAAGCTCTACAGAAAACAGAAATTAATCTCATCAGATCCAAAATTCACCCAGTAACCTGCACCAACATCAGATTTGACTTGACTGGTCTTTAGTAACTCACTTTAATCCAGCACTTTCACAGCATCAGCTTCATTCTTCTCATATTCATTATATCACATTCAATTTACAGATTCTAGCATTTGCCACTTACTCTCTATGTGAACTTTCTAGGAAATAGTTTGGATGATAAAACAATTGCTAAGGACATGAATGACAGGTCCATCTGACAGCTCAAGCACATCAATGGAGTCTCATTGTAGGGTTGAGTAGATTTACTCAGGAAAAGGAGCTCAAAGGCTACGATTAGATTGACCATATTCATAACTTTACTGAAATTTCACAAGGACCTTTAAGACAAAATCAGGTTTGATTTGGTTTGAGTGAATACACTGAAGCATTCTAATACTGTACTGCTTGATGTTTGGGGTCTTCGTGGTCAAATTTGATCAGGATTTAGAATCACCTAATCCAGTTTTGATGAACGTTACTTAGAATCAGTGCTATCAAGTTCACTGATTTCACTGAAACACTGAAACATTCACATGGAAAAAATTTGTACAACATTATAAGCTGTAGGTGGTGCTAGTGGTGCTTGAAAGCTATCTTCTAGAAGAAAGAGATTGCCAGAGCTGAAAGCCATTTGTAAACCATTTGTCTCTTTTAAAAGAAAATGAGAGTCTGATTTATGATTATATAATAAGACACTCATAAAATGTTTCTCTGTGAGTCTCCTGTCACAGCAGGATCTGATTTAAATCCACTATGATTCTGTTCTTGTAGATCTCTGTTACCTGCAGAAACTGGATGTGATCCTGTGTGTGTAAAAGCTGCTCCAGCTCAGCCTCTCTTCTCCTCAGATCATTGATCTCCTGCTCCAGTCGCTCCAGTCGTCCTTCAGCTTGACTCACTGCAGCCTTTTCCTGATCTCTGATCAGCCGTATCAGCTCAGAGCAGCTTCTCTCAATGGATGGGCAGATGAGCTCAGTAAAGATCCTCTCACTGTCCTCCACTGCTGTCTGTACAGAGCACTGTTAGACACACAGTGATTCAGTGGAACTCAAAGAGGAGAGTCTGAAATGAAACTGAGACAAATGTCTCTTTTTCTTCAGACTCACCTTCTGAGACTCCACAGCCTCTTTCAGCTGCTGAAGATCTTTCTCTCTCTGCTGGAGTCTCTGCTGGAATGTTTTCTGCATCTCCTTCAGCTGCTTCTGCAAGACAAATGGATGATAGTAAATGTCACAGAAAACTACTGGAAATAAATCACCAATGAATCCAGGAAAAGTGGAAATTATAAACAATGGCTGTAGGTTCAACTTCTAGGAGTGACCATTTACAGTCATTTAACATGCATCATGATGAATATTAACCGTTTCACACGTGAGTTTAAAATATTCTAGCTGAGCCCCCAGGGTGAGTTTTTCAGGGGACCATTATTTAGAACGTATAGCCTTATTTCAATGGCGACGCGTCGTGTTTGTCACATGACACAATGCAGCCACAATAGCTCTATGACACATGTATCAATTCCCTTTTAATTATTAATATTCACAAACGTGCTCACTGTATTATGAAATATCTGATATTCCGATTCTGATATATGTGCAAGTAAATATTTTTGGAGGTTTAAACACTTTTATAATGAGCGTGTTAGTTGATCTATGCAGAGTGATGGGCGCCGCCATGTTAGTTTGCGCTTAATCTGAGCTGTGGGATTTACAAAACGCAAATTCATCCTCTCCTCCCGAAAAACATTAAAGTAAGTCTCTGGTGAGCTTGGAGAAGAGTAGAGTAAACTTTATAGTTACCTACACCTACACAATGTGTATATAATATCAATAAAATATGTCGTCAGATAACAATTGTAAGGATCATTATTGCTGCTTCCATAGACATCGGCGTGTATTTTGTAAACTATAAATGCATCGTTTTACTAGGACTTATGTGTATTTAAATGTCTGGAACCTAAAATAAGCATTATATTTTTGAAAACACGGAATACTTGCGATAATATGACAAGCGCTCAGCGCGAGCCAAAGCGCCAAAACAGATTTGAATTCAGCAGTTGATCACGTGACGCGCTGAACGTTCGAATTACACCGGTGTGATCGTACGCGTGAAAGGGTTAAAGCCTGTTTCACTCTGCAAGCATAATTATCATGAAAGTGAAGCTGACACAGACGCAGAGCTTCAGGCTGACAGTGTTTTTGTGGAATTAAACTGCAGCTCTACACAGAAAATAAACAGACTATTGGATCACTACACGTATTAACATGAACTTTAGTTTTAAATACCTGTTTCTCTGTTCTCCGTGCTGCAGCTGATACAGTATCGTGGTTTTTATGTTCATCTATCGTACACAGCACACATATACATTTCTGGTCAGTGCGACAGAAAACCTCAAGGATCTTCTCATGTTTCTGACAGATCATCTCCTGCAGTCGTCCAGTGACATCAGTCAAATTGTGTCTCTTTCCTTTAAACCATCTCTCATGTTGTTCAAGATGATTCTGACAGTAAGAGTTCAGACACATCAGACAGGACTTGACGGCTTTATATTTAGTTCCAGTACAGACGTCGCACTGCACATCTCCAGCTCCAGCTTCAGCTAAACAGTCAGCAGGACGTTTCCTCTTCTTCAGTTTCTCCACCACTTCAGTCAGCATGGTGTTTGTAGCTAAATTAGGTCTTGGACCGATGCTCTGTCTGCATTGAGGGCAGCTGTAGACTTTCATCTGATCCTCCTGATCCCAGTAGCCTGTAATACAGCTCTTACAGTAACTGTGTCCACACTGGATGGTCACTGGATCCTTCAGGAGATCCTTACACACTGGACACAAGAACTCATCCTGAAAAACTCTGACTTCTGCCATTTTACCGCTTTTTACAGAGACACAAGCAAACGACAGCTCAACAACACTTCAGTTTCTCTTTCCCATTCACTCACGTGTTTCCTGTTTCCTGGTTTTGTGTTTGAGTTACGCAGTGTTGGGGAGTAACTAGTTACATGTAACAGAATTACATACTTTATTTACATAATAAATGTATTTCTAATTAGTTACTGAGTAAAAGTGTGTAATTAAATTGCAGATTCTTGAGAAAATGTTAATGATTACAAAGGGGGTTACATCAGAATTTTTTCACATACCCACATAAATAAAGTATGTAATTCTGTCTTTCAGAAATTGCATCGACTGCTCCAAAATATAAGATAACAATTGTTCATTAGTTTGGGACACATAATAGTACACATTTATTCAATAACTGTTTTATTTCCTATTTTACTTCCTATTTGTGTTGATGTATATATGTTATATAGTTTAAATATCCAGATTAACTGTTTTTGTTGTTGTTGTTGTTGTTGTTTTTTCCAAGGCATTGTTAGATCTCAGTGTTTCCTGTCATAGCTATGCAAAGATTTGATTTCAATAACAGTATCATAGTGATTTTTTCTTGTTATCATTTTAAATCTGTATTTAACGTCAAAATGATCTGAAAGTAAATAGAGGAGCCAAAGTCTGATTTTGTGCTGGATGTGCTTTAAATTACATTATAATAATCTTCATTCCAGTGATGAAGGCTTTTTTAAAGTCTGACAGTAATCAGTGTTAAGCACTACGGTATGGTTAACCTTGCCTGGTTTAAATGTTAGAAAATGATTAACAGTTGAAAACATTAGAAATTTAGAAAAGTAATCAAATGTAATCAGTTACATTACTTTAATAAAGCAATTGAAATGTGTTATTCTAGTTACAGTGTAACTTGTAAACCGTAACATATTACATTTCTAAAGTAATTTTACAGACGCTGGAGGTACGTGTGTAAAACAGTTTTGTCTGTTGCACGTTATGATTATTTAGTGATGTCCACATTTTGCTTATATATTCTATTCACAAGTTCGCCTACCCATCCAGTCCTGATGGGCAATGGTAAACAAACTTGGCTTGCTGTCCTTAATGGAGGCTCGAACCTGAGGCTCGGCTTGAGCGCAGAGTTCAACCCCCCCTTTTCACAGAGAAACATTTTATGGACGGTTCAGGCACTTACCAGTCAAAGTTCGTCTCAGGTAGAGGACGTCATGTGTGCTACATCTAGATCATAAAACTGCATTCTGTCTGCAATTATGTAAAACAACAGTAACATTGACCCATACTCGGAATTTGTGCCCTGCATTTTACCCATCCAAGTGCACACACACAGTGAACACACAAACCCAGAGTGGTGGGCAGCCATATTGCTGCGGTGCCCAGGGAGCAGCAACCAGCAGCAACCTCTCTAACCATTCGGGCCCCTCCAGAATTGGGATTTATGTTATTGGTGGCAGGTCGTGGTACGTAGCTGGTGGATTTAACTGAGGATGTATTCAGGCAGGAGGGAAGGCTAATTTGTGGGCATGACATGCTGGAAAGTGCCACTGACCTGCAGATCACGCATTAAATATTTCTAAGCCTAAAAGGGGCAGTGCGTCCCAGTAGGTGCACTGCTTCCAAAGGGAGACTCGTCCTGTGCATTTTGCAGAGAAGAGCTTGTGATGAAAGCGTTTTATTAAATGTGTTGCCTGTTGTTCTCCTTCAAAATATTGAGACATACATAGAGACATAGAGTGTGACTTACAAATAATATAAAATAAAATAATACAAAATAGTCAATATATAAATGTTTTGATGGACACCTTACGAAAAAGACGTTTATTCAAGTCTGCTTTTAGTATACTTCTTTTATACTTCTTTTATGCACTTCCCACAAATGTGCTTTATATACTTCTCAGAAATATACTTAAAATTACATTAATATAAAATTACAAGTATACTTGATTTATACTTAGAAAAATTCTAAATATGTTTGAGCTATATGTGTGCTCTGAAACTCAGTGTTTTCATTGTTATACATGAGAGATACTATTACATATCTTCTGTACAAAATTTCCAAAAGTGAAGAAACCAAAACAGACGCTTCCACACTGCAAAAAATGCAAATACATAGTTTCCATTTTACAAAATATTTTGAGTCTCAAATACTAAAAAAATTTTCTTGAAACTAGAAACCCTTGTCAGACCAAAAAAATTACGCAAATGTTGTCCCAACTAGTCAAACACAGTTATCTGAGCAAAGAATTTCATACTGTTGAAGTTTTAAGGCATTGTAAGTTCCCAGCATGCATTGCAGCAGGAATAAATTATCCAGTTACTGTTATAGGATTATTGTTTTGCTGTTTGCTGACTTTAAAAAATTTTTAAAAATTTTGTTGTTGTTTTGTCATTATATGATGTTTTATTAACAAGGTTCGGGAGGAGCGTGTCAGATACCTAGCCTAATTAACACAAAAGGAGTCCACTCAAGTCAATCAACGCTATACATTCAAATACAGCTGACTTACCTCCTTACTATCCTTTTGACGGTTTATCAGCATTTGGTTTGCCCGTCTGCTATTATGTTGCAAAGACAAACTTCTACGTCTGAAGACGATTCCGACTCTCCCCCGCATGTCGCGCCAATCGAGCCCCAGGCCCCATCTCACGGTCGCCGCTCGGCCCTAACTGCCACGCGTCACCCATAACACCTCGGCCTACCGTCGTCTCCTCTGGGGAGAACCCCAGCCGACTCCCCAGCATCCTCCTACCGATCGGTCAGACCAACAATTACGGCCATAGAGAAATGGACTAAGGCGAGTTTGAAACTGGCACTGGCCAAGTCCGATAAAGACTCGCCATAAAATCCTCCAGCTATGTCCCAAGATCTGCAACTATGGCAAATACTGAACTTGCGCAAACAAACCCACTTGCAGCAGAGAGCAGGCAACCGTGCAACTCCTTTAACAGCGGGAGATGCGCTAGACAATGTTGCCGCTTTCTCCATATCTGCAGCTTCTGTGGCTGAGCTCACGCCCGTGTTATCTGTCCAGTGTACAAAGCTGTAAATAAAAGATCAAAAAACTACCTATCGACTCCCGTGAACATTTCTCACTTAGCTATCGAACTTGCTCTCCATCCAGACAAAGAATTTACTAATTATCTTTTGTCTGGCCTCAGACACGGTTTTAACCCTGGTGTGGAATGCATTCTTTCCCAAAATAAAATCTGCAATAATCTCCAATCTGCCCTCGCAGAGCCCGACGTTAACGACCTAATCAAAAAAAGAAGTCAACTCGGGCTTTATGATCGGCCCCTTTGATAACCCCCCCTTCGAAGTCCTTCGCATCAGCTCTGTCGGAGTAGCCACGAGGAAATTTTTGAGTAAAAAAACCCTAATCATCGATCTATCATCTCCCCATAATTCTCCGGTCCCAAGCATCAACAGCCTGATCCCACTTGACGAATTTTCTCTTAGATACCACAACATTTAAGCAGTCGAATTGATTAAAACTGCAGGCCGAGGGGCCTGGCTCGCAAAAGTGGACATCAATTCTGCTTTCAGTGATGCCCATCCATCCAGACTCATGGCATCTATTCGGAATACGATGGCTTGAGAAATTCTACTTCGCCGTCCATCTAACTTTCAGTTGCAAAAGCAGCCCCAAAATTTTTGACATGCTATCAGAAGCCGTTTGCTGGATCCTATTGAATAATTATGCAATTCCCCACCTTATTCACCTTCTAGACAATTTCCTCATCATTTCACCTCCTGACGTAATCCCAGCCGCTCATATCCACACAATTCAAAAAGTTTTTTCCGAGCTCAGTATCCCTGCCTAAAGAAAAGATTGACCGAATAATCCTCGTCTCCTCCACCCTCCTCACCAGCCAAAGCTGTTCCAAACGCGAGCTCCTCTCTCTGCTTGGGCACCTAAATTTCTCCATCATTTTCTCCATTTATTTCTCCATCTCTTCCCGGTGGGCCAAACTCCATGTCTCTTCCCCGCCTGGTGCAATGCCGGAGTCTTGATCTCCCATCAGTTGCCCTCCTCACCAGCCCAAGCTGTTCCAAACGCGAGCTCCTCTCTCTGCTTGGGCACCTAAATTTCATCACGTGCATCATTCCCCAAGGGCGCCCCTTCATTTCGCACCTCCTCTCACTCACCTCCTCAGTTCACACGCTCGAGGACCTCATTAGCCTATCTCACACATGCCGCAAAGAACTTAGGCTCTGGATAATGTTCCTTAAACAATGGAAAGGCCTTTCACTCTTTTATAACAAACTCATTTTGTCTCCCATTGACATCCAACTATTTACAGACGCAGCTCCCTCCACTGGCTTCGGAGGGTTTTACCAAGGTTGCTAGTTCATATCTCCGTGGCCCCCCCAGCTGCAGGGCTCCCCCCAGTCCTCAGCTTTTTTCGAGCTTTACCTCCTTGTGGTAGCAGCTTACCTGTGGGGGAACGAATGGGCTTCCAAAAGCATCTTAGTGCATTGCGACAATAAAGCAGCCATGCAGTGCATTAATAAAGGCCGTTCTCATTCTCCCGCCCTCAGAGCCCCTCCAGCCTCCCAACCAGGCGACTTCTCGATTGTCAGCTCCCGCCAGATCCTAGCGCCTATCTTGGGGGGTCTTCAATCCGGTGGCTGTCCTCCACTCTATAGCTTTTTGGGGGGATCTCTGGGTTCGGGCCATTCCCGAGCTCGGAGCCCTTCCCCATACAGCACGCCAAATACACATTACTATACTCCGGCTAACTATATGTAAGCGTGAACTCGTGAAATGATGTTTTATTAACAAGGTTCGGGAGGAGCGCGTCAGATACCTAGCCTAATTAACACAACAGGAGTCCACTCATCCCTCCACCAACCCATCTCCACACTCCGAGTTCTCACTACACCTAGTGAACTTGTGAATGTTAGTTAAGTGTTGTACTGTGATGTAAAGATCTAATCTTTTTAATATTTTCTTGAGGTTTGTGTATCTAGTTTTGAGTCCTAGGTACTTTCAACCACTTATATCCATTCCCTGGATATCTTAATCTTGTAAAATGCTTTACAAACACAGACAACGTTGTTTACATATTAGACTAAGTTATTTATAATGTTTTATATGTTCAAATATTCATATAACAAAATATATACAAATTAATGCCTAAACAGGGACATAGTAGTATACTTAGAGTATGACATAAAGTTCACTTAAAGAAAACGTACGGGTATACTTAACAGTATAAAACTACTGAGACTATACTTCAAAGTGTACTAAAAATGCATAAGAAAGTATTTAATTAGTAAACTATCAGTATACCTATTAGTTCACTTTTAGTATACTTGCAGTACAAACCGAAAACATAGATGTAAACTAGTTGTGTACTCAAAGTTTACTTAAAAATATACTTTTATATACTAGAAAGTGGGCCAATTTAGTCCCAATGAGTATTAAAGTAGTACACTGAGAAGTATACTACTAGTATGCTGATATTTGTATACTTACTACATAAAGTATACTTTAAAATATACTTGAACTTTACTTAAGTATACTTTATAAAATATACTTGAAGTACTTCTTTTTGGTAAGGGTAAGCACACACAAATATATTCACAAATATGATTTCATTGTCCACTATTTTCCTCTATTGGTTTTCATTAATTAAGTGTTGCAGCACTGATTTATATATAAATGATTTTCTTTATTTCATTTATAAAATACAAACATTGTCTTAGAATGCAGAATGATCGAGAGTCAAGGTGGTGGGTGGATGTGAGGCTGCTGTGGGACACACTGACCCCGGATACGAGCAGACTCCGCTCTACATGCTCTGGAGGATTCATAGTCAGACACACACATACACATATACTTACAGCGCTTTCCACTGCATGAAAAGTACCTGGTACTTTTTTCAGCTCCTATACTCAGTTCCATGCGAGCCTGTACAGTTACTAAAATGTGACGTGTAAACCCTGCTGATCACTGATTGGCTGGAGAGAACTGAACTTTGAACTTGCGACATGAGACACTAGGCTAGATTTAAATCAGCACAGCCAGCGAAGGATCGAACACAACTTTTTTTTTGAATAAACGCAACTGTTTTGAAGAGTGCTCATTATTTCAAACTGGCTATTTTGTGGTCTGTTGAGCAAGTACAGACGTATATTTCTCTCACTAATAGCTGAGGACCGGATCCAGTGAGAGCTTGATGGGGTGATGTGTTTAATCTTGCCCACTCTAAAGCAGTACTAAACTGCAGTTGAATTGCAAACCAAACTGTTCCAGGCATTCTTTAAATTCGTGTTTAGACCAGTTTTACAAATGAGGATGTCCCTAAAGGGAGGTTTTGTGAGATTTTGTAAGGTGTTGCTCACTTTCGGTTACAAATAAAATATGGTTACGTAAGCACAGACACGTTTGTGTGTGTGCAAAAGAGAGAGGGTGAGAGTCTGTGTGTTTCTGTGAATTGTGGGGACTTTCCATAGACTTCTCTTACTTTTATACTGACCAAACTGTATTTTCTATCCCTTAACCTAACCCTAAACTTACCCCTTACAGAAAAAAAAACTGTTTGCATTGTTACACTTTCAGATAAACATAATTTTCCCCTTGTGGGGATCGTAGGGAAATTACCACAAGGAAGATTTCAGGTTTTACTATCCTTGCAAGAACAAGTACACACACACACACACACACATGTTGGGTTTACATGTTTTATGGGGACATTCCATAGGCGTAATGGTTTTTATACTGTACAAACCGTATTTTCTATCGCCCTACACCTACCCTACACCTAAACCTAGCCCTCACAGGAGACTGTGCACACTTTTACTTTCTCAAAAAAACTCATTGTACATGATTTATAAGCCTGTTTCCTCATGGGGACCTCACAAATGTCCCCACAAGGTCAAAATTTACTGGTATTACTATCCTTGTGGGGACATTTGGTCCCCATAACGTGATGAATACCAGGTGCACACACACACACACACACACACACACACAATTTTAACTTAATTTTTAATTTTTACTAATTTTAATTTCATGTCATTTACAGGTTTTAACCACTGTTCTATTATAGAATAAATTATTAACAAGCTGTAACCTAAAAATGAAAACATTCCACAGTTAATAATTGAATTTGACAATAAAAACAGCAAATTGTGAAACCAGAAGACAAAAGAACACAAAACACTGGAATAAGTCGGAGCTCCATAAACTGAATAATAAAAATTATTTATTGGCTGTCATCATCTAAATAAAAGGTAATTATAATAGTAAAATGATAGATGTGACACTACATTAAAACTAAAAAAACACAAACAGAGTTTGAGAAAAGCACAGAAACACATGGTCACTAAGCAGGACTGACACACTGATCTAACTGTCGATATGAGGATTTATTACACACGTTTATTCTGACATGTTATTTCACTGACAGAAGTTCAGCTGCGGTATTAATGTCATGAAGAGAAAAGAAGAGACTCTATAACATCTCACTGTTACTGGTTATTATGCAGCTCCAAGCATTTTGAGTAAAATCTCTCATCAGTCTATTTTGATTCATCAACAATGTTTGTCAGTTTCACTGATGATCCAGATCGTAATCCAAACCCAGGATAGAGTGGCTGAGTGAATGTGGTCTGGACTGTGTGGATGAGGCTCATTGTTTTAGAGATTCTGTAGAAGGACAGAGTTCCTGCACTGTGATCCACATACACTCCTATTCTCCTACTGATGGACTTTACAGGCAGATCAGTCCTTATGTTATTGTGTCTAAATAAGTAACTGGAGGGACAGCAGAACAAACTCCAGGACTGATCATTATGTCCAAACTTACATTCATAACCCCTTCCCTTCCTGCTGATGCTCTTATATGACACTGATATACGCACACCAATATTTCCACTCCACTCCAGCTCCCAGTAACAGCGTCCACACACTCTCTCTTTACACAACACCTGATGATACACATCAAATCTGCCTCGATGATCAGGATACGGCTGATCTGCATTGGTGGCTTTAATCATTCCTCTGCTCTTAGACAGACGGAGGCGTTTATGTGCTGTTTTCAGGTCCAGAGTGAGCTGATGGGAATCTGATGGAGATAAAACACATCAGAATCAGGAATTATGAATTTGTTTGATCTTTTCATGTTGCTGAACTCATGTATCATCAGTGTCTCAGTACAGATGACCAGATATCCTGTGCAAATTTTCATTTACATCATCAATTATAAAACTCTTTTTTTGGTTGGCTTCTTACTGACTTACATTGTAGGAAGTCATTCCTGGTCCTGGGAACAATGCTGGTGGATGTGACTGTGAAAATTAACAGACACAAACAGTGTGATTCTGACAGAAAGACATTTCTAATATGCTGTTCTCTATGATTTGAGATAATGATGGATTCGTTTCTGACAGCAGATGAATCCAGGACTTTACCTCTGTCTGAGATCTTCTTGAACTCCTCTTTGCAGAAATCCTCTAGTTTGTCTCTCAGTTGAAGGGCAGATTCTCTCAGACCATCAGAAGAGAAAAGAGAAATGGAGCAACCGTCATTTACTTCTGTAGTTTCAGGAGGTGCTGAGAGAGACTGGGAACTCTACAGAAAACAGAAATCAAACCATTAGCTCTACACTTTACCCAATACGATGCACCAATATCAGATTTGTGTGGCTCTTGTTGACTTGACTGATCTTTAGTAACTCACCTCAATCCAGCACTTTCACAGCATCAGCTTCATTCTTCTCATATTCATTATATCACATTAGAGCTACAGACTGTAGTATTTGACACTTATGGCTCGTTTCCACCGAGTGATACGGTTCGGTACAGTACGGTACAGAATGCAATTATTACTGTTTCCATTGTCCGAATTTGTGAATAGTACCGAAATAGTGAACCGTACCATTCCACTTATTTGGAACCCTTCCTTTGGGGTACCAAGCACAGCAAAAGGTACCAAAATAGTGGAGCTAAACTCAATGCAGAATGTTGACTGGTTGACTAGTTAACTAGAATTGTCTCTTGTGCATGCTACAAGGTGATAAAGCATTTATACTTTGTACTTATGCTTTTATAATGGCTAATATTGTTCATTAAAACTGACATTTAACAAAAAGACATTTAACACCTATCATGTAAGGGTGCTCTAAGCGGTGGAAACACAAGCTCGATCTGGGTGTTCCCTCCCAAATTGTACCACACCCTGCCTTCCCGCTCAGTGGAAACGAGCCATTACACTCTATGCGAACTTTCTAGGAAATAGTTTAGATGATAAAACATCTGCTGAGAACATGAATGTCCAACTCACAGCTCAAGCACGTCAATGGAGTCTCACTGTAGGGTTGAGTAGATTTGCCCAGGAAAAGCATCTCAAAGGATACTATTAGATTGATCATTATTTAGAACTTCCCTGATAGCACACGTACATCTTGGAGATGTCTATTTGATGTCTGCAAGATGTATTTTTTAGATTGTTTGCTCATCTGCAATATGTCTGTAGAATGTTTCCTATCAGATGTCAAATAGACGTCTATCAGATGTCTTTAAGATGTTTATGATTTAGAATGAATGTAAAACTGACGTCTGTCGGATGTTCGTACACCGATCAAGTGATCTTTAACAGACATCTTGCAGATGTGTGTGTGCTATCTGGATTCTTTTTATGTTTGTGGTCTTCATTGTCAAATTCAGGCCAGTAAAAAAAAAAAATTTTATTAGGTTTGAGGATCATCTGATCCAATTTTGATGAACGCTACTCAGAATTGGCACTATCGAGTTCACTGACTTCACCATGATGTAATAAATCAGACGGAGAATTAAACTAAAAAAAAAGTTGAGATGTTAGTGAAGTTTGCTCTAGTGGTGTTTGACAGCTAAATCTTCCAGAAGAAAGAGCTCAGACAAATGATTCCCAAAAGATTTGAGCTGAAAGCCATTTGTAAGCGGTGTCTCTTTCAAACAAAGAGGATCAGATGAGATTCTGACTGATGGTTATATAATAAGATACTCATGAAATGTTTCTCTGTGAGTCTACTGTTAAAGCAGGATCTGGCTCATTCGGTTAAAGCTAGAAGGAGGCAGCTCTGGCTACTGGGCATGCACACATCAGTCTAATGTTATTTTTGTCACACTGTACAACAATAACACTGTTTTTGTATAGGGGCTAAGTTTATAGTTGGTGTTGGTGTAGGTGTAGACGTTAATAACACAATCTAATAGGTAGAACAATTAATTTCATTGTTAGTTCACAGTCGGAGGTGTATCCCTTCTAGCCACAACCTTATGTTCTTCTAGATCTCTGTTACCTGCAGGAACTGGATGTGATCCTGTGTGTGTGAAAGCTGCTCCAGCTCAGCCTTTCTTCTCCTCAGATCATTGAACTCCTGCTCCAGTCGCTCCAGTCGTCCTTCAGCTTGACTCACTGCAGCCTTTTCCTGATCTCTGATCAGCCGTATCAGCTCAGACCAGCTTTTCTCAATGGAGTGGATGAGCTCAGTAAAGATCCTCTCACTGTCCTCCACTGCTGTCTGTGCAGAGTGCTGTTAGACACACAGTGATTCAGGCGTCAGTGGGACTGAAAGAGGAGAGTCTGAAATGACACTAAGACAAACTTCTCGTCTTCTCCAGACTCACCTTATGAGACTCCACAGCCTCTCTTGGCTGCTGAAGATCTTTCTCTCTCTGCTGGATTCTCTGCTGGAACGTCTTCTGGGTCTCCTTCAGCTGCTTCTGCAGGACAGTGGTGAAATGGATGATAGTGAATGTCACTGAAAGCAACTGGCACTAAATCATCAATGAATCTAGGAAAAGTGGAACTGATAACCAATTGCTGTAGGTTCAAACTCCAGAAGTGATGATCAATTAGAATCATCGAACATGAATTATGATGAATATTAAGGTCTGTTTCACACTGTAAGCGTAAGTGTCATGAAAGTGAAACTGACACAGATGTAGAGCTTCACATTAACGGTGTTTCATAACCTGCAGCTTTACACAAAAAATAAAATGACTATTGGATCATTACACTATTAACTTAATCAGTAGTTTGAAATACCTGTTTCTCTGTTCTCTCTGCTGCAGCTGATGTAGTATCATGGTTTTTATGTTCATCCATCGTACACAGCACACATATACATTTCTGGTCAGTGTGACAGAAAACCTCAAGAATCTTCTCATGTTTCTGGCAGACCATCTCCTGCAGTCGTCCAGTGGCATCAGTCAAATTGTGTCTTTTCCCTTTAAACCAACTCTCATGTTCTTCAAGATGATTCTGACAGTAAGAGTTCAGACACATCAGACAGGACTTGACGGCTTTATATTTTGTTCCAGTACAGACATCACACTGCACATCTCCAGCTTCAGCTAAACAGTCAGCAGGACGTTTCCTCTTCTTGAGTTTCTCCACCACTTCAGTCAGCATGGTGTTTGCAGCTAAAGCAGGTCTTGGACTGAAGGTCTGTTTGCACTGAGGGCAGCTGTAGACTCTCATCTGATCCTGCTGATCCCAGCAGCCTGTAATACAGCTCTCACAGTAACTGTGTCCACACAGAATGGTCACTGGATCCTTCAGGAGATCCTTACACACTGGACACAAGAACTCATCCTGAAAAATTCTGGCTTCTGCCATTTTACTGCTTGATTACAGAGACACAACCGCTCAACTACACTTCAGTTTCTCTTTCTCATTCACTCACGTGTTTCCCCTTTTCTGGTTTTGTTTGAGTGATTGTTAATCAGTTGTGTTTGTGAGTCTGTAAAGCAGGTTTCTCCAAGTTCTTCCTCATTATATATATGCAGACATTATGATTATTTAGTGGAATCCACATTTTCCTTATATCTTGTATTATAAAAGGAAAAGGTGGAAAATTAACCATATTTACTAAAAAATTAAGAAAAGGATGAAGGAACACCCATTTACAACATGAACTATAATGGTATTATCATCCGTAGTCTGTAATAACATCCCGGTACCTCTGTGTAATGGCGTGTTTTTGTCTCCAGGTGCTCTCTGATTGACTGGTGGCACGTGGCTCCACCACAGCTGGAGTCTGAGAGCATCAACAGAGCTGCTGATTCTCAGTCGCGCTCAGTGACTTTGAGAGGAATAACATGAGGAATAAAGCAGCACTGAGAAATATTCACGTTTGATTTGTTCCATCATAATTTCATAAAACATCATCCAAACAGCAGGAATCATGGAGAGACTCTCAGCGCTGCTACTCATCACAGTCTCAGGTGAGTCTCAGTTTTTACTCTTTCTCTCCTCAGAACCAATAGTGTCTGTCTGCAGACAAAGGATGCCCATTTCCCACAAGTTGATATGATTCTTTAGGGTCTTAATGAAAAGTCAATAATATACTTTGGTTAAGAATTCTCCATGGTTGTATAAAACAACACCCTTTTTACCTTGTCAAAATGAGCTCTGCAAAAATCATTTAATTCTGGTCGAGGCTGCTTTAAATGCAAATGAGCTTTGCTCACCCCACCCCTCTCTTCTCTCTGTGGAGTGACGAGCCTGTTTACTTTAGCTCGATTTGAAAAAGGGGAAATTATTTTTACAGATTAATTAAAAACCACTGCATGGATTTTTATCATTATAGGGTAGATTTGTACATGCACTGCCAACACACTTCAATGTTCAAACAACATGAAAAAGTGAACCTAGCATCCGATGACCCCTTTAAATTTATTAGCAATAAATAAACTGAAATTATTCCAATGGATAAGTATTCATACATTTTTCTGGAACACTTGAAATTCATTCATTCATATCACATGTAGTTGTTGCTATATTTTGAGTGGCAAATTTATTTGAATGAGTATGATTTGGAAAGGAACACACCTCTCAATAAAAGGTCTAAGGGCTGGAAATGCTTATCAGAGCAAAAAACAAGTCCTGAGGTCAAAAAGAACTACCTGTAGAGCTCAGAGACAGGATTGAAGGGTCACAGAAGCATGTACAGTAGCCTCCATTATCCAAAATAGAAGAAGTTTGGAACAACTACGACTTTCCCTAGAGCTGGCCTCCTGGCCAAACCGAGAATTCAATGGAGAAGTGTCTTGGTTAGACTGGTGACCAAGAAGCTGATGGTCAATCTAGTTGAGCATCATGATCATATATGCAGATAGGAAAAACTTACAAAAGGACAAACATCACTGTAACAATATGTTTTTTATTTATATTCAAACCATTCAAGTGCACATACAGCAGTGAGTAGCAAAGAAACACACACACCATGAACACACACCATGAACAGTGGGTATTTTTGCTGCAGCACCTGGGCATCAGGAGAGCGCTGGTCATTCACTCCGCCCACCTACAATCCCTGCCGGTACTGAGACTCAAACATTTACATTTACATTTACATTTACATTTATTCATTTAGCAGACGCTGTTATCCAAAGCGACTTACAGGTGGGGACTTACAAACCTGCAGGTGGCGACTTACAAACCTGCAACCTTTGGGTTAAACACCAGACTCTCTAACCATTAGGCCACGCCTGCCTCACAAAGCACCTAGAGAAGTCTCAGACTGTGAGAAACAAGATTCTCTGGTTTGATGAACCTTATTTCCAAACATCATTTATGGAGGAAACCAAGGGTTGCTCATCACCTGCACAATACCATACCAAAAGTATGGAGTAGCCTCATGCCAAGGGGCTTCTTTTCAGCGGCAGGAACTGAGTGGCTCATCAGAGTAAAAAAGGAAAGCTCAACACAGCAAAATATAGAGATAGCCTTCATGAAAACTACAAACCATATTCTCACCCTACACCAAACCTACACTTAAACCTAGCCCTCATAGGAAACTGTGTGCATTTTTACTTTCCGAAAAAAAAAATAATAATAATAATTTTGTATGGTGTATAAGACTTTTTATTATGGGGTCACTCCGCATGTCACCCTCTGTCATACCCATGTCATTATACAAATTTGTGTCCTGATATGTCACAAAAACATGCACCCTCACAGCTTTAAATTTCATGTATTTTACAGGTTTTAACAACACTGATCTATAATAAAATAAATTATTAATACGCTATAACCTTTAAAATAAGAACAAATTCTACAGTTACTAATTAAATGTGTGATGATACAGACAGCAACTTGTGACACTGGATGATAATTTTAATTGAAAGGTAATCATAATAGTAATAATAAAATGACACTTCATTAAATACTAAATCAGAACAGAGGTTGAGAAAAGCACAGAAACACATGGTTATTCAGCAGGACACACACACTGATCTTAATGTCTATATGAGGATTTATTACACACATTTATTTCATTAACAGAAGTTCAGCTGCAGTATTAATGTCATAAAGAGAAAAGAAGAGACTCTGTAACATCTCACTGATACTGATTCATCATGCAGCTCAAACCATTATGGGTAGAAACTCTCTTCGGTCTATTCTGATCCTTCAACACTGATGAATTTCACTGATGATCCTTTAAGAAGACTAAACCCAGGATAGAGCGGCTGAGTGAATGTGGTCTGGACTGTGTGGATGAGGCTCACTGTGTCAGAGACAGTGTAGAAGGACAGAGTTCCTGCACTGTGATCCACATACACTCCTATTCTCCTGCTGATGGACTTTACAGGCAGATCAGTCTGTATGTTATTGTGTATGAATGAGTATCCAGAGGAAGAGCAAAACAAACTCCAGGACTCATCATTATATCCAAACCTACACTCTTTACCCCGTCCCTTCCTGTTGATGCTCTTATATGACACTGATATATGTACACTGTGATTTTTACTCCACTCCAGCTCCCAGTAACAGCGTCCACACACACTCTCTTTACACAACACCTGATGATACACATCAAATCTGTCCGGATGATCAGGATATGACTGGACTGTACCAGCGGTAGTAATTGTTCTGTTGCCTTCAGACAGACGTAGGTATTTATGTGTTGTGTTTGGATCTACAGTGAGCTGATGGGAATCTGATGGAGATAAAACACATCAGAATCAGGAATTATGAATTTGTGTGATCTTTTCGTATAGCTGATCTCTTAAAGTTTAGTGTATCATCACTCTCTCAGTAGAGATGACCAGATATCCTATGCAAATCATACAGGAATCTACAGGAAGAACACGAACAAATACAGTGAGTTTTTCTGCTTTTTTTTTTTTTTCTCACTGACTTACATTTTAGGAATTTGTTCCTGGTCCAGGGAACAACACTGGTGGATATGACTGTGGAAATCAACAGACATGAACAGTGTGATTCTCATAATCCTGCATCCATTGCTAAGACATTTCTAATATGATGTTCTCCATGATATGAGATAATGATGGATTTGTCACTGAGAGCAGATGAATCCAGGACTTTACCTCTGTCTGAGATCTTCTTGAACTCCTCTTTGCAGAAATCCTCTAGTTTGTCTCTCAGTTGAAGGGCAGATTCTCTCAGACCATCAGAAGAGACGAGAGAAATGGAGCGACCCTCATTTACTTCTGTAGCTTCAGGAGGTGCTGAAAGAGACTGGAAACTCTACAGAAAACAGAAATCAAACCATTAGCTCTACACTTTACCCAATACGATGCACCAACATCAGATTTGTGTGGCTCTTGTTGACTTGACTGGTCTTTAGTGACTCACCTCAATCCAGTACTTTCACAGCATCAGCTTCATTCTTCTCATATTCATTACATCACATTAGAGCTACAGATTCTAGTATTTGCTATATACACTATATGTGAACTTTCTAGGAAATAGTTTACATGATGAAACTTTTGCTGAGAACTTAAATGTCCATCTAACAGCTCAAGCACATCAATGGAGTCTCCTTATAGGGTAAAGTAGATGTGCTCAGGAAAATCAGTTCAAAAACAATGATTGGATTGATCATTATTCATAACTTCAGAGTGGTTAGAGACACTAAAACAAGTACCCTTAAAACACAGTCAAATATGATTTGATTTCAGTATGCTGAAGCATTGCTAATATACACCCTCACTTCATGTTTGGGGTCGTCATGGTTAAATTGTATCAGGTTCACGGATCACCTGATTCAATTTTGATAAATGCCACTCAGAATCAGTACTATCGAGCAAACATCGGGTTAAAATTGTTGAACTTTTGGTGCCACTAGTGGTGTTTGAAAGCTAAATATGTCTTTCAGAAGAAAGAGCTCAGAAATATTTTTCATCAGAGATTTTCAAAGCCATTTGTGAGCAGCGTGTCTTTCAAAAAAAGATGATTAGATGAGAGTCTGACTGATATAATGAGACACTCATAAAATGTTTCTCTGTGAGTTTCCTGTCACAGCAGGATCTGATTTAAATCCACAATGATTCTGTTCTTGTAGATCTCTGTTACCTGCAGGAACTGGATGTGATCCTGTGTGTGTGAAAGCTGCTCCAGCTCAGCATCTCTCCTCCTCAGATCATTGATCTCCTGCTCCAGTTGCTCCAGTCGTCTTTCAGCTCGACTCACTGCAGCCTTTTCCTGATCTCTGATCAGCCGTATCAGCTCAGACCAGCTTCTCTCAATGGATGGGCGGATGAGCTCAGTAAAGATCCTCTCACTGTCCTCCACTGCTGTCTGTGCAGAGCGCTGTTAATACACAGTGATTCAGGCTTCAGTGGTACTGAAAGAGGAGAGTCTGAACTGACACTAAGACAAACTTCTCTTCTTCTTCAGACTCACCTTATGAGACTCCACAGCCTCTTTCAGCTGCTGAAGATCTTTCTCTCTCTGCTGGATTCTCTGCTGGAACGTCTTCTGTGTCTCCTTCAGCTGGCGCTGGAGGACAAATGGATTATAATGAATGTCACAGAAAATTATTGACACTAAATCATCCATGAATCCAGGAAAAGTGGAGCTAAGGCTAAGAGGTTCAAACTCCAGAAGTAATGATCAGTTACAATCATTGAATATGAATTATGATAAATATTAAGGCCTGTTCACACTGTAAGAGTAAGTATCATAAAACTGTCACAGACATAGAGCTTCACACTGACTGTGTTTCTGTGTGATTAAGCTCAGTGGCGGATCTACCGGGGTGTCAACTGCCACCCTAAGAAAAAGCTCTGCCACCCCACCTGCCACCCCAGAATTATCACAGAATAAAATATAAATGTAAGCAATGTTTCATGTGCTACTTTTCAGCAGTGGCGATGACAGATTAAGGCAAAATAAGGCAAAAACATGTCTTTCAATAAACAGTTCACGATAGTTGCGTGAACTCAAAAAGAACCAAGTCATTTGTTAATGAAACCGACTACACTTTGCATTCTGTGCGCGCAAAGTGTAGTCTGTTTCATTAACAAATGACTCGGTTTGTTTTGAGTCAAAAACACAAAGCGTGTCCCAGTTCATTATTCGATTGTTTTTACATTTGTTCGTAAATCAGATTACAGCTTCTCGGCTAACTCGTCCTCTGAGAAATCTTATTCCCTCCGGATATGTCTGAGATTCGTTGTTTGTGATCCGATTCTCCGACCACTCGCTCCACTTTCATCATGGATATAGGCCTTTTTGCCAAATCTGACGAAACAGTAACGTGAAATCAATAAGAAGATGCCGATCACAAAAAGACTGATAGCAGAGTTAGGTAAGAATCTAGTTGTATTGCAGTTTTCTCGATTGTTAACAAATATAAATTCTTGTGTTGATTCGTTCAGCTCTCTCTTCTCTCCTTTGTTAGGATGCAGAGATTCTGATTTTTTTTTGCAGTATGTGTATTTCCTTTTTGCAGAACTGAGAAATGACTGCCTAGAGATATTGTGTCAGGAGACCAAGAAACTACTATTGTACTGCATACTGTAATGAAATTTGGCCAAATGTGCAGAAAAATGTGCATTAGTATTATTATTATTAATTTATATTTCTTATATATTATATTATATTTTATATTTCTGGACTGTATTGTAATATTGTGGCATACCAAGTTCATATACAATTATTTGATATTTGAACTTTTCTAGTGCTTTTTATCTACTGCAAGCTTACTTTACAGTAGTAAAATGAAAATCATTTTTTTTCCCAGAAGTTAATTGCTGATTTATACATCTGTATCTGTTTGTTATAGTATTACTGATCTCATCAGCGTTCACTGGCAGAAAAGTCAACTGTGTATTTGAATGGTGTGTAAGCATTTAAGAACACCTGTGATAACTAGATTGAAAAGTTTGAAAGACAAATGTATGCTGGCTTGTCTTAAAGTCTAGTATGGTCAGATGTTCTAGGTTTGCTAAATGGTTGCTAGGATATTCTGGGTGGTTGCTAGGCTCTTGCTATGCAGTTGCTGGGGTGTTGCTAGAGTACATGGCTGATAGTGTATTCGGGGTGATTACAGACATATCCACCACTGTTAATAACAGAAAATCAAACATTGTTTTCAAAACTGATCCAGTTTCAGTGCTTTGATATTACTGTATATCTTTCAAATGTTAGGAAATTCAAAGGGAATTAGGAATTAGTTAGGAAATTATAACCTGTTGAAGCTTTTTATGTTGTGTTTGACTTGGTTCCATGATGGATATTGAAATGTTATTTATTTTTCATTTTAAACAGTATAGATGATTACCTAATGGTAATGCAATGGTAATGCCCCTGATTAAGCTGCAGCTCTACACAGAAAATAAACAAACTATTTCAGAGGTGTCAAATATATTTTCACTGAAAGCCACTTTAATATTTTGGCTGCCCACAAAGGGCCAGTAACTGTAAAGCAGTGCAAATGCTTAACATATTGTTAAATAACTGTCTCTTTATATATTGTTACTTATTTAAGTTAAAAATATTGTATATGCATTTGCATTGATGTAAAAATATATGTTATTGCTCTGTGTTACTTTAACATAAATCCTTTTTTATCAGGTTAAGAAATCCACAGTACTCCATAAATCAAATAAAGACAAATATCATCAAACACAATTCATTTTTACCATTTTTTGTTTGACGTTTGAGAGGGACAGAACTAAGGTACAAACAAAAAATTGTGAGTTTCTAAGTACTGTACATGTGACAGATATGCCATAAAAAATGGCAGAGTCTCATGAAAAAGCATATTAATAGAATATCTACATTACATTTACTGGTTTACAGCAATTTTAATAAAACAATTTGCAAAAGCCAAGCTGGAATACCAAACAGGACCACAGGGAAATGCCAAAAGACCACTAAACAAGCTACCTTTGTGTGGTAGTGTAGTGTGCTTATATAGAGTAATTTCTAATCACTTAGACACTGATGAACCAAACAACAGAAGTGGCAGTATACATGAAAAAGTGCTAAAGACTAAAATATAAAAGTGTCGGTACTGTGTAACAGTGCATACCTGCCCACTTAAAGCACTGTACGCAATGTCTTGGTGTGTATATGACATGCAGTTTTGGCGTACAATATGAAAACAATATACACGACAAACTAAAATATTTTGTTAATAAAATAAAATGATAAACTTTTTCAAATAAAATAATGACACTTTTTAAGATGAAAAAAAAATAATAATTTTTTTTTGAGTTTCACAACGGACACACTGCAATCATGCATGGGACGGCCCTGATCGCAAAACACAGCTATACAGTACAGTTCAAAACAATGTAGATAAAACACATACAGACATAAAAAAACACTCACCTCCCTCAAAACACTTTCATAGAACATGACCCTGATAGCACAGGTACATCTCTGAGACGTCTATTTGACATCTGCATTTACATCTGCAAAACATATTTTTAGATTGTTTGCTCATCTGCAATAGGTATATAGGATGTTTTTTTACTATCAGATGTCAGATAGACGTCTATTAGATGTCTTTAAGATATGTATGATTTAGAATGTATGTAAAACTGGCATCTTATAGACATCTGCCAGACGTCTGTAAACAGCAGACGCTTTCCAGATCAAGTGATCTTTTACAGATATCTTGCAGAAATAATCTGTAAAATTTCTTAACATTAAATACTGACTGTCAGTCTTTATTTTCCTGTTTCTTGTGGTTTATTTTTAAAATTCATAGTGAAAATTACATTGCTAATGTTATAGAGTATCATAGCATAGCATTAAAATAATAGCATATGTGTCTAATTTTAAATACTAATACTAAAAATACTAAATACTGAAAGATGAAAAATTTACTTCAGCCAGAAATTTACTTTTACTCTCTCTCTCTCTCTCTCTCGTTTGGCTTGCTCTCTTTATCAACATTACACTGAGTATTAACTTGATCACCAGTTTAAAAATACCTGTTTCTCTGTCCTCTGTGTTGCAGCTGATGTGGTGTTGTGGTTTTTATGTTCATCTATCGTACACAGCACGCATATACACTTCTGGTCAGTGTGACAGAAAACCTCCAGGATCTTCTCATGTTTCTGGCAGATCATCTCCTGCAGTCGTCCAGTGGCATCAGTCAAATTATGTCTCTTTCCTTCAAACCAACTCTCATGTTGTTCAAGATGATTCTGACAGTAAGAGTTCAGACACATCAGACAGGACTTGATGGCTCTGTATTTTCTTCCAGTACAGACATCACACTGCACATCTCCAGCTCCAGCTTCATCTAAACAGTCAGCAGGACGTTTCCTCTTCTTGAGTTTCTCCACAACTTCAGCCAGCATGGTGTTTGTAGCTAAAGCAGGTCTTGGACTGAAGGTCCGTCTGCAGTGAGGGCAGCTGTAGACTCTCATCGGATCCTGCAGATCCCAGCAGCCTGTAATACAGCTCTTACAGTAACTGTGTCCACAGGGAATTGTCACTGGATCCTTCAGGAGATCCTGACACACTGGACACAAGAACTCATCCTGAAAAACTCTGGTTTCTGCCATTATACTGGATGAATTTAGAGACACATCCATGCAACAGCTCGACTACACTTCAGTTTCACTTTCACTGACTTCACGTGCTTCCTGTTTATGTTTAAATGCAGTAAATCAGTTGTGTCTGCGAATTTAAAAACTATGAAACACCCATTTACAGGAAATATCATGGTGTTATCATGTGCTGTCCCAATACCTCTGTAAGTGGTGTGTTCTTGTCTGTAGTGAGGAATATCTGGATGAGGAATAATGCAGAACTACAAATGAGTGTTTTTAACAGAGCCATTCTGTGTTTTGAATCATTTACTTCATTCGTCATACTTCAGTCATGTTCTGTTGTCCTTTAAAATATTGATAATTATATTGATAAATATTGAACATGTATATTTATTTAATTGTATACATAAATGTTTTGATGTAAGAGTGCAGAAAAAAAAAAAAAAACAATTGTCAACTATTTCAACGCACACCAACACAAATGAAAAATCTTTCTGGGTCTCTTTAGACTTGAGAAATTGTTATTGTAATATTGTATAATAATGTAATATTTTTCAACAAAAATATATTGTCTCTGATCATTAGCTTATCAAATATTTTTAAGAAAAGTAGTTTGAATATGTCATTGTTTGTCATATAATCTGAGACGTATTACCAGTACGTATTCATGTTTATAAGCATAATTCAGTCCAAAACTGTGTGCAATATGGAGAAAGGCTAAATGTATTTTACAAAAGCACTAATATAATTTCATAGATCATAGAAATATTTTTTGACACCTAATTGTACTCTGTACTTAACCAATAAAGCAATAAAAACAGCTCCACTTCAATATACAGCATATTGTGTTTTTTTTACTCAATATTGCATTATCTTATTCAAAAATATGATGTATGGTTATAAAAGTAATCAACAGACTGATCGTTATGATGATTATTCCAATACTGGATGTCTTGATACAGACTGTGAATTTAAGGTGCCCTCTATTGGGCAGTAAGGGTATTTTCCATTAAAGTGTACCAGTGAACTTCAAGAACTTTGGGTGATTTCCACAATATGACAGTTACAACACAAACAAGTGTGATGTATGCCATTGAAACACATCCAACCAATGGGAGAGAGTGAATCAATGATTAACATTGTGCTGCACATGGCAGCCTTGGTTTGGTTGTTCCTTGGTACTTGTACTATTTTGGTTTGTTTGTTCTTAAGCAACTTTTTTTGAGCTTTACAAGAAATGAACCCCTGGACATCAGAAATAGCACACTAAATACCTTTTTGGTGACACTTGTGCATTTAGACGACAGTCCACACCTGCTCTGACCATCTCACAACACAGTCATCAACACCCTCCTGTTTCTCAGCCTGTACTTAAGAGCTGCGAAGACGATGTACACAAAGTCTTCAGCAAAGAGAAGATAAGGAAAGCCAAAGGCCCAGACAGTGTCTCTCCAGCCTGCCTCAAAGCCTGTGCTGTCCAACTATCATCCCAGTGTTTCCCCTGCCATTATATTAGGGGGGCGGCCTGCTTGGCTCTGTATGAATGAATGGCGGAGACGCGGCTTTGTTTACTACACAAATACTGAAGCACACATGACGCGAGCGGTTATTTTCGGCCTCTGTGTCTTATGACGACATAAACACATGAACTTAATCTCCAGAGCTGCAGTGAGAGTCACTTCATGTAAATTTTACTGTTTCTTTTGAGAAAATTAGCATCATATCATAGTGTATACACACAAAAACTAACAGAAAAACCAGTCAAAATAAAAGTAATTTTTAACATGTAACAGAAATGTATTAGTCTTGTATTACTTTTGTACAGTATAATGTAGGTGTTTAAATATTCCTCTTTCTGGCAAATTTAATTAAACAATTAAATGCAGAAATTATAATAATAACAGAAATAACAGAAAAACTGGCAACAAATAAAAAGGTTTAATTTTCATTTCATCAAAAATAAATAAATATTTAATGCCTGTATTTGATTATCAGAAAAATTAAAACTTAAAAAAAAAAAAAAGAAAGAAAGAAAGAAAGAAAGAAAAAGATTGTAGGGCCCTTTTGTTCAAAATGTTGAAATTGAGGGTTTTTTTTAATTAAAAAAAAATGTTTTTCTTATTACACAGAGAGTAATGTACCAGAAAAAGTACCGTACCATTGGTAATAATCCACCCGGGAATCCTAGGGGAAACACTGCATCCATCAACACACTGATCATCAGTTGCCAGTTCTTAGTCTGACAATTCAAAGTGAACTATAATTATAATAATTAATTAATTAATATAATTATAATTATAAAGTACCCTGAAGGAGGAAAGGAGACAGCACGTCTGCAGCGCTGGTATTGGGTGTCGCCCGGCCCACACCTCTACATAAATCTGTCAGCGAGGCACCATGTGTCAACGTCCAAGAAGAAACGACACTCCTAACCTAACTGTTTGCTTTGGTTCAGCTACCAAATCAGACATCAAGAGACTACAACGAACTGTCAGGACTGCTGAGAGGATTATTGTTCTTCCCTTCCAAAACCTCCAAGATATTTACATCTCCATAGAGAGGAAAAGGGCTAAGAAAGTCACTTTGGACCCCACAAACGAAACCCACATTCTATTTGAACTGTTGCCTCCTTGACATCTAGACTACCAGAACAGCCAGGCACAAGAATTGAACATTTACAGGCTGGGGTATCAGCGTAACAAGAGAGTTAGCCGGCCCGAATTCCAGGCATGATTTGTTGGCCGAAAATGCATGTAGGTAGAGGTCCTGAATAAATTTCTTACGAAACGGGATTGAATTTCTGAGTAAAACGTGGTAGTGGTCAGTAACTCTGGTGTAATTTGAATAGGAGAGGGCAAGTCTAAAAATATCTCATTTCCGACGTCCTTTCAGAACACCATGTCTGTTCTATACTCATTCTTATTGACTACTGGTACAGTCTGCACTCAGGGCTGTTATGCAAGGTCTGTGCACACAGCATGTGCATAACAGGTTGTTAATGAATGTCGAGAGCACAGACAGGTTGTCAATGAATGACAGAGAAGAATAAGGATGGCCTGTCAGGGTTCTGTCACTTCTGTCTAGGTTCCTTGTGGTTTTGTGACAGAGCCCTGGCACTCCCATCATGTCTTGTTTTCATGTTGTCTGCCTGCCTTGTTTCTTGTTGGAGCATGGTGTTCGGATCCCGCCACTCATGTCTTGATGAGTTTCGGTTTCGTGTCGGGGTTAAGACACTCATGCTCCATGTTCTGTCTTATTGTGGGAGCATGCTCGAGCTTGCTCGGTCTGTATGCTCTTCTGTCCACGTGAATTGTTTTGTGTTGTCTTGTGCTGGTGTTACACACCCCGACCCTGACATGGCCAGGCAAAGAGTGGATGCGGTGTCTTTGAAGGAGGTTCAACTTGGACAGTTTACTGCTAAGAAACCCATGCACAAGCACGTTTGAGAGCATTCTCTGTCACTGCATCACAGTGTGGTACACCAGCTGCACAGCAGAGAACCAGAGAGACCTGGCACGGATAGTCAAGACTGCACAAAAGTCTGTCGGAACTCAACTCCCCAACCTCGACACAGTCTATGCTAGCCACTTGCACAAGAGAGCTAGCAACATTATCAAGGATCCAACCTATCCTGGAACACAGTCTGTTTATGGCCCTTCCATCAGGCAAAAGATACAGGACAATCAGACTGAGGAACAGCTTCTTTCCCAGAGCAGTAGCCTGTATTACACCCCCTCCCCCCCAAAAAAACACACGCAGTGTTGTTGAGGACTTCCCCAATGTTTATAGAATGTTTTCATTATATTTACAAAACATTGTAAACACTGTTTTATTTATTATCATTACAATTATTATTATTAATGTTGTGCAATATTTTTCTTATTTTTGATCATTCTTTGCACTAATGAACATGCACTGCATTTTTTCTTTACATTTCTTATTGCTCCTGTTTTCTCTGAGAGCTACCAAACAAATTTCATTGTATTACTACAATGGCAATAAAATCTTTACGTCAGGCAAATATGATGCAAGGGAGTTTTTTTTCAAGTGGCAGTCAATGGAAGCCATGGAATAAAGGATTAAAAAGGGTAAATTTGAGTTTATATTTTAAAATTTTTGATTTCTGAGATTATATCTCACAATTCTGATAAGTAAAATAAACTCGCCATTCTCTCTTTTGAGTTTATATCCCACATTTCTGTCTTTTTGTCCCTAAGAATGGACAAACTCTCTATTGTTGTGTTGAATTGAGTTATAAAGTCCAAAATACGAGATATAAACTTGTGTTTGTGAGGAAAAAAAGTCAGATTATGTGGACAGGTTAATGTAAAATGTTATAGCTTTAAAAGAAAAGTCCACTTCCAGAACAACAATTTACAGATAATGTACTTACCCCCTTGTCATCCAAGATGTTCATGTCTTTCTTTCTTCTGTCGTAAAGAAATTGTGTTTTTTGGGGAAAACATTTCAGGATTTTTCTCCATATAATGGACTGATATGGTGCGCTGATTTTGAACTTCCAAAATGCAGTTTAAATGTTTACATCTTTGGTTACAGTTTTACATCTGCAAGATGTATTTTTTACATAGTTTGCTCATCTGCAGTGCTATCAGATGTCAAATAGACGTCTATTAGATGTCTTTAAGATGTTTATAATTTAGAATGTATGTAAAACTAACATCTTACAGACGTAAGCCAGATGTTTGTGCACAGCAGATGCTTTCCAGATCAAGAGATCTTTAACAGACATCTTGCAGATGTACGTGTGCTATCTGGGATGATATACAAACTCACATTTGATCATTTTAACAATGAACAAAGCACATAATCATGACCTGAGATTATCACTGTCATAGTGTGTATGTTGTCTTTATACCTTTTCGGACCTTGAAAATGGTAGTTGCATAGACTATCAATAGAGGGACAGAAAAGTACCCAGATTTATTTAAAAATACTCTTAATTTGGGTTCTAAAAATGAATGAAAGTCTTATAGGTTTGGAATGGTAAGAGGATGAGTAATTGACAGAATTTACATTTTTGTGTGAACTATCCCTCTAAACCATATTGTTTTCTCTTATAAGAAAAAAAAGGTTTGACTCTTGACTGTTTTACAGTTTGAAGTTTAAATTTTGTGACCACTATTTAGTACAACACCTGTATTGTACAGATGCTCATGTTTTCTTTTTCTTTTTTTAAAGCTAAGCTGTCTTTTACAATACAGGCATTTTTCAGTGTTTGACACATTGTTAATTGATTTGAGTATTTGATATTGTTTAGTCCTAACCCACTTTTAAGAATGTTTACATGAAGTAAAAATAAACCATAACCAATTTGTATATTGTGGAGATTTATTTGCTTTATATATAGAAAGAAAGAGAGAGATATACAAATACACCATTAAAACAGAAAAAGTCCTGTTTTTTTTACTGGTGGCAGACTGTAAATTAACAGACTGTAAATTTATGGTACAAAGTCCAGGTAATGAGCTACCAGTACTTTTTAAATTTTTTTACGGATTTTCTTTTTACAGTGTATTCTGATTAATTTACACAGTTTCACTGATGATTCATTATTAACCCAAATCCCAGGAAAGAGTGGCTGAGTGAATGTGGTCTGGACTGTGTGGATGAGGCTCATTGTGTCAGAGACGCTGTAGAAGGACAGAGTTCCTGCACTGTGATCCACATACACTCCTATTCTCCTGCTGATGGACTTCACAGGGAGATCAGTCTGTATCTCATTGTGTATGAATGAGTATCTGGAGGGAGAGCAAATCAAACTCCAGGACTGATCATTAGATCCAAACAAACACTCAACACCTCCCTTCCTGCTGATGCTCTTATACGACACTGATATTCGGACACCATTATTTCCACTCCACTCCAGCTCCCAGTAACAGCGTCTACACACACTCTCTCTACACAACACCTGAGGATACACATCAAATCTGTCGGGATGATCAGGATACGACTGGACTGTTCTAGTAGCAGTAATCACTCTGTTGCTCTCAGACAAATGGAGGTATTTATTCACTGTGTTCAGATCCAGCGTGAGCTGATGGGAATCTGAAGGAGATAAAACACATCAAGATCAGGAATTATAAATCTGTTTCAATCTTTTCATGTAGCTGAACTCTACAGTAAGAACACGAATACACTCAGTGAGTTTTTCTGCTTGTTTTCTTACTGACTTACATTGTAGGAAGTCGTTCCTGGTCCAGAGAACAATGTTGGTGAATGTGACTGTGGAAATCAACAGAGATGAACAGTGTGATTTTCATGATAAGATGATACGATAATAAGATTTCTAATACGATGTTATTAATGATATGAGATGATGCTGGACTCATTTCTGAGAGCAGATGAATTTCCAGGACTTTACCTCTGTCTGAGATCTTCTTGAGCTCCTCTTTGCAGAAATCCTCCAGTCTGTCTCTCAGCTGATGGACAGATTCTCTCAGGGCATAAGATGAGAAGACAGAAATGAAGGGGTCATCCTTTACATCTGTAGTTTCAGGAGGTGCTGAGAGAGACTGGAAACTCTACAGAAAAAAGAAATCAAAACTCATTTTTCCAGAGATTTCCAGAGCTGAAAGTTATTTGTAAGCAGTGTGTCTTTCAAAAGAATATGATCAGATGAGAATCTAACTGATGATTATATAATAAGATATATATAATGTTTTTCTGTGAGTCTCCTGTCACAGCAGGATCTGACTCATGTCCACTATGATCCTGTTCTTCTAGATCTCTCTTACCTGCAGGAACTGGATGTGATCCTGTGTGTGTGAAAGCTGCTCCAGCTCAGCATCTCTTCTCCTCAGATCATTGATATCCTGCTCCAGTCGCTCCAGTCGTCTTTCAGCTCGACTCACTGCAGCCTTTTTCTGGTCTCTGATCTGCTGTATCAACTCAGAGTGGCTTCTTACAGTGGAGCGGATGAGCTCAGTAAAGATCCTCTCACTGTCCTTCACTGCTGTCTGTGAAGAGCACTGTTAGGACACACAGTGATTTAGGATTCATTTGGACTAAAAGAGGACAGTCTGAGCAGAGACAAATGTTTTGTTCTTCAGACTCACCTTCTGAAACTCCACAACCTCATTCAGCTGCTGAAGAACTTTCTCTCTCTGCTGGATTCTGTGCTGGAACGTTTTCTGTGTCTTCTTCAGCTGGTGCTGGAGGACAAACAGAAGATTATAAATGTCTCAGAAGTGAAACGTTCTCCCCATGAAATCCAGGAACTCTCAACAAACACCATGCACATGCAACAAAACAATAAAACTAATCTGGAGAAAATCAGCAAATGTAACCGCCTTGCCCAAACCTCTCTGCTTGCTCATTTATGACCCCTTTCTCCCTTCTCCCCCAAAAGGCTTCACCGAAAGTTCACTAAGAATATATGTATAGCACATACTATGTATCTTGTAAGTTTGCTGTTCTTCCCCTTCATGTTTAGTATCAGTCTAAAGTGTAATTTGGGATTCTGTAACCAGTCTAGAACTAGAACTCTCACATGCCACTGTGTGTCTCTCTGCTGTCAGATATACATATCTTAGATTCATCTTTGAGCAATTGATGTTATGTATTTAACTGAAAAGGAACTGCAACAGTGCTTGAAGCGGGCCCGCACATAGTACCAGCACTTCTGTATTTTAGCCTTTTAAGTACTGGAAACGTTTTGTTGGCAACAGCACCTCAGGTAGCACTGAGAGACGATGTGCAACGAACAATGTAAGAACTGCCTAAACATCCTCCTCATAATCCATCATTTGTACATAACAAATGACTAAATGCACGTTGCGCCATCTTGTTTATGGTTGCTTAGTAATTTTTCACGTTTTCGGCTATTCCAAATCACTACATTATTTTAATTAAAGTCTATTTTATTAAAAAATGTGTGAAACTCTTCTGTTCATTTCTACTGTCGTGTGCAGTGCAAATGCTTTAAGCATTAACCCTTTCACACGTTTAAAATATTCTAGCTGAGCCCCCATGGGCGACCGTTATTTTAGAAAGTACAGGTCCTTTTCAAAAAATTAGCATATTGTGATAAAGTTCATTATTTTCTGTAATGTACTGATAAACATTAGACTTTCATATATTTTAGATGCATTACACACAACTGAAGTAGTTTCAAGCCTTTTATTGTTTTAATATTGATGATTTTGGCATACAGCTCATGAAAACCCAAAATTCCTATCTCAAAAAATTAGCATATCATGAAAAGGTTCTCTAAACGAGCTATTAACCTAATCATCTGAATCAACTAATTAACTCTAAACACCTGCAAAAGATTCCTGAGGCTTTTAAAAACTCCCAGCCTGGTTCATTACTCAAAACCGCAATCATGGGTAAGACTGCCGACCTGACTGCTGTCCAGAAGGCCATCATTGACACCCTCAAGCAAGAGGGTAAGACACAGAAAGAAATTTCTGAACGAATAGGCTGTTCCCAGAGTGCTGTATCAAGGCACCTCAGTGGGAAGTCTGTGGGAAGGAAAAAGTGTGGCAGAAAACGCTGCACAACGAGAAGAGGTGACCGGACCCTGAGGAAGATTGTGGAGAAGGACCGATTCCAGACCTTGGGGGACCTGCGGAAGCAGTGGACTGAGTCTGGAGTAGAAACATCCAGAGCCACCGTGTACAGGCGTGTGCAGGAAATGGGCTACAGGTGCCGCATTCCCCAGGTCAAGCCACTTTTGAACCAGAAACAGCGGCAGAAGCGCCTGACCTGGGCTACAGAGAAGCAGCACTGGACTGTTGCTCAGTGGTCCAAAGTACTTTTTTCGGATGAAAGCAAATTTTGCATGTCATTCGGAAATCAAGGTGCCAGAGTCTGGAGGAAGACTGGGGAGAGGGAAATGCCAAAATGCCTGAAGTCCAGTGTCAAGTACCCACAGTCAGTGATGGTCTGGGGTGCCATGTCAGCTGCGGTCAATGCAGCTAGCTATCAGGAGATTTTGGAGCACTTCATGCTTCCATCTGCTGAAAAGCTTTATGGAGATGAAGATTTCATTTTTCAGCACGACCTGGCACCTGCTCACAGTGCCAAAACCACTGGTAAATGGTTTACTGACCATGGTATTACTGTGCTCAATTGGCCTGCCAACTCTCCTGACCTGAACCCCATAGAGAATCTGTGGGATATTGTGAAGAGAAAGTTGAGAGACGCAAGACCCAACACTCTGGATGAGCTTAAGGCCGCTATCGAAGCATCCTGGGCCTCCATAACACCTCAGCAGTGCCACAGGCTGATTGCCTCCATGCCACGCCGCATTGAAGCAGTCATTTCTGCAAAAGGATTCCCGACCAAGTATTGAGTGCATAACTGAACATAATTATTTGAAGGTTGACTTTTTTTGTATTAAAAACACTTTTCTTTTATTGGTCGGATGAAATATGCTAATTTTTTGAGATAGGAATTTTGGGTTTTCATGAGCTGTATGCCAAAATCATCAATATTAAAACAATAAAAGGCTTGAAACTACTTCAGTTTTTGTGTAATGAATCTAAAATATATGAAAGTCTAATGTTTATCAGTACATTACAGAAAATAATGAACTTTATCACAATATGCTAATTTTTTGAAAAGGACCTGTATAGCCTTATTGTTTCCCTTGCGACGCGTCGTGTTTGTCACGTGACACATATAGCCACAATATCACACGTCATCACTTTTATATATATTTTCCTTTTTTTATTACTAATATTCACAAACGTGCTCACTGTATTATGAAATATCTGATATTCTGCTGTTGAAATATGTGCAAGTAAATGTATTTGGAAGTTTAAACACTTTTATAATGAATGATGGGCGCCGCCATGTTAGTTCGCGCTGAATCTAAGCTGTGGGATTTACAAGACCAAATTCATCCTCTCCTCCCGTCTCTGGTGAGCTTGGTGAAGAGCAGAGTAAACGTTATAGTTACCTACACAATGTGTATATGATATCAATAAAACATGTCGTCAGATAACATTTGTAAGGATCATTATTGCCGCTTCTATAGACATCGGCGTGTATTTTGCATACTATAAATGCAACATTTTACTAGGACTTATGTGTATGTAAATGTCTGTAACCTAAAATAAGCATTATATGGTTGAAAACACAGAATAGCTGCGATAATATGACAAGCGTTCAGCTCGTCCGATCTGCTTTAGCGCCAAAGCAGATTTGAATTCAGCAGCTGATCACGTGATGCGCGCTGAACGTTCGAATCACACCGATCGAACACGTGAAAGGGTTAATATGGTAAAACAAGTGTCATCAATATTTCATCAGTGTCAAGTTTTAAATACCTGTTTCTCTGTCCTCTGTTCTGCAGCTGATACAATGTCGTGGTTTTTATGTTCATCCATACACAGCACACATATACATTTCTGGTCAGTGTGACAAAAAACCTCAAGGATTTTCTCATGTTTCTGGCAGATCATCTCCTGCAGTCGTCCAGTAAGATCAGTCAAATTGTGTTTCTTTCCTTTAAACCAACTCTCATGTTCTTCAAGATGATTCTGACAGTAAGAGTTCAGACACATCAGACAGAACTTGACGGCTTTGTATTTTTTTCCAGTACAGATGTTACACTTCTCATCTCCAGCTCCAGCCAAACAGTCCGCAGGAGGTTTCCTTTTTTTCAGCTTTTCCACCACTTCAGCCAGCATGGTGTTTATAACTAAAGCAGGTCTTGGACTGAAGGTCCGTCTGCACTGAGGACAGCTGTAGACTCTCATCGGATCCTGCTGATCCCAGCATCCTGTAATACAGCTCTTACAGTAACTGTGTCCACAGGGAATGGTCACTGGATCCTTCAGGAGATCCTGACATACTGAACACATAAACTCAACCTGAAAAATTCGGGCTCCTTCCATTAGCGCTGTTACTGCTTGCTTTCACTTTTTACCTGAACTGTTTCCTAGTTCTTTCAGTTTCAGTGACGTGTGTAAAATAGGCGTGTCTGCGAGTCACAGACAGCAGTGAGTAGTAAATATACACAACTAAACTGAAGTCAGGTGTACACTGTGGAGTTCTGGGGTGAACAAGATGTGAGGTGGATCCAAATGCAAAGCTTTATTCCAAGATACGGTCATGCACAGGCAAGGGTCAACACCAGCAAACAGATATAAACAGGCCAAGACGAATAGTAATCCTAAAATAAGAGCAGGTCATTTGTAACTAATGAGAGCAGTCTCAGTGCTATGAAACAGTCTAAATCCTGACTGGAAAGAGGTATTTCTCTTTAAGAAGGAACATAGCTGAGAGGATATTGTCTTTTCTAGTATTTTTGACAGAAAAGGGAGATTTGAGTATTTATATATTATTTAATTCTCCACACACACACAAACACACACACACACACACATAGAAATTAATTGCTAAAAATGCAGCAGATTTGTGAAATAAAATGAATAAATGAAAAAAATATAAAATAGTCTCTCACAAACACACACACTCAGAAATTAACTGGTAAGACTGCAACAGAGCAAATTTTGAGATGAGGAGAGCAATTTTCTTGTGAAATAATTACAGTTTATATGTAAATAGTTACAATTAAATTTATTTATGGTTATTTTCTATCTATTTTTAATCAATTTACCGTTTGACATATTTAAGCAGATGTTCCTGATATCTGAGTAACAGTAATGCTTCCCATGTGTTTCCTTTCTGACAAAATTTTAATGTTTGATTGTAATCATAACACAACCATAAGTTTTTCTTGTTTTTTCTTTTAAAGACACCAAATGGCACAATTCTGACTTCTAAAAAAAAAAAAAAAAAAAGGATTTTAAATGTGTTCACTCTGTTTTAATGTGGAATGTTGCATTTATTGAAAAATAATAAAAAATGTATAATTATATAAATAAATATATATTAACTCTAATGGGAAAAAATAGCTCATTAAAAGTGTTTAAATATTGCATATTGTCATAAAATTCCCTAATTCTAAATAATAATCAAAAAAATATTATTGAACAAAAATATTTTACAATGATTTTCCTGAAAAAAAAAAAAGGTACATTTTAAGGCTTTGGTCACAATGGTGACCGTGAAGAAGCCAAGTGTGACTCCTAAACAAAGAGGCCCAGTATATGTAAATTAAACTACTAAATGCATATTACATATTATTTTGAAACAATTTTAAGTGTATTTCAATATATGCGTAAGATTCATTTTAAGCTTTTTCCAATACAATTTAAGCTATTAAAATTGTTCAAATTTAACAACTTCAAATATATTTTGTGTTTAAGTGTTTCTTTACAATTCATGTAAAGTATACTTTTAAAGCAAGATGCTTTCAATTAGTAAACATGAAAAGACACTGTCACTTTCAGTAAGAATTACAACTTGATTTTCTTCAAGTAGCTCTCTATGTATACATATGAAGAATTCAGATGCAAAACCAGCTGTAAAAAATAATTCAGTGGCTTCGTAAATATCACAAAAAAAAAAAAAAAAACTTGTATTAACTTAATAAAATCTCTGAGTATCATTAAAGAGATTATTTGATTTGGGATTACCAAAATTAATAAGTAAAAATCCCACAGATTATTTTATCTATAATTTACTTGTTCTGCTTAAGTATGTTTTCATAAAATAAATAAATAAATAAATAAGCATTTAACTAACAAATTATATTGTTCACATGTCCTTAATGTTTTTGGTACATTTAAATGAAAATATTTGAGAAAGTTGCAGTAAAATTTGTCAGTTTTATAAACAGAATTTACTGCTTATTTTCTATCAATTTCTTTTGTATTTTGCATCAACTTAAGAAATTGAGTAAGTTTCGGGGCTATCGTGATCACGTGGACACAACGACCGCGGTCAACAACGGGAAATCTCCTTACTGGTCACAAGAAAACTGAGGCTTAAACCACCTTAAGACTCCTTTAAAAATGCAGGTAAGTCAGTATTAACAGTTAATGAAATACTGGCTGTGTATTCGGGCACGTAAAAAGTTCGGTGTAATTTTACAATGCTGCCCTGCTAAAAAAACCAGCTTAAACCAGCTTAGGCTGGTTGGCTGGTTTTAGCTGGTTTAAGCTGGGAGTAGCTGGTTTTAGCTGGTCTCCCAGCCTGGCCAAGCTGGTCAAGCTGGTCTCCCAGCCTGGCCAAGCTGGTCAAGCTGGTCTCCCAGCCTGGCTGGTTTTAGCTGGTCTCCCAGCTTGGCCAGGCTGGTTTTAGCTGGTTTAAGCTGGAAGTAGTTGGTTTTAGCTGGTCTCCCAGCCTGGTCAAGCTGGCCAGGCTGGTTTTAGCTGGTCAAGCTGGAACTAGCTGGAAGTGGCTGGTTTTAGCTGGTTAAGCTGGAAGTAGCTGGTTTTAGCTGGTCTCCCCAGCCTGGCCAGGCTGGTTTTAGCTGGTTAAGCTGGAAATAGCTGGAAGTAGCTGGTTTTAGCTGGAAGTAGCTGGTTTTAGCTGGTCTCCCAGCCTGGCCAGGCTGGTTTTAGCTGGAAGTAGCTGGTTTTAGCTGGTCTTCCAGCATGGCCAGGCTGGTTTTAGCTGGTTTAAGCTGGAGGTAGCTGGCTTTAGCTGGTCTCCCAGCCTGACCAAGCTGGTGTCCATTTGACCTAATTAAAAATTAATCAGTTTGTTTCACTTACGGACAAGGTTCAATTCAAGGTAAGTTTAGTATCATAATCAGGCAGGCTAAATGATACATCTTAAATTTTTCTAGTTGTTAATGATAATATATCTGAGAAGAGTCTCAAATAAATTGTAGTATAAAGTATAGTATAAAATCAAGATAGCATTCAAAAAATCAGCATAGAACTCAAATCAGATTAAACTATTGTCTGAAGAAATACATTCACTGTATGACCAAATATAGTCAGCTGTTTTATTTTTAACCAGTGTTTCGGTATTAGATAGACTTTTACACAAAATATAAATGAAACAAACACAGTCTTTATATAATAAATAACAATCACCTGCAATTAAAAAACACTAGGAGGAAAAAAAAAACAATATCTTTAACCAGAAATGCTTAAAGCATAATCTAATCACGTGGTGGTTTGACGCAAAGTACAGCGTATTGCTGTAAATTTTAAATCTACAGAGGCGGCATTTTCTTCAACGGTCGACATTCGGGAGCGGCAAGTACGGTTCAGAGCTGCGGTAAGTGATTTAGTTCACTTTTTATTTTTCATGCTTGGTAACTGCAGTACTGTATTAAGGTGTCTACATTCGCGGTAACCGCAGATTAACGAATCCTCCGTCCGCAGGGCGCGAGGGAGACTTGTGCCGGGTTTAAGGAGGGCGGTCGCGGGAAGATTTCACACATTCCCCGGCCTCATAGCGGCTATAGGCGGAAAATCTCTGGGTTCCTACGGTAAGAATTACACGCTTCATTGACAACAGTTGTGATTCACGAGAACGTCGTGTTGTTCAGCACACTTTCTCGTGATTATTTTATGATGTAAATCAAATTTGCACAAGCGGTCATCTGTTAACAGGGGCGCCGAAATGAAACGCGTGACGTTACTTAAATCTGCAACTCGCGGTCATCCCGCACACGGAGGATGTATTGTAAACTGTCACGTAAACTCTGAACCGTGCTGTTAAAGCGGTAAACGTAAGCAGCGAGATGTGCGAGAACCTTTAATGTGTTAATTCGCTTATTGTTTGATTGTAATGCTTTTTGCTAACTTTGGTTTAAAGAATGAGTTAATCCAGCCCATTTTCCTGTCTGGCCTTTTCGCAGCATATATTCACTCCGGAGTAACTTTACCAGGAAGAGACAGACGTTCCATTTGGAGTTCATTCAAAGGTAATGGTTGCATTCTAAGAATTTGAATACCTGAATTTTACATGTAGATATGTTAGAAGATGTTTCTCAACTCTAGAAGAGAGACAATTTTTAAGAGAGAATGATTCAGATGTCTCAAAAGCTAAAACTAATGTGAATTACATATTGTCTGTTTCCTGACTGATTTGTAGATATTTAAGGGGGACAAAGTAATCCAAAGGAAAAGTGCCATCTAAAACAACAGGGCAAATGGTACAGAAGAAACCGGTTGAAGTGAACCAAAATTGCCACTCTTCTTTGCAAAGTGATGGATTTTCAGGGGAATTTCTGAAATGTAAGACATACACACATACCAAGATCTCCTTTTTCCTTTTATTATATATTTTTTTATTATCTACATTGCCGTTCAATAGTTTGGGAGTAGTAGTATTTTTTTATGTTTTTTATTAAGTAAGTCTCTTCTGTTAATCAAAGCTGCATTTAATTGATCAAAAATACAGAAAATGAATAAAAAAAAATGTAATGTTGTAAAATATTATTGCAATTTAACATATAGTTTTTTTTGTCTATTTTAATATACTTTAAAATGTAATTTATTTCTGAATTTTCAGCATCATTACTCTAGTCTTTTCATTACTCCAGTGTCACATGATCCTTTATAAATCATTGTAATATGCTGATTTATTATCAATTTTAGAATAGAAACAGTTGTGCTGCTTAATACATACATATTTATAATATATATATATGTATATATATATATATATATATATATATATATTGGAATCTATGCTTTTTTCAGGATTCTTTCATGGATAAAAGTGAGTAGTTTTACTTGTTGAAAATTTACACATTAATAATCTAAATTATTTCTTTTTTAAGTCTGTTTCAGTGACTGGTGGAAACAAAAGGAGCCTGAAAGAAGAGAGAGAGAGAAGAGGGAGAAACAAGTGGGGCATTACATATCCCAATTGTTCATTTTCACCATTAATTGTTAATATAGTTTTAGAATTGTAATCATTCCAATTATTTTGTAAATATTTTGTAAATATTTGTTATTAAAGGGGCTCTAAGATCAAATAAAAATTGTTTTAATGGTTCCTTGTGGTCCTGCAGATTATTAAAAGTAAACATATTACTTATTTGTTGCATTATTTGTCAGGAAAATTGGGGCAGACACTATGTAATCAATCAGTTATCAAACAAACATTTTGACCAGCTAAGACCAGCCTGACCAGCTTAAACCAGCTAAGACCAGCCTGGCTGACCAGCTAAAACCAGCTAAGACCAGCCAGGCTGACCAGCTAAAAAACCAGCTGTTGACCAGCTACAGCCTGACCAGCTAAGCCTAAAACCAGACCAGCTGGAGACCAGCTTGACCAGCTAAGACCAGCTTCTGACCAGCTGACCAGCTAAGACAGCCTGACCAGTTAAGACCAGCTGGCTGACCAGCTAAAACCAGCTAAGACCAGCAAGGCTGACCAGCTAAAACCAGCTTGACCAGCTAAAACCAGCTAAGACCAGCTTGACCAGCTAAAAAAAGTGGCCAAAACCCCTCTAAAACCAGCTTGATGCACCAGCTATGACCAGCTTGGGAGACCAGCTTAAACCAGCTTGACCAGCTTAAGCTGGTTTAAGCTGGTTTTTTCAGCAGGGTGTTGCAGCCATGCTGCTCTGTGGTAACGTTAACAATGCAAGCATTTCTAGAATCACTGTGGCTTTGTAGTTTTTTTTCTTCAAACCACCAAATATTCAGCTAAAATACGGTTAATACACCTCAGCAATTTGAAGTGTATGTAAAATTTCCTATTTTAAAGCAGCATAGCCTGCCCGTGTATGAGGGGAGTGGCTGTATTACTGTTAACGTCAACCGCCGAGTTGGTTTCGTCATTCATTGTTATTTACTTGTGTGATGAGCATATACGTGTGAGTAACTGCAGAAAACAACGACTAAACTAGTCTATCCGTAGTCCAGCAACTGGTGTAATGGGACAAATCCCGGTGCACAGCAGCGTCAGTGGCCGGTTGAAATAAACCTTTATTTATCGGCCGTCATTCTGGGTGAGTTCTCACACCATGTCGGAATAGCCCAAAACTACAACATTACTGTGTGTAAAAAGCTAACGTAACATCTCTTTGTATAACTTGTTTTCTCGCAAAGTTTTCCGGGAGCCCCTGCTCACATTTGTACCAAAGCACTGCTGAAACATCACCCAGAATCAGTCAAATGGCGGAGGCAAAACGCAGTGAAGAAATTATCGTGCAAAATCAACCATGGTTTTATTGTAGTAAAGTGTATTAAAGGGGTCATCGGATGCCCATTTTCCACAAGTTGATATGATTCTTTAGGGTCTTAATAAAAAGTCTCTAATATACTTTGATTAAAAATTCTCAATGGTTTTGTAAAAAAAACACCCTTTTTACCTTGTCAAAATGAGCTCTGCAAAAATCATCTCATTCTAAGGGGTTGTTCCTTTAAATGCAAATGAGCTCTGCTCACCCCGCCCCTCTCTTCTCTCTGTGGAAAGACGGTCTTGTTTACATTAGCCGCATTTAGCCACGTTTAGCCGCTAAACTTCCTAACTACCACGTTATAAGGAAAGGCGATTGCAAAGATTCATAAAAAAACACTTATACTCACTTCTGCTGTAAGTGAAGCTGGATAGACGGATATATGTAGATCGGGAGGTGCATTCCATTCACAAACAAATGTAATCTACTGCATCTTCAGCGGCTCAGATGTCGGGAGTAAATGACGACCACTATGTTCATTATTACATCCAGCAACACAACACCTCAATCGCTCAATCTGAGATATTCTTGTCTAACTTACATCCCTGATCCAGCATCAAAACAAAGAGGGCGGAAAATCGCTCATGTCAATCAACTGTTGTGGGAGTGGCCTCTGTGGGTGTGACGCAACAACGACAGGCATCTGAGAATGGCTCGATTTAAAAGAGGGATATTATTTTTACAGATTAATTAAAAACCACTGCATGGATTTTTATCATTATAGGGTAGATTTGTACATACACTGCCAACACACATTAATGTTCAAACACCATGAAAAAGTGAACTTAGCATCCGATGACCCCTTTAAGTTAATGTTTTTGGCAGCTTGATTACTATTTGTACTGGACAGTTTTACTACAAATATCATGGATAAGATATATGGTTAATGTATTAATGTATTAATGTTTTTTTTTTATTATTATTTGTAGTAACACTGGCTAATTTTTAAAGGGCCAGTCAACCACTACCCTACTGTTATTAATCTGAAGTGTAAATCTATGAATCTCATGGTCAAAACATTTATTTTACAGCACTGAGATCATCGTCCAAAAACATCTAAATAACAACACAAGGCAGGAGGTAAGACCAGTTTACTATAATATTTCAGTATATGTGAAAATATAATGTTTCAGCGTATATGAAATGTTAAAAAAAAAAAAATCTTTAATAAGGTTTCATAAAATGGTAAACCTCATGTTTCAGCCTTTAGATAAAGAAAAGGGTTAGGTCAAAATAATAATTGATTAATAACTTATTTTATGTATTTTATCTATATCTATTTTATGTAAAATTAGCTCTAACCTGCTATTCTTTATATTTGTGTCTTCAGGATGTTGCTGATCCACCTACTGATGTTCAAGAGGAATTAGCTGTCCTCAACCAACTCCGTGATCTTAGCAAAGCCTGCTCCTATCTTGTGGGATTGACATGTGCCTTGGACCTGCGATACCCCAAGTATTTTAAAGGGTTAGTTCATCCAAAAATGAATATTAGCCCATGAATTTCTCACCCTCATGGCATCCTAGGTGTATATGACTTTCTTCTTTCTAACAAATCCAATCTGAGTTATATTAAAATTTGTTCTGGCTCTTCCAAGCTTTATAATGTTGTTGCTGTACACAAAATAAGTTTTAATATAATATTATAAAATGTATATTTTTGCAGCTGCTTATGGAACGTCACTTTTGTTATGTATGGAAATTACATTGAATCATGAACATTTTTGTTAATAGTAAGTGGTCAGGTTTGCTTTCTTATAAATATATTCTTCATCCATTAATATCGAGACATTTTTTTATTAAAACTGCACTTGATGTTAGCAATATATATATATATATATATATATATATATATATATATATTTTTTTTAAGTATTATAACTGTTTGTGTATAGCTTTTTGTTGTTGTTGTTGTTTTGTTTTGTTTTGTTTTGTTTTTTGTGCACCAGCAAAAAAAAACAAAAAAAACCAAACAAAAAACATTTGTTTATTTGTTTCAGATATTTTTCTCAATAAATGTAGAGGGTTGTCTATTTTGTGTGATGTAACTAGGTAAAATATAAAATATACTAAATTACAACTAAATTACAACATTATTAGAGATACAGTATAATTAGACATAATTTTAATTATATAATAGTATAAATGTAAATGATATTAAAGTATATTAGTTCACATTAATACCTTAGAACTCAGAAGTTTACATATAAAATATCATATTTTAATCATATTTTAAAGATACTATAAACAATTATGAATGTACATATAAAGATGTACTAATGTTCCACATACGTGGTTTAAAAAAAAAATAAAAATCAAAAATCAAACACTAATTGCATTTAATGTGACTTCAAAATGTGATGCATTTGAAATGAATTACAAATAAAACGCACCAGTGAAAACACTACAGTTAATTCAGCCTTTACACATGTTCTTTAAAAGTATATTATTTGCGCAAAGAACCCTTTATAAAAGTATACTGAAGTGCACTTTTTTTTCACAAGGTTGAGTAATCTCTCTGTTCCGCTCAGACAGAAGGAGGCATTGATTCACTGTGTTCAGATCCAGAGTGAGCTGATGGGAATCTGATGGAGATAAAACACATCAGAATAAGAAAACATTAATCTGTTTAATCTTTTCATGTAGCTGAACTCTTCATGTTTAGTGTATCATCAGTGTCTCAATACAGGTGACCAGATATCATCTGCAAATCATTTACATCATCAATTATAAAACTCTTTCATCTTCTACAGAAAGTACATGAACATACTCAGTTTTTCTGCTTGTTTTTTTACTGACTTACATTGTAGGAAGTCGTTCCTGGTCCTGGGAACAATGGTGGTGGAGGTGACTGTGAAAATTAACAGACATGAACAGTGTGATTCTCATGATTCTGCATCCATTTCTGAGAAATTTCTAGCATGATGTTCTTCATGATATAAGATGATGATAGATTCGTTTCTGAAAACAGATGAATCCAGGATTTTACCTCCGTCTGAGATCTTCTTGAGATCTTCTTTGCAGAATTCCTCCAGTTTGTCTCTAAGCTGACAGACAGACTCTCTCAGTCCATCAGAAGAGAAGTGAGAAATGAAGGGATCATCATTTATGTCTGGAGTTTCAGGAGGTGCTGAGAGAGACTGTAAATTCTACAGAAAGCAGAAATCAAAGTTCATCAGCTCCACACTTCACCTGGTAACCTTCGCCGACATCAGATTTGACTTAACTGATCTTTAGTATCTCACCTCAATCCAGCACTTTCATAGCATCAGCTTCATTCTTCTCTTATTCATTATATCACACTGGAGCTACAGATTCTAGTATTTGCCACTTACATTTTGATGAACTAGATTCAAAGGTCCGAGTCACTAAAATGATCCGAAACTTTCTATCCGAAACTTCCGAGTTTTGAGCTAAAATTATTTAGTCTTTAATGCTTGTGTTATAGCTGTTAACTATATGAAATGATCTGCAGCGCTGATGCTCTCCAGACACAGAGATACTTTGCCTTTGTTCATAACCACTTCTCAAGCCTGAGTTGGCCCACTTTGGCCCAAGGTTTTTGGCGGACCAAAAAACCCTGGCTGTTGGCTCCAAGGAAGCCCCGACTAGACACTATCAAGCTTTTGGTCTGACAGTTGAAATGCGGCTAATGTGTTACTGTTATGAATCAGGTCGGTGACTTGTGGCCCGCTCACCACCAGATGTCGCTCTCACTCTTTCAAATCAAACAGACTGTTGCATTACACCCCGGACTACATCTCCCAGTATACATCGCGCTGATTGCGTCAGCACCCGTGACCAATTAGCAGCGCTATAAAAGCCCCGGTCTTTCCCCTCGCAAGCCACAGAGTATTGTTGTTGTGTTCATTGTTAGCGTTCCTAGTTTCCTAGTTTCCTAGTTTCCCAGTTTCCCAGTTTCCTAGTTCCCTAGCTTCCTTAGTTCCTAGTTCCCCTGTGTTTAGTTCCCTCGCCTGGCCATCACGTCTCGACTGTCTCGCCGCCTGCCTACTGGACTCTAGCTCGTTTATTGGTTTATTCTCTCGTCTCTTCCCTTCACGGATTACGTTCAGATCAATAAAAATCTATTTATATCAAGTTTATATCAAGAGGATCACCTGATCCAATATTGATTGTTACTCAGAATCAGTAGTAAGTGATCAAGTATCACTGATTTCATTGTAATATAATTAATCATAATGAAGTTTTGAACTGTTGGATCTGGTAGGATCTGGCTCAAGTCCACTATGATCCTGTTCTTCTAGATCTCTGTTACCTGCAGGAACTTGATGTGATCCTGTGTGTTTAAAAGCTGCTCCAGCTCAGCCTCTCTTCTCCTCAGATCATTGATCTCCTGCTCCAGTCGCTCCAGTCGTCCTTCAGCTCGACTCACTGCAGCCTTTTCCTGATCTCTGATTAGCCGTATCAGCTCAGAGCGGCTTCTCTCAATGGAGCGGATGAGCTTAGTAAAGATCCTCTCACTGTCCTCCACTGCTGTCTGTGCAGAGCGCTGTTAGACACAGTGATTCAGGCTTCAGTGGGACTGAAAGAGGACAGTCTGAACTGAGACTGAGACAAACTTCTCTTCTTCTCCAGACTCACCTTCTGAGACTCTACAGCCTCTTTCAGCTGCTGAAGATCTTTATCCCTCTGCTGGATTCTGTGCTGGATCATCTTCTGTGTCTCATTCAGCTGCTTCTGTAGGACCAATCATTGATAGGAAATGTCACAAAAAACTACTGGCACTAAATCATCATGTGAACAGATGAATCAAGTAAATGTATGACTGATGACTAATAGCTGTAGGTTCAAACTCCAGAATTGGTGATCGGTTACATTTATCAAACATAAATCATGATGAAAATTAAGGCGTGTTTCACAGTGCAAGCATAAGCATCATGAAAGTGAAACTGACACACAAGTAGAGCTTTGCACTGAAAATGTTTCTGTGTAATTAAGCTGCAGCTCTACACAGAAAATAGACTACTGGATCACTATACTAAATATTAACTTGCTCACTAGTGTTAAATACCTGTTTCTCTGATCTCCATGCTGCAGCTGATACAGTGTCATGGCTTTTGTGTTCATCCATTGTACACAGCACACATATACATTTCTGGTCAGTGTGACAGAAAACCTCAAGGAACTTCTCATGTTTCTGGCAGATCATCTCCTGCAGTCGTGCAGTGGCATCAGTTAAATTGTGTCTCTTTCCTTTAAACCAACTCTCGTGTTGTTCAAAGTGATTCTGACAATAAGAGTTCAGGCACTTCAGACAGGACTTGACAGCTTTATATTTTGTTCCAGTACAGACATCACACTGCACATCTCCAGCGCCAACTTCAGCTAAACAGTCAGCAGAACGTTTCCTCTTCTTCAGTTTCTCCACCACTTCAGTCAGCATGGTGTCTGTAGCTAAAGCAAATCTTGGTCTGAAGGTCTGTCTGCACTGAGAGCAGTTTTAGACTGTAGCAGATGTAGCAGATGTAATCCCCCTGATCCCAGCAGTCCGTTGTCAAACAACAACTCAACTAGACATCAGTTTCTCTTTCGCTCATGTTTCCTGTTTTCTGTTTCTGTGTTTGAGTGACGTGTGTAAATCAGTTTTGTCTGCAAGTCTGTAAAGCCGGGCTCACACTACAGGATTTTTAGCCTAATTTTGCCCCGATTTTCCCCTCCCGAGAATCGGAGCAAAATTCTTGTCAAGCACCTTGATCGTTCCTGATGTTCTGCTCAGATTATCTGATAATGTGTGGCATTCACAGATCAAATCTTGCACCTCCCAATTTGCTGGCACACAAATCAGCGCCACCCCGATTACTATCAAACATGTTTGATATTTAGGATTTTAAATCGGCATGATGACAGCTATATCATTACATCAGTACTTTCACAACAGCCAATGCGCGAACGCAAAACAGCTGCTGTACAGTCCATTGGATAGTGGAGATGGAGGAAACCTGCTTCTTTGTAGTAACACTGTCTGTATAATATGTTGAAAACGTACCACAACCGCAAGGAGTAAGAGAAGCTCTGGGGTCTAATCGTCTCACTTTTGAACATACTGGGGAAGTGCATAAAGCTGCTAGCACGCTAACTAACATATGTAAACATTAGTTGCTGAAATGATGATCTGTTGTGTAAGATCACGTGAGGTGCTCCCTCTGGCATGAAAATCTTAATAATGTCCTGTAGTGTGTGATGCACCAGTATTTCCAAATCTTCTAGTGTGTGCATGATTAAGATTTCAGGGAAGATAATCTGCAAAGATTCTCCTTAACTGCAACCAGATTTCATAATCGGTTAGGATTTTAAAAATCCTTTAGCTTGAGTCCGGCTTCAAGCAGGTTCTTCTTCCTCATTATGTATATCCAGACATTATGATTATTTAGTGGTTTCCACTTTTTCCTAATGTCTTGTATTATAAAATGAAAAGGTGGAAAATAAATAAAATAAACTCAAAGTTGAACAATCTCCCATTTACAACAGGAAATATCATGGGATTATTATCATCTGTAGTACCACCCCTGTTCCTCTGCGTAAGGGGTGTGCTCTTTTCTCCAGCTGCTCTTTGATTGGCTAGTGATGCGTGGTCCCGCACCAGCTTCAGTCTGAGAGCGTCAACAGAGCTGCTGATTCTTAAAAGCGCTCAGTGACTCTGAGAGGAATAACATGAGGAATATCTGAAAGAGGAATAATGCAGCACTGAGGAATAGTCATGTTTGATTTGAGACATCATGAGTTTATAAAAGATCATCCGAACAGTAGGAATCATGGAGAGACTCCAAGCGCTGCAGCAGCTGCTCATCACAGGTGTTTCAGGTGAGTCTCAGCCTTTACTCTGTCTCTCCTTAGAAATCCTTCATCTCTGTCAGCAGCAGCACTTTGTTTATTTGATTGAATGTTGGTTTATTGATGTTGTGGGAAAATATCAGTTTAATAGATCAGAACTAATAACACAGTTAATTTCATTGATTCTGTCTCTGAATATTGCTGCTCATATGCAAATGAGTCTTGTGTTATCAGTGGAGTCATATATTAAGGCTTTAATGAATTCAGTCAGCAGTCATTAGTTCATCTGATCTGCGTGTCAAATCATTTGCTTCACTCTTCACTGAGGAGAGGGATTTATATGGATTCAGTGTTATATTGACAACTTATCATTAATTTTATGCTTACATTAGTGCTGCAGCTAACAGTGATTTTAATAATTAAGCTGTAATTCTTAGTTTCATCAAAGGGGTCATCGGATTCAAAATTCACATGTTGTTTGAACATAAATGTGTGTTGGCAGTGTGTGTACACAAACACCCCATAATGATACAAATCCACAAAGTGGTATTTTTTAATCTCTATAAATAATATCCCCTCTTTCAAAACAAGCCATTCTCAGCTTCTTGGCTGTGTGATGTCACACAGACCAAGGCCGCTCCCACAATAGTTGATTGACATGGCCGTCTTACCTTAGACCCGCCCCGAATGAGCTGTGAATAGTCAGACCGCCACTGATTGGTTGTAATAATGAACATAGCAGTCGTCATTTACTCCCGACATCTGAGCTGCTGTAGATGCAGAGGATTACTTTTGTTTTTGAATGGAATGCACCCCTGATCTACATAAATGCATGATACATGAATCATTGTGATCCAACAAAAGAAGTGAGTATAAGGATTTTTTTACGCATCTTTGCAAATCGCCTTTCCTAATAATGTGCTAGTTAGCAAGTTTTGTGGCTAAATGCGGCTAAGTAAGCAGGACTGAGAGCGGCGGGGTGAGCAAAGCTCATTAGTATTTAAAAGGACTCGCAATTATAAATAAACGGTTATAAATAAACAGCGTTACTGCGTTATTTTTTAAAAAAAATGAGTAATCAAATGAATTACTGTTTCCCCCGTTACAACGCCGTTACCATTACTGACAAGTAGGGCTGCACGATTAATCGCACGATGTCTTGAGGCGCGTTTAGTCAATGAAGCCGGTACTTTGATTAGTAGTAAAGCTCCATCTCGTGCGTTCAGCTGGAGCGACAAGTAATACACAGAGCCGTAAAGCACTGACAAGCTACGCCAAAATCACGCTCAAAATCGAATTCGATTTTGCGCGCGATTTGGCGTAGCTTGTCAGTGCTTTACGGCTCTGTGTATTACTTGCTCTGTGTACTGAACGCACGTGATGGAGCTTTACTACTAATCAAAGTACCGACTTCATTGACTAAACGCGCCTCAAGACATCGTGCGATTAATCGTGCAGCCCTACTGACAATAAAATGTGACGTTACTAAAATTTATTATAATATTATTATAATTATATTTTTCAGTTCATCTGACTGGATGTGCATGCAGCATGCTTGTATTTGACGAACCGTAAACTGTAGTGTGAAGGACTAGCTGTCACTTTGTCTCACACACGCAAAGAAAAATATAGCGCAACAGAGTTTTATGCTATGCCGAATTGACGCGTTGCATGTAAACTATAACGTGGAGAGGAAGACGTGAAGCGGGCGGATCCATGTGCAAGTTTTTATTGAAGGACATCGACAGAGACATGGTCTTAAAATAGGCAGGGTCAGACAATAGCAAGCAGGTACACTGTAAGCAAGACATGGGAGTAGTCCGTGAAGCAGGCGAGGGTCGATGAACGTAATCCAGGGGGCGTGGAAAAGGGGTAATCCGATAAATGAGCGAGAGGTCCAAAAGGCAGGCGGCGACACAGACAAAACGAGATGACCGGGCAAGAAAGCTAAACTCAGGGAACTAGGGAACACAATGCGATACAACGAACCAAAACACCACAATACTTGGCGAGATACAAGGGGAGGTTGAGGCTTATATAGAGCGTCTGATTGGATGCAGGTATTAGAGCAATCAGCGCAGTGGGTCATGGGAAACGTAGTCTGGGGTGTGATGCAACAATCTGTGTGGTGTGAAATGTTAGTGAAATGTACAGGCGTCCTCTGGTGACGGGCAGACCGGACAGGATTCATGAGTTCCTTTGGAGTTCTTCAGCTTTTAAGAACTGCTGGTTTCTCCGGTAGTAGGCGGAACTAACATGCAAACGGTAATCTCATTGGATGGAGCTCACCTATTATTGTCTCTGTTCTGATTTCAGCAAATCAGTTCAAGGAAACGCAGATAACGTGATTAATATACATGAACCCAGCAGCTCATTAATACTTAGTGTGTTTTATATTGTTATTAATAGTAGAATTTGTAGTAGTTCTGTTGTCAGTATAATTTTTATCCTAGAAACTAGTAAACTATAACTAATTACTTTTTTAGAGTAACATTCCCAACACTGCTCACAACAAAACAGGTTGCTGTAAAAAGAGCTGATTATGACAAGGTAAAAAGGGTGTTGTTTTATTTTATGTTTTTATTAAATGTGTGTTGTCTGTCATTCTACTTCAAAATATTAAAACATAGAGAGCGAGACTTTCAAATTATATATATATATATATTGTGACGAGTCGACTGCCTCCCCCCTAATTGTCAGCTGCACCCCGTCGGTAATCGCCGCCCTTCACCAGGCTCCCGACGGGAGTGGGCGTGTGGGAGGAGGAGGGGCGCTGAAACATCCAGGTCTGGCGGCGTGTGATGAGGCCGCTGTTAAAATGCCGAGCGCGCCTTTCCTCAGGAGACCGGTCTCTTCCCCGTGAATGCACTCTGGTGTCCTCGTGGGTCCAGGAAGGGGTGAAGAGGAACGAGCGCCGCCGTAGGACGAGCTGCCGGACCCCGTGGGTCCGGATGAGGACCGCACCCGTGACGGCTGACGGGCCAGGTTGCCGGGCCTTTTTATCCCCCCAGAAGTGCCGCGTAGCTACCCTGATAGCACACGTACATCTCTGAGATGTCTATTTGATGTCTGCATTTACATCTGCAAGACATCTGCAAGACATAGTTTGCTCATCTGCAATACGTCTATTGGATGTTTCCTATCAGATGTCAAATAGACGTCTATTAGATGTCTTTAAGATGTTTATGATTTAGAATGTATGTAAAACTGACATCTTACAGATGTCTGCCAGACATTTGTACACAGCAGATGCTTTCCAGATCAAGTGATCTTTAACAGACATCTTGCAGACGTATCTGTGCTATCTGGGTAGAGGAGGACGATGCCGCTAGAGAAGCCGCCGCCCCTCGCACCCCGGACCTGAGCGGGGAGCGCGTGCGGCCGCCGGACTCCGCCCCTTACCTGGACCCTTCCCTTCGGAACACTACCCCTCCTTCACGTAACCCCGTCACATCGCGGACACCAGATCCCCCTTTTATTTTGGACACTTTTTCCCCTTTTTGGACACTTTTTGTTATTGTTTAATAAAAGCCTCTCCGAGGCCTGACGTCACGCCCACTGTGTCTGTCGCTTTGCTCCGCCCCCGTGACAATATATATATATATATATATATATATCAAACTGCTGCTGCGTTCTATTTATGATGTGCTCACAGTAATTATTTCCTCTCAAATGCCTCATTTATAATGGTTTTGTTGTTGTTGTTATTTTTGGGACACGGCATGACAACATGGTAATGGGCATAACATTTCTGTCACACGCTTGAGGTATTTGGCCAATAACAACGCACTGGATAGCTGACTAATCAGAGGACTTTTGGGGAATTTCCATAGACTTCTGTTGTTTTGATCGTTTTGTACAAACCATATTCTCTATCGCCCTACACCAACCCTACACCTAAACCTAGCCCTCACAGAAAACATTTCTTTTTCATAAAAAAAAAGCCTTTTGAATTATGGGGACACTCAGAATGTCCTCATATTTCACCCTCTGTCATACCCATGTCATTATACAAATTTGTGTCCTGATATGTCACAAAAACATGCACCCTCACAGCTTTAAATTTCATGTAATTTACAGGTTTTAAGAACACTGATCTATAATAGAATAAATTATTATGCTATAACCTAAAAATAAGAACAAATTCCACAGTTAATAATTAAATGTGTGACAAATACAGATGATACGGACTCGTGACACTGGAAGACACAAGAACACAAAACACTGAAAAGGCCCGGAGATCCATAAGGTAAATAATAAAAATGAAAAAATGATTCATTGACTAAAATCATTTTAATTGAAAGGTATCATAATCATAATAATAAAATGACACTTCATTAAAAAACTAAATCAGAACAGCGGTTGAGAAAATCACAGAAACACATGGTTATTCAGCAGGACACACACACACACACACTGATCTTAATGTCTATATGATGATTTATTGCACATGAAGGAAAAAATTAACAGATTCTATAATAACTCTCACTTCAGTCTATTCTGATTCTTCAACTGATGAGTTTCACTGATGACCCTTTAAGAATATTAAACCCAGGATAGAGCGGCTGAGTGAATGTGGTCTGGACTGTGTGGATGAGGCTCATTGTGTCAGAGACGCTGTAGAAGGACAGAGTTCCTGCAGTGTGATCCACATACACTCCTATTCTCCTGCTGCTGGGCTTAACAGGGAGATCAGTCTGTATCTTATTGTGTATGAATGCATATCTGGAGGGAGAGCAAAACAAACTCCAGGACTGGTCATTACATCCAAACCTACACTCTATACCCCATCCCTTCCTGCTGATGCTCTTATATGACAATGATATTCGCACACCTTCATTTCCACTCCACTCCAGCTCCCAGTAACAGCGTCCACACACACTCTCTCTACACAACGCCTGACGATACACATCAAATCTGTCTGGATGATCAGGATATGGCTGGGCTGTTCTAGCGGTAGTAATTCTGTTGTTCTCAGGCAGATGGAGGTAAATATGTACTGTGTTCGGATCCAGAGTGAGTTGATGGAAAGCTGATGGAGATAAAACACATCAGAATCAGAAATTATGAATTTGTTTGACCTTTTCATATAGCTGATCTCTTAAAGTTTAGTGTATCATCACTCTCTCAGTAGAGATGACCAGATATCCTATGCAAATCATCATTTACATCAATTATAAAACTCTTCTTCCACATTCTACGGAAAGAACATGAATACACTCAGTGAGTTTTTCTGCTTGTTTTCATACTGACTTACATTTTAAGAAGTCGTTCCTGGTCCTGGGAAAAATGTTGGTGGATGTGACTGTGAAAATCAACAGACATGAACAACGTGATTCTCATAATCCTTGATCCATTCCCAAGACATTACTAATATGATGTTCTCCATAAAATTAGATAATGATGGATTTGTCTCTGAGAGCAGATGAATCTCCAGGACTTTACCTCTGTCTGAGATCTTCTTGAGCTGCTCTTTGAATATATCCTCCAGTTTGCATCTCAGCTGATGGACAGATTCTGTCAGACCATCAGATGAGAAGACAGAAATGAAGGGGTCATCGTTTACATCTGTACTTTCAGGAGGTGCTGAGAGAGACTGGAAACTCTACAGAAAACAGAAATCAAAACTCATCAGCTCCACACTTCACCCAGTAACCCGCACCAACATCAGATTTGTGTGGCTCTTGTTGACTTGACTGATCTTTAGTAACTCACCTCAATCCAGCACTTTCACAGCATCAGCTTCATTCTTCTAATATTCATTACATCACATTAGAGCTACAGATTCTAGTATTTGCTATATACACTATATGTGAACTTTCTAGGAAATAGTTTGCATGATGAAACATCTGTTAAGAACATAAATGTCCATCTAACAGCTCAAGCACATCAATGGAGTCTCCCTATAGGGTTGAGTAGCTCAAAGACAATGATTGGATTGATCATTATTTATAACTTTAGAGTGGTTAGAGACACAGAAACAAGAACCCTTGAGACACGCTCACATTTGGTTTGGTTTCAATATGCTGAAGCATTGCTAATATACAGCCTAACTTCATGTTTGGCGTGTTCATCGTTAAATTTTGTCAGGTTTGCGGATCACCAGATTCAGTTTTAATAAACGTTACTCAGAATCACTACTATCAAGTTCACTGATTTCACTGTAACATAATGAAGAAGCAAACATTTGGTAAAAAGTTTAGAAACTGTTGGTGGCGCTAGTGTTGTTTGAAAGCTAAATATGTCTTCCAGAAGAAAGAGCTTTTCAAAGTCATTTGTAAGCAGTGTGTCTTTCAAAAGAAGATGATCAGATGAGAATCTGACTGATGATTATATAATAAGACACTCATAAAATGTTTCTCTGTGAGTCTCCTGTCACAGCAGGATCTGACTCATGTCCACTATGATCCTGTTCTTGTAGATCTCTGTTACCTGCAGGAACTGGATGTGATCCTGTGTGTGTGAAAGCTGCTCCAGCTCAGCCTCTCTTCTCCTCAGATCATTGATCTCCTGCTCCAGTCGCTCCAGTCGTCCTTGAGCCCGACTCACTGCAGCCTTTTCCTGATCTCTGATCAGCCGTATCAGCTCAGAGCGGCTTCTCTCAACGCAGCGGATGAGCTCAGTAAAGATCCTCTCACTGTCCTCCACTGCTGTCTGTGCAGAGCGCTGTTAGGACACAAAATGATTCAGGCTTCAGTGGGACTGAAAGAGGAAAGTCTGAACTAAGACAAACTTCTCTTCTTCTTCAGACTCACCTTATGAGACTCCACAGCCTCTTTCAGCTGCTGAAGATCTTTCTCTCTCTGCTGGATTCTCTGCTGGAACATCTTCTGTGTCTCCTTCAGTTGGTGCTGCAGGACAAATTGATGATAGTGAATGTCACAGAAAACTACTGGCACTAAATCATCAATGAATCCAGGAAAAGTGAAGCTAATAAACCAGTGGATGTAGGCTCAAACTCCAGAAGTAATGATCGGTTACAATCACTGAACATGAATTATGATGAATTTCAAGGCCTGTTTCACACTGTAAGTATAAGTATCATGGAAGTGAAACTGACACAGACACAGAGCTTCACACTGACTGTGTTTCTATGTAATTAAGCTGCAGCTCTACACAGAAAATAAACAGACTATTGCAGGGTGTCAAACTTATTTTCACTGAAGGCCGCTTTAACATTATGGCGCCCTCAAATGGCGGTGTAACTGTAAGACAGTACAAATGTTAATACTGCTTATCATATTGTTAAATAACTGTATCTTTATTTTAATATTACTTATTTAAATTACAAATATTGTATATGCATTTGCATACACTGCCCTCCAAAAGTTTGGAAACACCCTAGAGAAGTGGGAGTTTGGACAATATTGGCATTAATCCTTTTGTGATTTTATCAATTTGTGATAATTTTGCACTTATAAGGGACAACACAAACTACGAAAACATATTTTATTACATGAACAGTTTATACATAGAAAAAACGAAAATTTTCAGTTCATCCACCATTAGCAGCTATTACAGCTCTGCATAATCTGGACCCAAATTCATTGTTTTCTAAACTTAATTGGCAATCAATTGTTGAAGCTATTAAGGTGTGCTGACCCACAAAATTTTTAAAAACCTGGACCAAGTTTAAACCAGGAACCAGGCATCACAGCTGGCAAAGGGGCATGTCTGACTTTGATATGTATTGCCATTATTTTGTAATCAAAAAATTATTATTGCTGGTCTTCAATGATAATGTCAAATTACTTTGCATTTGCACCAAAAAAATTATAAGGATTTAAACTGATATTGTCCACACTTTGCCAGGGATGTTTCAAAACTTTAGGAGGGCAGTGTAGATGTAAAAATATATGTTGTTTCCATGTGTTATTTAAAAGAAATAACACAGAGCACTTTCCAGGAGTTTACCGGTTGATCTGATCGACTCACTGCAGCAGAAAAGAAGGAAAAACCTGCTTCTTTTCATTTTTATAAGGTACTGATTTCATCAAAATTTACTGGTTCAAATCATTATTTTTTTACTACTCTGAAAACCTCCAGTAGACCGACTCCGCTTGCGTTTATGTGATTTGTCGAGATGATAGGTAATTCATGGTGCACCCTCGTGGGTAGTGTGGTTTATATGGTGTCTTTTCTAACCACTGAGACACTTTAAGTACCAACAACATGTCAGAAGTGCCGGTATACACGAAAAACTGCCAAAGTCAATTTCTGCATATACAGTGCACAGCTTAAATAAGTACACCCCCTCTGAATAATAATAATAATAATAATAATAAACATATATATTGGTTCAATTCCAAGTGGTTTTATTGTTGCCAGTATTAAGTCTGATTCAGTAGGCTTTATAACACTTTTAATTGTCAAGAAATTCCTTGTCTTTAAAAGTTTTGCTTTAATACGTACCTGTTGATCAAAAATTGCCTTAAACCTACACTATTTATTTATTTTTTTTGTTATATTTAGTAACTTTCAGGAGGGTGTACTCATTTTTGCAACACATCATTTTATCACTTTGATAAGAAAATCTATCATTTTAACATTCTTCTTTGGTAATTGATCAAGCAGTCTTGTTAAAACATATCTCCAAAGAACCCTAAAATGTCTTCTGAGTAAATAGTAATTGCTGAATTTGTTACGTTTTAGAGGGGGTGTACTCCTTTAATGCTGTGCACTGTAAATAGCAGGCCAAATAGAAACAGTATTAACTTAATCACAAGTTTAAAAATACCTGTTTCTCTGTCCTCTGTGCTGTAGCTGATACGATGTTGTGGTTTTTATGTTCACCTATCGTACAAAGCACACATATACATTTCTGGTCAGTGCGACAGAAAGCCTCCAGGATCTTCTCATGTTTCTGGCAGATCATCTCCTGCAGTCGTCCAGTGGCATCAGTCAAACTGTGTTTCTTTCCTTTAAACCAACTCTCATGTTGTTCAAGGTGATTCTGACAGTAAGAGTTCAGACACATCAGACAGGACTTAAACGCTTTGTATTTTCTTTCAGTGCAGACATCACATTGAACATCTCCAGGTCCAGCGTCACAATCAGCAGGACGTTTCCTCTTCTTTAGTTTCTCCACCACTTCAGTCAGCATGGTGTTTGTAGCTAAATCAGGTCTTGGACTGAAGGTCTGTCCGCACTGAGGGCAGCTGTAGACTCTCATCTCATTCTCCCGATCCCAGCAGCCTGTAATACAGCTCTCACAGTAATTGTGTCCACAGGGAATGGTCACTGGATCCTTCAGGAGATCCTTACACACTGGACACAAAAGGTCATCCCGAAAAACTTCTGCCATTTTACTGCATAAATACAGAGACAAAAACACGCAACAGCTTTCCTACATTTAAGTTTCACTTTCTCTGAACTCACGTGTTTCCTGTTTCTGTGTTTGTGTACAGTAAATCAGTTATGTCTCCAGGGGCGTTTCTAGGATTTTAAAACATCCGGGGCTGGTGCCAAAACATCAGGGGCTAGTGGTAGTTGGTGGGAGCTCACATTATGCTCACATAAGTTTTTGTTAGACACAAGTGGTTAAACCTGGATCCTTCTAGGTGGGTCCGGGGGCATTAAACTGGGTGTTAAAGACTTTGTCACACTATTAACAACAGTAAATAGTAATCACTGCAAATAGCAAACATATAAAAGTTAGATAACAAAACTATAACATTACAAAAATATGGTAGACAAATAAAATAATACATTTGAAAATGTATTTATAACTGTAACAAATATATAGTTGCTTGCAAAAATAGGGCTCTATTTTTTTCCCAAATTCCGTTTTATTTTATTTTATTTTATTTTATTTTATTTTTAAATTTTGTTTTCTGTTTTCATTGTTCTGGTCTTTTTTTTTAATGGTTAAATTTAATTTTATTAATCAAAATGTATTTAATCATGTGTAATTAATTAAAACCATGAATCTTATACAATTTACCATCAATTTATCAAAAAGTTAAGAAAAATTACGTTTAGGACCCTATGAAATGTTTTTTTCTCACTTTACGTTTTATTGTTACCAAATATGTTTTAGCATGTCTGTTTATTTAAATGCATAAAAACAACTTTTATTTATTTTTACAATAGCCTTATGGAATTCTGTGTTGTGTATTTTTCTGGTTATCAAATGAAGGTATAAAATATTGATTTAATTGATCTTTTAATGAAAATGATTAAACTATTTACTATTAAAATGTAAAACATGGAAGAAATATTGTGTAAAAAATGTATACATTTTTATTAATTAATAGTAGTAGTAGTAGCAGTAGTAGTAATAGTAGTATGCACGTACATTATACTAAATGACTAATAAAGTTAAACCGAACTATTACTGACGGGTTGACGGGTTGCCGGCTTGGCGTGAATAGACTCTATGCACGAACGCTGCTTACGTATTTCCGGTAGAATCTCGGCCAGCCCATTTACTTCCGCATAGCGTATTCTATAGCGAAATATACTAGCGGCAAAACTCTTTCATAAGATTAATTTGACAGCGATTTATAATTTAAGTATTACAATATAGTATTATATAGTTATACATTATAGTAATTACCAGAATGGCCCATTAGTGAAAGCTTGGGCAAAGGATTAAAGACAAGAAAACATTTGTTGAAGATTGATGATTTTAGATTTATTTTCGTAATAATATAAAGGTATATTTTATACAATGTTGTCTGCACTGCAGGAATGTAAACTTTTAAATATAATAAATTTCAATATAATACTGTAAACATGTAACTATATATAACTTTGAACAGATGCAATGCAGTAATGTAAATATATAAATATAACTGAACATTTATAATGCAGAAATGCAAATATAAATAACTCTGATGCAGTGTTAAACTTTTCATGTACGGTTATGTTGTGTAAATACAATATTAAATGATTATTTGTGTTCGTTTTTATTATTATTATTATTATTATTATTATTTTGGTGTGTGTGTTTTCTACACCTGTAGGCATTGAAATGAAAACAAATTGAAACCAAACCAGTAGGTGGCAGCAAAAGGCTGTTTAAATACGTGAGTTCAACAGATAGGGAAAACGTCTTCCGGTGCTGCACCGGATGTAACTGAGCGGACTGAGAGTCAATACCTTTAAATTTCTGTGTGTATATTTGACGCTTGTTTTACTCAAATGAAACAGTGAAACGTGCATGAAGTGACTCTCGGAGCAGTTCTGGAGATGTTGTTAATGTATTTTTGTCCTCATTTAGTGAAACTGCAGACGCTGAAATCACTGTGCGTGTCAGTGTTACATGTGTAGAAAACTAAACCGCACATCCGCGCCGTTCATTCATAAAAAGACACGCAGAACATGCAGGATTCATATTTAAATAGTCTTTTGCGGCATAATATTTAAAGAGACCAGTCCATATCGCGACTTGATTTAAGTTTAATGACCAACTTTTGATTAAATCATTCAAACTTTGTCAAATTCCGTGGAAATCATAGGGCCATACAAAAAAACACATTCGGGGCTGGAGTAAAAACTTTCGGGGCTGAAAGCCCCCAATGATTAGCCCTAGCGACGCCCCTGTATGTCTCTGAGTCTGTGAAGCAGATTCCCATTTCTCATTATATATATGCAGACTTGGTGGAAAATTAACCTAAAGGTGGAAATTAACCTAAAAATAAATGTAAAGATGAAGAAAAGCCCATTTTTCAACAGGAAATGTCATGGTATTATCATTATCTGTAGTACCATCCCAATAGGCTTGTTCAACTTCCTTTAAACCACACTTTATTCACTGGTCAGATTCTGTGAAGACAAGCACGACGTGTGTTGCATGAAAATTTGATGTATGGGAATATATGTAAAACACATATATAATATATATGTCCATGTACGGATTACACATATATACAAAATATATGTCAGATACTTACATATATGCAACATATATTTCAAAATATTACAAAAATGGACGCTTTCAAATATGTAACTTAGATTTTCCCAAATACACACATGTATGGAACATATATTTCTATATAATACATCATTTAGTGATGATATATAAATTATGTTAAATAGAAGTTACAAATATGTGAACTAAAAACTAATATAAATGGCAAAAACATAATAAGGGTAATGTTTCAAAAACTTTTAATTAACTGATCATTGCAGCTACAAAACACAACAATTTTAACACATATTTATTTTAAAGTTATTTAAAATGTATTTAAAGGGATAGTTTCCCCAAAAATTTAAATTATGTAATTATTTACTTACCATCATGTTGGTCCAACCCTGTATGAGCTTCTTTCTTCTGTTAACAAAAGATGATATTCTGTTTGTAACCAAACAGTTTTGGGGCTCCACTTACTTCCTTAGTATTTTCCTACCATGGAAGTAAGTGGACAGCAATCATGGTTACATACATTCTTCACAATGCCTTTTTGTGTTGTGAGTAAATAAAACAGAATTTTTATTTTTGGGTGAAGTAACACTAAACAATCAAGTACAATCAAGTATTTTTCTTTTTTGTTTTTTTTTGCTAATGCAGTTTCGGAGCTCTGCCATTTTGCAGTTCAAGGCTGTACCAATTTGGCCAGAAGTGGTTCCGGGATGTTTCATCACTACATCCACAATCTAAAAATGCAGAAAATTAAGTTAGAAGTACATCAACCCTAATAAGAGCAAGACGATGAAAAGAAATCAGAAAATGAATTCACTGCCATTTTCCATCTATTCTTTCTATTTTTTTTTTTTTTTTTTTTTAAACATGACTTTTATTAAAAGTGACCTCCACGTCAGCACTGATAGCAGTTAATATCTGAGAAACATTTAGGATCGTTTAGGGCGCACGTCATATAAATATCATTATAAAGTAATATTACACATGATGTAAATGAAGTAAAACACCAGCTTTCGGCATTTTCCTTGATAAAAACAACTTTTCTGTCCTCTCTGCATTGTGATTAAAAGAAAATATCTCTCTGAGAAAAAGTTCAGGACAGCACAGCACATAAATATCACTATAAATCAATATGATGTTATAAAATATATATTTTAAATAAGATAAAACATCTACAAAACATTACTTCTAGTGTTTCCCTGTTAAAAACGACCCCCACCTCAGCACTGCATAGCAGTTCAGATCTGTGAGAAACGTTTAGGTGCACACAACATATTAATATGGTCATAAAGTAATATTATACATAATGCAAATGAGGTAAAACACTTACTTTCTGAGTTGATAAAACCAACTTTCCTGTCTGCTCTGCATTGTGAGTGAAAGAAAATATCGCTTCTGAGAAAAAAAAAAAATTAAATACATAAATACACATAAATTTAACTTTAATTTAGAGCCGCACTATTAATCGAAAAAAAAATCGCGATCTGGATTCTTACATAAATGCGATTTAATTTCTAAATGACGGCGATTCATTTGCATTCCCTGCATTCAGATCATGCTGAATTCACGCGTTATTGGTCACACTCACACAATAACAAAATACTATTAATTCACCAATCAATTATAAACCTCGATCACGTCTCTCCTTCTCCCTCATGGCCACGTTCCGCTGTCACTCACGTGAGGTGTAACAAGGTGGCAGACCTAAACGGAGTCAGGTTGCTTCGTGGATTTGTAGCAGTAAGAGGGAATAAAAATTAACCCCAGTGTGAAAAATCTTGGTGGTGATGGTGAGAGTGAGCATGTACTGTAACAGTATTGGTACAGAAAAAACACGTGCCACACCATTTCTCCGCTCCGACCAAAGTTCAACCTGCTGAGATCCAGTGTGAAACACTTGTGATATAATTGTAGTATGTATTTGTGATTAAGCTATAGCATGTGTGCATTTATACTAAATGTTTTTAGACTACCGTTTTTAATACAAATAGGCTACCTATAAAAGCATGTAGTTATATTTTTTTTTTACCATGGTATTGACCACCATTATGTGTGGTTTTAACTGTTTATCATGATTTAAAATGTATGCTTGCTACTATGGGAGGCAAATGCTTAATTTAATATAATAATAATAAATTTAACCATATAAAACTGAGGTTGCTACAATTTTTACAGATGTTACTGATTGATAATGAACAAAAATTTACCTCTGCATCCTCAAGCTACTATCAAATGTGTATTTCTAAGAGACAAAAAAGTAATATTATTATTATTAATATTATCATCATTATCAGACAACCCAAACCTGTTTCTTGATTTGAAACAATACAAACCTATGGTCTGCTTTTTATTTTATTATTGGTTTATTTATTATTTGTTAATGTTCTTGTATGTTCAAAAACTTTTAAATTACTTTTATGCATTTTAAGGGGTCTAAAATAAAGAAAAGAGACTATTTTTTGTTACTCCAGCACTTTATTGTACTAAATGTCCTGTTTGTTTGTTTTTTTTGTGTGTGTGTGTGTGTGTGTGTGTGTGTGTGTATTTTTTGTTTGTTTGTTTTTTTGTTTTGTTTTGTTTTGTTTTGGGGTTTTTTTGTTTGTTTGTTTGTTTGTTTGTTTGTTTGTTTTTGTACTTGAGTGCAGTAAAATTTGGTTGAAAAATGAGAATGTGTAAGAGAATCCTGATCTCAATTCCCATGGGGAAAAATCGTGATCCACATTTTAGCAAGAATCGTGCAGCCCTACTTTAAATCAATATGACGTTATAAAATAAATATTTTAAATGAGATAAAACACTTACTTTCTCTGTTAAAAACGATCTCTACCTCAGCACTGCATGGCAATTGAGATCTGTGAGAAACGTTTATGTTGGTGTAGATGCATACAACTATAAAATACATATTTTAAAGGAGGTAAAACACTTACTTTCTACGTTTCCCTGTTAAAAGCACCGCCAGGTCAACACTGCATAGCATGTTTAGGCATGCACTGCATAAACGTTAATAACGTCCTAAAGTAATATTATATTAGAAAACATATCGCAATTGAGGTAAAACACTTACTTTCGGTATTTCCTCGAAAAAACCAACTGCCCTGTCTGGTCCGCATCGCAAGTGAAAGGAAATAACATCTCTCTAAGAAAGAGTTTAGGAGTAATTGCACAGCATCTTGTCTATTCCGCATCGGGAGTGATAAAAAAAAACTGTCTATGAGAAAAGTTTAGCCGCATACAGCACATTAATATCGTTATAAAACAATATGATATTACAAAACACATTTTGTGTGTAAGATTTAGCGCTTTATTTCGTTGTTTTCCGTCTTCATATGCTCCGCATCGCGAGGAAAGAAAATGGCGTCTGTGTAAAATATTTTAAATGGGCGAGGCGCGCACACGAGCAAATTTCCCGGATGTGAGCAATAAGGATATTAGGCCGTATTTACACCGGCCAGAGGGCGCTGTTTACACTAGCTAGTGTTAACCCTCTAAAATTCAACACCACAAGTTTAAATCTTTACTCTAAAAATCCTTAACATCAGGATTTTAACACTGCCATTTTGCTAATGATCCAATCATAAACTCTTAAGTATTTGCTTATTATTATTATTATTATTTTGGAGGGCAGTGTACTTAAAAAAATATCGTCCTTTGTGTTCAGCCGAACAAATAAATCTATACAGGTATGGAACTTCTTGAGGCTGAGTAAATAATGAAAGAACTATTCATTTAACAAGAAATTAGTTTAAGACAAAAACTAATTTCCTGTACAGTGTATTTGATGGGTTTGTATGGGCATATATTTTCATCAGATTTGTACATTTTTGTACATTGTACCTACGAGCTATATTGTCTTTTTAAATTCAGTATTACAAGAATTACAGTTATTCAAGACATGGTCAGAACCTTCAAGAAGAATTAAAATATTTATATTTAATAATAATAACAATGAGCTGTGTATTGTATGACAATATTGCTTTGTGGATTTGTAGCAGTAAGAGGGAATAAAAATTAACCCCAGTGTGGAAAAGCTTGGTGGCGATGGTGAGAGTGAGCATGTACTGTAACTGTATTGGTACAGAAAAAACAGGCGCCACACAGACCATTTCGCCACTCGGACCAAAGTTCAACCTGCTGCGCTGTGCGAGCCCACGAGAGAAGATGCATTTATTATCTCGATGTGGCGCGGACACATTTATTATCTCGATGTGGCGCACCACATGTGCGTCGCTTCCGTTATTATGGTCATAAAGTGTATTGTATGATCAAATAGTTTCATAACTCTGTAAAAAGTAAAAAGTTGTGTAACTGTGTAAACTGTGTAAAAAAAATAAATAAATCATCCACATGTTTGTACATGTTCTTTATAATATATGTCTCATCCAAACAGTGTTATTACAAATATGTACATATATGTTCACACATATAATAAATATAATTATATATATATATATATATATATATATATATATATATATGTGTGTGTGTGTGTGTTCATATATGGCCATATATCACATTTCTATATGGGTTGAATCTAACAATTCAATTCCAATAATGCTCACAAATTTGTGTTTTTATAACAGTAAAATCTTTTTTAGTGTAGTCGCACTGTTATCTTGAGTCACGTTTATCCAAAAACACTGACAGAAGCATATATATCCCCAATTTATTGGTATTTAGTAGCTTATATGTTTATGTTGAACTTTATTCATGAACAGATGCAGTATATAAAAAGTGTTTTCTGTTGCTCATAAAAACAATTCTGTGTATTTGACAAATGTTGCATTTAATTCACATTATCTGTGACAGAGTATGCAAACATTGTGAGAGCATCATTACCAGGAGCAGAAAGTGTCCACCCCGACTGCAAATGGCTACTCTCGCCAGCCGGTGCCAGGCTAGTATCTTAAACAAGCCTAAAACCTCTGTGCAAGTGGTGTTTTCCTGTCTCCAGCTGCTCTCTGACTGGCTGGTGATGCGTGAGAATTTATTACACACATTTATTCTGAAATGCTATTTCACTGACACTTATTTCAGCTGCAGTATTAATGTCATTAAGAGAAAAGAAGAGACTCTATAACATCTCACTGTTTCTGATTTATCATGCAGCTCAAAACATTATAAGTAGAATCTGTTCTGATTCATCAACACAGTTTAATTGATGATGCAGATCCAAATCCAAACCCAGGATAGAGTGGCTGAGTAAATGTGGTCTGGACTGTGTGGATGAGGTTCATTGTGTCAGTGACGCTGTAGAAGGAGAGTGTTCCTGCACTGGGATCCACATACACTCCTATTCTCCTGCTGCTGGGCTTAACAGAGAGAGCAGTATATATGTTGTTGTGCCAGAATGAATATATGACGGGAGTGCAGAACAAACTCCAAGACTGATCACTGAATCCAAACACACACTCTTTATCCCATCCCTTCCTGCTGATGCTCTTATATGACACTGATGTACACACACCATCATTTCCACTCCACTCCAGCTCCCAGTAACAGCGTCCACACACACTCTCTTTACACAACACCTGAGACCAACCCTCAAATCTGTCTGGATGATCAGGATACGGCTGCTCCGTGTCAGTGACAGAAATCACTCTGTTGCTCTCAGACAGACGGAGGTGTTTAAATGCTGTGTTCAGATCCAGAGTGAGCTGATGGGAATCTGATGGAAATAAAACACATCAGAATCAGGAATTATGAACCTGTTTGATTTTTTCATATAGCTGAACTCTTCATGTTCAGTGTTTCATCTGTGTTTCAGTACAGCTGACCAGATATCCTGTGCAAATCATTATTTACATCAATTATAAAACTCTTTTTTAGCCTTCTACAGGAAGAACATGAACACACTCTTTTTTCTGCTTGTTTTCTTACTGACTTACATTGTAGGAAGTCGCTCCTGGTCCAGAGAACAATGTTGGTGAATAGGACTGTGGAAATCAACAGACATGAACAGTGTGATTCTCATGATCCTGCATCCATTCCTAAGACATTTCTAATGTGATGCTCTCCATGATATGAAATGATGATGGACTCATTTCTGAAAACAGATGAATCTCCAATACCTCTATCTGAAATTTTCTTGAGCTCCTCTTTGCAGTAATCCTCCAGTTTGTCTCTCAGCTGAAGGACAGATTCTCTCAGGCCATCAGAAGAGAAGAGAGAAATGAAGGGATCATCATTTCCATCTGTAGTTTCAGGAGGTGCTGAGAGAGACTGGAAAATCTACAGAAAACAGAAATCAAAACTCATCAGCTCCACACTTCACCCAATAATCAGCACCAACATTAATTTTGTGCAAATCTTATTGACTAGATCCCCTGAGGACCAGTTCCACTCATTCTGTACTATATGACAGGAAGAATTGTACAAACTTGTTAAATCATCTAAACCAACAACATGTATGTTAGACCCTATTCCACCTGAGCTGCTAAAAGAGGTCATAAAGAAGTCATAGATCCTCTTCTGACTATTATTAATTCAATATTGTCATTAGGATATGTCCCCAAAACCTTCAATCTGGCTGTTATTAAGCCTCTCCTTAAAAAAAAAACAAAACAAAAAAAAAACAGAATTTGACCCCAAAGAACTAGTTAATTACAGACTGATTTCGAATCTCACATTTCTGTAAAAGATACTAAAAAAGGTAGTTTCCTCACAACTATGTTTCTTCTTAGAGAAAAATGGTATCTGTGAGGATTTCCAGTCAGGGTTTAGACCATATTATAGTACTGAGACGCATTACAAATGATCTGCTCTTATCATCTGATCGTGCTTGTATCTCTCTATTAGTGCTACTGGATCTTAGCACCGCATTTGACACTATCAACCACAGCATTCTTTTAATTAGACTAGAAAATCATGTTGGCATTAGAGAAAGTGCACTGGCATGGTTCAAATCACACTTGATCGCCATCAGTTTGTGCCAGTGAATGAAGAGGTATCATACCAATAACAAGTGCAGTATGGAGTACCTCAAGGCTCAGTACTAGGACCGTTACTTTTCACACTTTACTTGTTACCCTAGAAAGATATCATTAGAAAACATGGTGTTAGCTTTCACTGTTATGCTGATGATACTCAGCTCTATATTTCTTGGCGGCCCGATGGAACATACCAATTTACAACACTAACAGAATGCATAGTTGATAAAAAACACTGGATGGCTAGAAATTTCTTACTGTTAAATTCTGAAAAACAAACAACAACAACAACAACAACAAAAAAAAAAAAACAGATGTGTAAATATAGGACCAAAAACCTCTGAATCTAAGTTCTTACTATAACCAAGAAGTATGACCATATTAGCCCAGTTCTTTCAACACTGCACTGGCTCCCTATTAAACATTGCATACATTTTGAAATCTTGCTAATTGCCTTTAAAGCCCTGAATGGTTTAACACCTCAGTATCTGAGTGAGCTCTCATTGCATTATAGTTCTTAACGTCCTCTATGATCTCAAAACTCTGGCTATTTGATAATACCTAGAATGTCAAAATCACCTGCATGTGGCAGATCCTTTTCCTATTTAGCGCCCAAACTCTTGAACAATCTACCTTACACTATTCATGAGGCAGACACACTCTGTCAGTTTAAATCTTGCTTAAAAACCCATCTCTTTACCCTGGCTTACACATAACAAACATACCTTTGTTATTCAAATCCGTTTAAGGATCGTTAAGCTGCAAACCGGGAACACTTGTACCACCCGATGTACAAGAATGGCATCTATGCTAATATTAGTCTGTTTCTTTCTTATCTTGAGGTCACCGTAGCCACCAGATCCAGACTGTATCCATATCTGATGGTCACTGTAATCACCCAGTTCCAGTCCGTATCCAGTCCAGATGGTGGATCAGCACCTAGAGACGACCTCTACAGCCTTAAATGTCAGTGGAGACCATGTCAACTAGATGAACCCCAGAGACAGATCTCGTCCAAAGACCTTGTCACCTAGGCGATCATCAGGACAAGACCACAGGAACCAGATGAGTTCTCTGCACAATCTGACTTTGCTGCAGCCTGAAATTAAACCGCAGGTTTCTTCTGGCCAGTGGAACTATTTCAGGACACTATTTCAACACACTATTTCCCTGTTAATAAAGTAAAGCTGCTTTGACACAATCTGCGTTGTAAAAACTGATCTTTGACTGATCTTTAGTAACTAAAGCTACGGATTCTAGTATTTGCTGCTTACACTATATGTGAACTTTCTAGGAAATTTGCAGCAGTTGCTTTGTTGCGTCCAGTGTAGACTTGACTGTTGCGTCCGGAGTAGACAGGGTGTGATAGTAATCTAAAATGGCCCATAAACAGCGTGGGACGATTATTCCTGACAGGAAACCATTCAGTAACACAAATGTTGTGATCATCATGATATTATCTGTAAGAAAGATGTACCAAATACAGATACAAAGAGGAGGGAATCGTCACAAAAACAGAGAAATACTGTAATACTGGAAGAAACCTGTCACAGCAGGATCTGGTTCAAGTCCACTATGATCCTATTCTTCTAAATCTCTGTTACCTGCAGGAACTGGATGTGATCCTGTGTGTGTGAAAGCTGCTCCAGGTCAGCATCCGTCCTCCTCAGATCACTGATCTCCTGCTCCAGTCGCTCCAGTCGTCCTTCAGCTTGACTCACTGCAGCATTTTCCTGATCTCTGATCAGCCGTATCAGCTCAGTGTGGTTTCTCTCAATGGATGAGCGGATGAGCTCAGTAAGGATCCTCTCACTGTTCTCCAGTGCTACCTGTGCAGGGCACTGTTAGACACACAGTGATTCAGGGACTGAAAGAGCTCTGAACTGAGACTGAAACAAAATTCTTTTTTTGTGCAGACTCACCTTATGAGATTCTACAGATTCTCTCAGCTGCTGAAGATCTTTCTCTCTCTGCTGGATTCTCTGCTGAAACCTCTTCTGCATCTCCTTCAGGTGGCGCTGAAGGACAAACAGATGATAATGAATGTCACAGAAAACTACTGGCACAAAATCATCAATGAATCTAAGAAAAGTGGAACTGATAACCAATGGCTGTATGTTCAAACTCCAGAAGTGATGACCAGTTACAATCATTGAACATGAATTATGATAAAGATTAAGGCCTGTTTCCCACTGTAAGTGTAAGTAGAGGTTCTAACTGACAGTTTTTCTGCTGAGTAGAAGAGCTTGTATTTTCACTGATGAAAGTACATATTTTTTCAAAGAACAGATGAATCACTCCATTATTTTATGTTGTTTAATCAAAGTCTGTTTTATGAAAGATTGTGTTGATTAAGGTTTCAGATGCATTTTCAGCAAACAGTGAAACAGCTTCTTGCAGCTGCTTTTCATTTCTACTATAATGTATAGTGTGAATGCTGTAAGCTGTTAATATGGTGCCGATACAAACACATGAAATGAGTGCCAGTAATATTTCAGTGTCTAGTTATAAATACCTGTTTCTCTGTCCTGTGTTCTGCAGCTGATACAATGTTGTGGTTTTTATGTGCATCCATACACAGCACACATATACATTTCTGGTCAGTGCAACAGAAAACCTCAAGGATCTTCTCATGTTTCTGGCAGATCATCTCCTGCAGTCGTCCAGTGGCATCAGTCAAATTGTGTCTCTTTCCTTTAAACCATCTCTCATGTTGTTCAAGGTGATTCTGACAGTAAGAGTTCAGACACACCAGACAGGACTTGATAGCTTTGTATTTTCTTCCAGTACAGACATCACACTGCACATCTCCAGCTCCAGCATCACAGTCAGCAGGACGTTTGGTCTTCTTTAGTTTCTCCACCACTTCAGTCAGCATGGTGTTTGCAGCTAAATCAGGTCTTGGACTGAAGGTCTGTCTGCACCGAGGGCAGCTGTAGACTCTCCTCTGATCCTCCTGATCCCAGCAGCCTGTAATACAGCTCTTACAGTAACTGTGTCCACACGGAATGGTCACTGGTTCCTTCAGGAGATCCTTACACACTGGACACAAGAACTCATCCTGTAAAACTCTGACTTCTGCCATTTTATTCATCAAATACAGAGATACAAACACACAACAGTTACTTTCATAAGTAACTGATACACTATACTTTCACTTTCTCTTTTACTGAAATGTTTTCTGTTTCCTGGATCTGTCTTTAAGTGACATGTGTAAAACAGTTGTGTTCAGCATCCTCTGTGACATTGCATTATGGTATTGGTAATGACTGTAAGGATTCCCCCAATTTGCCCAATGATGGAATCCAGTGGGTGGGTGAAAGTATAATGCGTGTAGGTTTGTTGTGTGTTTTGGCATTCTTCTTCTATAAGTTTTACCAGAAACAAACTCCTTTTTTCGGTTTTTGATTACTGTTGAACACAGAGAAGTACACACATCCTTCACTCAAGTAGAAGTACATATATTCATGTTTAAAAATACCCTGTTAAAAGTAGAAGTACTGACTACACTTTTTAAGGTAAAGTAAAGAAGTATGCGCTCAGACATACACTTAAAGGGGTTATCGGATTATTCCACAAGTTGATATGATTCTTTAGGGTCTTAATGAAAAGTCTATAATATACTTTGGTTAAAAATTCTCAATGGTTGTATAAAACAACACCCTTTTTACGTTGTCAGAATGAGCTCTGCAAAAATCATCCCATTCTGGTTGTGGCTGCTTTAAATGCAAATGAGTTCTGCTCACCCCGCCCCTCTCTTCTCTCTGCGGAGTGACGAGCCTGTTTACTTTAGCCACATTTAGCCGCTAAATTTGCTAACTAGCATGTTATTAGGAAAGGCGATCGCAAAGATTCATTAAAAAAAACCCTCATACTCACTTCTGCTGTAAGTGAAGCTGGATCACGAATGATTTTGCAAACATAGACGGATATATGTAGATCGGGAGCCACATTCCCTGTACAAACAAACATAATCCACTGCATCTTCAGCGGTTCAGATGTTGGGAGTAAATGACGACCACTATGTTCATTATTACATCCAGCAACACAACACCTCAATCACTCAATCGGAGATATTCTTGTCTAACTTATATCCTGGCATCGAAACAATGGAGGTCGGACTGTGACAGTTGATCTGAGGTAAGACACTCATGTCAATCAACTATCGTGGGAGCGGCCTCTGTCGGTGTGATCTGAGAATAGCTCGATTTGAAAAAGGGGAAATTATTTTTACAGATTAATTAAAAACCACTGCATGGATTTTTTTAATTTTTGGGTAGATTTTTACATACACTGCCAATACACATTAATGTTCAAACAACATGAAAAAGTGAACTTTGCATCCGATGACCCCTTTAAGTAAAAAGTACCCATTACTACTACCTGTTTTAGTGTCATGCTGGTAACTGGACCTCACATCATATTGACACATTAATACAAAATAACTTACATTTAAAATGTGTTAGCTATATCAAGGCTAAACATCCACCATGTAGAACAGGGCTGGACTGGGACAAAATTTCAGGCCGGGAAATCGCACACTCATCCAGGCCATCCCATACACTCACAACAAATTCTGAAAAGAAAAACAACCCTATTTTTTGAAAATAAATAAATTTTAAATTTTAAATTTTAAATAAATGTTCAAAAAAACCTTAGGCTAGGGCCGTGCAAAATATGTTATTGCGTTATCATGAGCCATATTTTTCTCTTACCAAAATTAACCATGGTTTATTACTTTAAAAGCATACTATCCACGTTTCTGTTTTGTTTTTATGTATTTATTTATTTATGTATTTATCATTACAATCTGTTTTAATTTACAACCATAGTTTCACATCTCATGGTTAGACTATGGTTAGTGGTTGTGGTTACCATGGTTAACTATAGTAACCATGGATTTTAGTTTTCATTTTCGTAAGGGTTGTGTTGTTATCTACCCTACACTGTAAAAAATAAAAAACACAATTTGTTGAATCAGTTTAAAATAATTAGTTACCCTGCTGCCTTAAAAGTTTAAGTTCAGTCAACTAAAATAAGTTTAGTCAACTTGAAATGTTAAGTTGTACTAAGTAACAACTTAGATATTTGTGTTTGCTAAACTTAACAGATGAGTAAGTAACCCAGATGCCTTATCATTTTAAGTTGATTAAACTCAAATATCTAAGTTGTCACTTAGTAATTTAACATTTCAAGTTGAATACACCTTTTTTGAGTTGACTGAACTTAAAATTTTAAGGTAGCTAGGTTACAAATTATTTTAAGTTGACTCAACAAATTGTTTTTTACAGTGTAGCTCCCTCTGAACGTATTACAAAACTATGTTTTATAACATTGTTTGCTAAATTACTGCTCTAACTTTACAGTAGATAATAATAATGTCGTTTAGCATAGAATATTTTGAGTGATTATGTAGTTTTGCTTTGTTTATAGTAGCTGTAGTTTTGTCTTTGTTTATTTAGTTAAGCATTAAACTGCTAGCAACTCTTAGCAGGCTGTTTACAGATAACTTGAAGTCCTGAACAGGGGTGCGTTTCCCGCACAGTGACGTAACTCGCATATTAACCTCCGTAGTATGATGCATTGTTGTGGAAACAAACTAGCTAATCTCGACTGTTTTCCGAACACGGTCGCATCTCCGTTGTTGAACCACATTACTTCATCAATGTAGGGCTGTTGTTAATGACGTCACCGAGTAATAATTTATGCTATTTAACTTATTAGATATCTCTAAAATGCAGCTATATTAAACATGGCACCTGATGACTAATTTACTATTTTTTTGTTCCATGTCATTTTACTTTATTTGATGTTTGATTCATCAAATGTTCCCTCTTACATCATACTCTTGGGTTCCCGTAGGCATTTATGTGTATGCGCACTATTCAAAAACATCGCTTGCAGAGGAAGCTTAAAAATACATACATTAAAATGCATTTATATTTAGATTGAGTGGAAGATATAGATTGTACTGCATGTTAGCTTACCCAAGATCATAATTTATTGAGCCCATATGTCTTACTAACAGAAACTATGCTTCTAACCACAGGTCGAGAGCTGTAGTTCCAACGTAAGTTTGTACTTAGTTACTTCCCATCTGGTCGAACATTATAGTTGGAGGTACAGTGGTGTTTTTCAAACACGTACAAATGCAGAGGAGGAAAAGCATGCCAGCACGTTGGCTAAACTTCATGCGCACAGCTTTCGAACTGCGCACTCAAGCATTCATCTTGCAAATGTCCGTTCCCTTCTTAAAAAAGCGGATGATCTCCTTAATCTCACCCACATCAGCAAGGATTTTTCAAACTCTGCTGCACTGAGCTTCACTGAAACCTGGCTGAGTGAAACCATTCAGGAAAACGTGCTTCATCTGCCAGGTTTTCAGCTGTTCAGGACAGATCGTATCGTATCGCATCACATAGTCGCATATTCAGTTTGCCTACAGAACAAACAGGTCTGTTGATGATTTGGTCAACATGGGACTGTCTTATATTCTGCAACATCTTGATAGACATGGGACTTATGCAAGGATCTTATTTGTGGACTATAATTCTGCCTTCAATACCATCATGCCTGACCTTTTCTTAGACAAACTGACCCAGCTGTCCGTGCCCTCCCCAAACCGTCAGTAGATCACCAGCTTCCTGACAGACAGGCAGCAGCTAGTGAGGCTGGGTAAACTCACATCCAGGACTCTCCCTATCAGCGCTGGTGCCCCTCACGGATGTGCACTGGAAAAGATACAGTATAGATGATCGTGGACTTCAGGAGGAACCACCCTGTACTCCCCCCACTCACCATCATGGACAGCACTGTGGATGCAGTAGAGCCATTCAGGTTCCTGGGCACAATCATCTCTCAGGACCTGAAGTGGGACATTCAAGATTATTGGTTCCCCCATTCCCAACCTCCATGATCTTCACACCTCCAGAGTGAGGAAAAGAGCTAAGAAAATCACTTTGGATTCCACGAACCCAGCCCACTCTCTCTTCGAACTGTTGCCTTCTTTTCAGTGTTACAGAACACAGACCACCAGAACAGCCAGGCACAAGAACGGTTTATTTTATTTTTTCCCCCACAGGCTATATTCAGCCTGAACAATTAGAACATTCATAAGTAAACACTGTCCAACCAAACTGACACATTCATACATAGTGTCCAAAACTGTACATTTGTAAACTTACACACGTGTAAATAACATATCTGCACATTTGTAAATAACAAGTGAAACTAGCATATACTATGTGAAAATAACATATTTTCTTTGCGAGAGATGGTGTTTACACTAAGTGTAAATAGTTATAGGTTCTATTTACATCATGTTAAAATAGCTGGATTTTCTGCTATTTATAATACTTATTGTAAATAGACTTAATTATCTGCACCTCAGTATTGTCGTACATGTAAAACTTGCAGCTTGTGCGCTCCCATTTAAATCATGAAATGTGCATTGGAAAATCATGACAACATTTTTTGGATAAAACATCTTTGATGAATTGTTCATTAATAAATCACAACCATCCCGTTTTATGGGCATTACCATTCATACAGGCTACTGCAGAAGTTATTTTACACAACTATTTTGATGCTTCCGGATTTCGAACGTGTGAAAAAGGCCCATTCCTTGTGTGTATAAACATACTTGGTAATAAAGCTCTTTCTGACTTCTGATTTCTAAAGCTCTGCATTCGGTCAATGTATAGGTGCAAAGCGCGAACGGGACAGAGCAAAGCTAGAACTGGGTCTGGCTTCTCCAAAGGCAGCACTTGCAGGTTCACCACCTGATCCTTGAACAGCATGGTGGGAACCTTGGGCACATATCCGGGCTGGGGTCTCAGCATAAAGTGAGAGTTAGCCAGCCCGAATTCCAGGCATTCTGATTAATTCACACAGTTTCACTGATGATTCATTATTAACCCAAAACCCAGGATAGAGCGGCTGAGTGAATGTGGTCTGGACTGTGTGGATGAGGCTCACTGTGTCAGAGATGCTGTAGAAGGACAGAGTTCCTGCACTGTGATCCACATACACTCCTATTCTCTTGCTGATGGGCTTCACAGGGACAGCAGTCTGTATCTCATTGTGTATGAATAAGTATCTGAAGGGAGAGCAGAGCAAACTCCAGGACTGATCATTAGTTCCAAACAAACACTCAACACCTCCCTTCCTGCTGATGCTCTTATATGACACTGATATTCGCACACCATTATTTCCACTCCGCTCCAGCTCCCAGTAACAGCGTCCACGCACACTCTCTCTACACAACACCTGAGGATACACATCAAATCTGTCTGGATGATCAGGATACGACTGGACTGTTCTAGTGGCAGTAATCACTCTGTTGCTCTCAGACAGATGGAGGTATTTATTCACTGTGTTCAGATCCAGAGTGAGTTGATGGGAATCTGAAGGAGATAAAACACATCAGAATCAGGAATTATGAATCTGTTTAATCTTTTCATGTAGCTGAACTCTACAGGAAGAACATGAATACACTCAGTGAGTTTTTTGGCTTGTTTTCTTACTGACTTACATTGTAGGAAGTCGTTCCTGGTCCAGAGAACAATGTTGGTGAAAGTGACTGTGGAAATTAACAGACATGAACAGTGTGATTCTCATAATCCTTGATCCATTGCTAAGACATTTCTAATACGATGTTCTCCATAATATGAGACGATGATGGACTCGCTTCTGAGCAGATGAGTCTCCAGGACTTTACCTCTGTCTGAGATCTTCTTGAGCTCCTCTTTGCAGAAATCCTCCAGTTTGTCTTTCAGCTGATGGACAGATTCTCTCAGACCATCAGAAGAGACGAGAGAAATGAAGGGGCCGTCATTCACGTCTGTACATTCAGGAGGTACTGAGAGAGACTGGAAACTCTACAGAAAACAGAAATCAAAACTCATCAGCTCCACACTTCACCCAGTACCGTGCACCAACATCAGATTTGTGCAGCTCTTGTTGACTTGACTGATCTTTAGTAACTCACCTCAATCCAGCACTTTCACAGCATCAGCTTCATTCTTCTCATATTCATTACATCACATTAGAGCTACAGATTCTAGTATTTGCTATATACACTATATGTGAACTTTCTAGGAAATTGTTTGGATGAGAAAACATCTACTAAGAACAGAAAATGTCCATCTAACAGCTCATCTGAAAGCCATTTGTAGGCAGCATCTTTTTCTAAAGGAGATGATCAGATCTGATGGATGGTTATATAACAATACAAACATGAAATGTTTCTCTGTGAGTCTCCTGTCTCAATGGCTCAAGTCTATGTGATCGTGTTCTTGTAGATCTCTGTTACCTGCAGGAACTGGATGTGATCCTGTGTGTGTGAAAGCTGCTCCAGCTCAGTGTCTCTTCTCTTCAGATCATTGATCTCCTGCTCCAGTCGCTCCAGTCGTCCTTGAGCTCGACTCACTGCAGCCTTTTCCTGATCTCTGATCAGCCGTATCAGCTCAGAGTGGCTTCTTACAACGGAACAGACGAGCTCACTAAGGATCCTCTCACTGTCCTCCACTGCTGTCTGTACAGAGCGCTTTTAGACACACAGTGATTTAGGCTTCAGTGAGACTGAAAGTGGAGAGTCTGAACTGAGACTGAGACAAACTTCTCTTCTTCTCCAGACTCACCTTATGAGACTCCACAACATCTTTCAGCTGCTGAAGATCTTTCTCTCTCTGGTGGATTCTCTGCTGGAACGTCTTCTGCATCTCCTTCAGCTGGGACTGGAGAACAAACAGAAATATGCATATGCATACATACAAGAATGCTGGTTTCTGCACCTTCCTGGTCTGTGTTGTTGATCAGCACATTCTAAACTCATTCAGGAGATGAGTAATAGTGCCCTAACAGTATAGCAATAGTCTCTAGCATATAACAGTGAATACACAGAAACCTGGAAAATACTATTTGGAAAGGAAGCATTGTCTCCTACATTTATAATCTTACTAAATAAGTAACAATTTGTGAACGTGTAATGTCTCAGCATCCGTGCACTCCTACTCTACAGCGTACTACTCTAAATTATAGATATCAGTCTGAGTACACAATCCAATCCAATTGGCAACAGCACCTTAGCGCTGAGACTAGAGATGATGTGCAGGGAACACTGTAAGTATTGTCTAAACATCTTCCAAGCCATCATTTGTACTTAAATAAATGACTAAATGCACATTGCACCATCTTATTTATTGTTGCTTAGTGATTTTTCGGCTACTGCGGTTTAACAGATTATTTCTGGTCATCGTACCAATGAAATGAAATTCCAAATGTAGGTCTGGGAGGAGCCTAATCGTTCAGGCATGTGAATCATCATTTTGAACCTATATAAGCAGCACTCATTGGACCGTCCCAGCGTCACTTCATCCGGCATTCCTCCACCTCCCCTTCTCCTCCTCTATTTCTGTTATTCTCCCTCTAGGTAGTAACCCAACTAAGGGGGTTGAACTCAGAGCTCAAGCAGAGCCTCGGGTTCGAGCCTCCACTGAGGACAGCAAGCCAAGTTTGTTTACCATTAACCATCAGGACTGGATGAGCAGGTGAACTTGTGAATTAGAAATATAGCCTAAATTTAATGATCACTTGAAATGGAGTCAGATTAAACACGGAGCTAGACTAAAATTGAAACTAAATCTTGATAAATTAGGTGAACTTTGCAGAAGTGCATTTAAAAGACCTACACACATTCTACCTTTGCCCACCCATTGGATTCCGTCATTGGGGCAGTTCGGGGATTCCTTACATAAAAGTGAAACTGACTCATGTGGAGCTTCACGCTGACAGTGTTTCTGCTGAGTCTAATGCAAGTGTATATATTTGACTAATGAAAGTATATATTTTGTCAAAGAACAGGTGAATGGATCACAACATTACTTTAAGCTGTTTAATCAAAGTCTATTTTATGAAAATCTTCTGTTCCTTTCTACTGTCATGTGCAGTGTGAATGCTGTAAGCTGTTAATATGGTGAAATGAGTGTCATCAATATTTCATCAGTGTCAAGTTTTAAATACCTGTTTCTCTGTCCTGTGTTCTGCAGCTGATACAATGTCATGGTTTTTATGTTCATCCATACACAGCACACATATACACTTCTGGTCAGTTCGACAGAAAACCTCAAGGATCTTCTCATGTTTCTGGCAGATCATCTCCTGCAGTCGTCCAGTGAGATCAGTCAAAGTGTGTCTTTTACCATTAAACCAACTCTCATGTTCTTCAAGATGATTCTGACAGTAAGAGTTCAGACACATCAGACAGAACTTGACGGCTTTGTATTTTTTTCCAGTACAGACGTCACACTTCTCATCTTCAGCTCCAGCCATACAGTCAGCAGGACGTTTCCTCTTCTTCAGTTTCTCCACCACTTCAGTCAGCATGCTGTTTGTAGCTAAAGCAGGTCTTGGACTGAAGGTTCGTCTGCACTGAGGGCAGCTCTCGACTCTCACCTGATCCTGCTGATCCCAGCAGCCTGTAATACAGCTCTTACAGTAACTGTGTCCACAGGGAATGGTCACTGGATCCTTCAGGAGATCCTTACACACTGGACACAAGAACTCATCTGGAAAAATTCTGGCTCCTGCCATTTTACTGCTTGATTACAGAAACAAAAACAAACAACAGCTCACTTCTATTGTCTCTTTCCCTGAAGTGTTTTCTGTTTCTGTGTGTGTGTCATATGTAAAATAGGCGTGTCTGTGAGTCTGTAAAGCTCCTGTAGAGTTTAGTTTCGATACGCATGAATCGTAAGTAAACAGTGATAGTGTTAAAGGCATATACACCAAGTATGATATAACCCATACTCATAAACTGTCCACTTAATTTAACCCATCCAAATGCACACAGACAGCAGTGAGTGGTGAACACACACACACACACACATTGCTCAATATTTTCTATCCCCTCACCCAACCCTGACCCTAAACCTACCCCTTACAGAAAACATGTTTGGATCGTTACATTTCTGCCACTCTTACACATGCAGACAGGATGAACATCTTGCCCTCATCAACAACATAACACTGTCCTCTAGTGGGACGTGGATGTAACTAGCATCAATACTCACATAGTTACTTTAATAGCCTATATTCAGCTGCATATACAGCATGAAACTTGCTGAGATCTGACATCTTTGCTGTGAAACAAGACAGGAGTGACAGCAGACTAAAAAACAGTCTAAGAAACAACAGTAGATGATTCTGACAGTTACATTTATACTGGACTAATGTTACTTTTCACTAAATCTTTTAATAAGCAAAATGTATACTTAGTATATTTGAATATTTATAGATTATAAACTACACTCTAAAGTGGATTGAAATTTATTCATGCATATGATTTTCTTCATTTAAAAATGTGAAATTGACCAATTATATTGCTATTTTTTTCTACTGTTTCCATATTGATCCTATATATTACGTTACTCAAATTTGTTGAGTGAGGATGGATCCAGACCTGAATTGTAATTAGTTTTCTCAAATGTTCTTCTCTTGGTTTGTTCATTCATATATTATAAGTTTCCATGATTTTGTTGGTGTATTAATGACCATATAGCATTTATTTATGATGCATTTAACTCACACATGAACTTAACATGGATCTGATTTATTGTCTTTTCTCTTTCTGCCTTTAGTCTGTGTGATTGCAGTATTACAGAAAAACAGTGTCTTATCCTGACTTCAGCTCTGAAATCAAACCCATCACAACTACGAGAGCTGAACCTGAGCTGGAATGAACTAGGAAACTCTGGAGTGAAAAACCTTAGTGATCTACTGATGAACCCACAATGCAAGCTGGAGAAACTACAGTTAGTATCATTATACTGTACAGCAGTTACAGTGTGATTAAAGTTTACTGTTTAGTTTCAAACTGATGGGCTCATGTCACATCATTTCTAGTGCTGCACCTTCTGGCATTTCTCCATCTGAAGAAAAAATTAAAAAATACTATTAGTTAATGGGTTATGTGTATCCGTAGAAAGAGCATAAGCTTGCTAAAATCTGACATCCTTGCTTTGAAACAAGACAGGAGTGACAACAGACTAAAAAAACAGCCTAATAAATGACAGTAGATGATTCGTTACATTTATACTAGACTAATGTTGTTTTTTCACTAAATCTTTTATTAAGTGAGATGTATATTTAGTTTATTTGTATATTTAGAGATTGTAAACTACACTCTAAAATGGCTTAAAATAATTTATTCATGTATATGATTTTCTTTGTTTAAAAATGTGAAATAGACCAGTTAAATTGTTAGTTTTGCTATTGTTTCCATATTGATCTTATTTATTATTTTACATTGGCAAAATTCGAATTTGTTGAGTGAGGACAGATCCAGACTTAAATTTTAACTAGTTTTCTCAAATTATAAGTTTCAATGATTTTTGGTGTATTAGTGACTGTATGGCGTTTATTCATGATGCTTTTTCACTCATACATGAACTGAATATGTATCTGATTCATTGTCTTTTCTCTTTCTGTCTTCAGTCTGTATCGATGCAATATTACAAAGAAACAGTGTCTCATCCTGACTTCAGCTCTGAAATCAAACCCATCACATCTGAGAGATTTGAACCTCAGCTGTAATCGAATAAAAAACACAGGAGTGAATCACTTATGTGACGTACTGAAGGATTCACACTGTAAACTGGAGAGACGGAGGTCAGTAACATTCACATACAAGAATCAAAATGTTTCAAATCGCTTCAACAGTTTAAACCAAACCACTTTATACTCAAGATCTCATCATGAGTTCGCATTATGTTTGTACAAAGTTTTTCACATTACTATTTTGTGATCTGATGCAATAAACATTATGATGTTGATGATATTTATGATGATATTTCCTTTTCTTATTTTATACTCTTTATGCCAGTGTAGGTTAAGACTCTGTCAAATGACAGATGAAGGTTGTTCTTCTGTGACCAGCTCTGATATCAAACCCATCACACCTGAGAGAGCTGAACCTCAGTTTGAATCAAATAAAAAACACAGGAGTGAATCACTTATGCACGGTACTGAAGGATTCACACTGTAAACTGGAGAGACTGAGGTCAGTAACATTAACATACAAGAATCAAAATGCTTAAAATCACTTGAACAGTTTAAAAAAATATATCTCTTTGAGTTTGAGTTCATGTAAAATCTTCACCTTAATGATTTGTTTGTAAGATGATCTCTTTTCCTCTGTTTGTCTTTTTGTAGTTTAAATGGCTGTGGCATTACAGATGTTTCTTTTTTAACTCAGTCCTTGACAAACACAGAAGCACTGCAGTTTTTAAAAGAACTTGATCTCAGAGACTCAAAGCAGCAGCTCACTGATGTGCTACGAGACTCAAACTGTAACCTGAGGTGAGTAACATCACTTTGCTATATTAAAGAGATCTTCATTTACCTTTGATATGTGCACAAATAATATAGTTTCATATATTGTTGAAAGGTGATTATCAAATTATCAAGCTTTTTGCAGCAAAGGGTTTGTGTCAGAATGAAATGTAAAGTTGATTAAAATGTTTAAAAAAGAGTTCAGACAGAGTTCAGTCACCAAAAGATGATAAATGCTGTATATCATAGTTTGAAATCATGATGAGAGGAGCATAAACATCAGATGAGAATCCACAGAAGATGAAGTCTATGAGGAGACATAAATGTGTGATAAATGTGTAAATGTGAAACAGGTGGAAGAGACTCTACAATTAAACAATACAGCATGTGTGTTAGAAACATGATATTGAATGATTAATGTTGCTTTAGTATTCAAGTGATCATTTTGTTTTATTTAAAGGTGAAACAGAGGAGGAAGAAGCCCAGTTGAGTCTGTATGGCTCTTCAGTTTAAGGCCTACAAATATAATAAAATTTGTATTAAACTCATCCATAATGATTCAAATGTGTCTAATCATGAATGTTGTTGTCAAGTGCAACACTTAAATGTATCAAGATATAAAGCAAACCTACTATGAAATTTATATCAATTAAAACATTTGCATGATCTCTCTTACATTTTCTACACATTGTTATTCTATTTTATAATTATTTATGTGTGTGTCTGTTGGCAATGTACAGATATCCAGTATATTGTCTTTGTTCTGTGGATTGAGTCTCTCCTTCATCAGTCCAGACCAACTAAACATTTATAATGCATTTTGTGTTTTTCACCACATTTACATCTGCATGTAAATAAAATGATACACATACAGTTAAAAACATTTTTTTGTTTGTTTGAAAAGATCACCTACCTAAATATTATTGAAGCTACATAAGCAGATTCTCCTTCTTGAAGGATTGCAGACATTTAACAAAACTACATGAGTGATCTTCAGAATTTTTTGAGAAGAAACTGTGCTGCTCTAGCCAATAAATAAAGACAGAAATGTTCCTATTATATGTACATTTAAACAGAAAGTTCTCCCAAAAACAGTAATTTTGTGTATATTTACTCTAAAACTAAAAACTAACAGTCATCTGTTCATCAGAACAGACGATACTCAAGACTGATAAATATTTATACAAACACTATATTCACCAATTCCTAGATCTCTACACTGGTTGCCGGTTCATCACAGAATAGAATTATCCTCTTTGTATATAAATTGCTATGTAATCTAGCTCCTCCCTGAAATCCTTCATCTACACTCCATCTAGAAGCCTAAAATCCTGCAACCAGGCATTGTTGGTAGTCGCACACGTTAGGCTTAAGCGTAGAGGGGAGTTTGCATTTGCAGTGGCAGAACAGCTCCTTCTCTGTTTGCCTGGTGGCTATAATGTAAATGCGCTATACAAATAAAATTAACTTGAACTTGAACTATATTCAGTAAAGACGAAAAATATGAATAACAAAACCACTGCAACAGAAAACAGTCTGTTCTTGTTATTTATTTTTTTATTTTTATTTTATTATTTTTTTTATTATTATTTTGCTTTAGCGGCCTTGACAGTTGCAGTCTATATACTTAAGTATCAGGTGTGAAGATGATGATTTCCATGCAGATTTCCATTAAGACATTCTCTCACACAAATGTGTAGATCTAGATATACAGAGCAGACAAACTGTAATATGCAGATGTAGACATACAGACAAACTGCAACGCTGCTGTTTCCATTTGAGGTTACATCGATGTATAAAGGTTTTGGAGAAACGCTGCACTCGGTTCAAACCTGCACTCGAGACAAAGGTGAGCGACTCTGTTTGTCATTGTTTGTCAAGTGACCAGTGGAACATGTTTCTGGTTTTGGTTTGTGATTCAGTTCAACCAAACTGTGTAGCACTGGCAGTCTCAGTGTTTTTATTTAGTTATTTGTTGAAAACAAAAAGTCCTAAAATATATATTAGCCTACATGGGTCATTCTACAGAATTAGTTCAAAGTCAGAGTTGGAAACGCCTTGAATAGAATGTGTCTGTTTTCACATTTTGTACACTGAAAAAAAAAAAAAAGCTTTAAAAAAAGTAGTTTGAACTTAAAAAGTAAGTGTTCGTGCTGCTTTGAAATTTTACTCAACTCAAATATCCACGTTTTCATGTAGTGAATGTTAGTCCAACTGTTCCGTTACCAGTAATAAAACCTTGGTTACTTCCAGATGCTATAGTTGATTTTACATTATTAGAACAGAGAAACAAGGGTAAGGAATGTAATTTATATAATGTGCAGACATATATTAATGAGTACTATAGTTATGTTCAGATCTACACAGATGCATCAAAGAGTTCAGACAACAAGATAGGAGTCGCATTTACTGTCCCAGAGTTTCATTTATCAATAAGGAAAAGGATCAGTGATGAGCTATCTGTTTATACAGGGGAAATGGTTGCATTATTATTAGCAATACAGTGGATAAAAGAAATAAGACCTGTGAAATCAGTTGTTTGCTCAGACTCATAATCATCATTGGCTAGTTTACAATACAGTCATTCGGAGAGTAGACCAGATATTTTAATAGAAATAATGCAAACAATATAGAGAATTCAAATGATGGGGATTATAGTAGTATTTTTGTGGGTGCCTGCACATATTGGTGATGAAACCACATATTGGAAATGAAACTGCTGATAAAGAAGCAAAAGAAATTCAAACACAAAAAAATTGGTTGAAAACAATGACATTAATTTAATTGTTAATTTAAGTAAGAATGAAATTAAGAGTATTATCAAGAAGAGACTAAAGGAAAGGTGGCAAAAACAGTGATGAAAAAAGGTCAGTGGTTCTATAGAATTCAAAGGAAAGTGGGAAAGATGAGAAGTGCAGCGAAAACGTCCCGGTTACGTATGTAACCTTGGTTCCCCGAGGGAACGAGACGCTGCGTCCAGCGAACGCTTTGGGAACGCCCTTGGCGGACGACGCTCTGAAAGAATGTGTAATCGAACCAATGAGAAGGCGGGACGTCACAGGCGGGTGACGTCATCAACCAGGAAGCATAAAAGCACGTGCGAAGCCGGCCGGCGTCAGCTTCGTGAATGAAGCGAGCGCTCGGCAGGGATGCCGGAAGGATGGACTGAGACGCAGCGTCTCGTTCCCTCGGGGAACCAAGGTTACATACGTAACCGGGACGTTCCCCTTCAGGAACTCGAGCTGCGTCCAGCGAACGCTTTGGGAACGAGATGCCCACGCCACCAGACTTCCAAATCCCTGCCTAGTGAAAGAGCTAGGGCAGGAGGACAGAAGAGCCAGGAGTGGCTCGGATATCAAGGCTGTAAAACCTTACAAAGGTGAGGGGCGTGGACCATCCCGCAGCATTACAGATGTCCTGTATTGGGACACCTGCAGAAAAGGCCTTGGAGGCGCCCAAAGCGCGCGTAGAATGAGCCTTGACCCCCAAAGGTGAAGGGAGGTCAGAGGACTCGTAAGCCGTAGATATAGCATCTACAATCCATCTACTTAAAGTCTCTTTAGAGGCAGGAGACCCCTTCTTAGGGGGGCCATAGCAGACGAACAACTGTTCTGATTTCCGCCACAGGGCAGCTCTGTGGACATATGCATCTAGGGCACGTACCGGGCACATACAATTAAGCTTCTGCTGGTCAGGCTCCCGAAAGGGAGGAGGACAAAAGGCCTGGAGCACAACCGGCTGTGGTGGGTGGGTGGGGACCTTAGGAACATACCCTGGTCTAGGGTAAAGAAAGGCTTTAATATTGCCTGGAGAAAACTCTAAATGAGAAGGGGCCACCGAAAGGGCCTGCAGGTCCCCAACCCGCTTGAGGGAAGTAAGGGCTAGTAGAAGCACCGTCTTAATGGTAAGAAACCGAATCGGGATTTCTTCCAAAGGCTCAAAAGGAGGTTTGCAAAGAGCCTCAAGCACCACAGTCAGATCCCAGGAAGGGACGCGGGGTCGTGTCGGAGGCCTCAGCCTCAGTACACCACGGAGGAAACGTATAACCAGGGGGTTCTTACCCACAGAAACACCATCAAGAAGGGCGTGGTAGGCCGAGATTGCCGCCACGTAAACCTTCAGGGTGGAGTGGGCTAACCCTGTGGAGAAACGAGCCTGCAAAAACTCCAGTACTGTACCAACCGGGCAGTTAGCTGGGTCTTGCTGGCGCTCTTCACACCATGAAGTGAAAAGCTTCCACTTAAGGGCATATAGTTTCCTCGTAGAGGGAGCTCTGGAATGGAGGATGGTCTCCACAACCTCAGTTGAGAGACCGGAATCTATGAGTTGTGCCCCCTCAGGGGCCACACCCACAGCTTCCACAACTCCGGACGGGGGTGCAGGATGGTGCCCCCCGCCTGAGAGAGGAGATCCCTCCTGACGGGAATCTCCCATGGAGAGCCGTCGAGGAGAGATATCAGGTCCGAGAACCATACTCGGCCCGGCCAGTACGGGGCTACTAACAGTAGGCTGACCCCGTCCCTGCGTACTCTCTCCAGAACTCCTGGGAGCAGAGCAATCGGGGGAAAGGCGTACAGACGAAGCCTCGGCCACGTCTGTACCATAGCATCCAGCCCCAGGGGAGCTGGATGAACTAGAGAGAACCAGAGGGGACATTGTGCATTTTCCCTCGTGGCAAAGAGATCTAATTGGGCTCGCCCAAAGATCTCCCATATCTGATTCACTACTTCTGGGTGAAGCATCCATTCCCCGGGCCTCGGCCCCTGTCTCGACAGGATGTCTGCTCCCACATTCAAATGCCCAGGAATATGAACTGCTCGAAGGGAGAGGAGTTTGTCCTGGGACCACACAAGGATCTGGTGCGCCAGCTTGTATAAGGGGCGCGACCGCAGACCTCCTTGGTGGTTGATGTAATAAACCACCGCTGTGCTGTCGGTCGGACCAGCACATGGCGATTTCTGAGGTCTGGAAGAAAATATTTCAGCGCTCGAAATACGGCCAGCATCTCTAGGCAATTGATGTGCCAACCGAGATGACGACCCGTCCACAGACCTTGGGCGGGGCGACCACTCATGACCGCCCCCCACCCAGTGAGGGATGCATCTGTCGCTAGCGATACGCGGCGGCAAGGAACTCCCAAAGTCGGGCCCTGATTTAGGAACCACGGCTTCTTCCACATGTCTAAGGCACGTAGCCCTCTGCGCGTGACCTTGATCATGCGGAGCGGGTTTCCCCTCGGGGAGAACCCTTTTGACTTGAGCCACCACTGTAGGGGTCTCATGTACAGCAGGCCAAAAGGTATCACGTTGGACGCTGCTGCCATCAGACCCAACAGTTGTTGAAACTGTTTGACAGTGAGTGACAGGCCCTGCTTGACTCTCTTGACTGCGGTGAGGATCGACACAATACGAGCAGGGGACAAACGTGCCTGCATCGTGGTCGAGTCCCACACCACGCCCAGATAAGTGGTCCTCTGTAATGGAGAAAGTACACTTTTCTTGACGTTTAGTCTTAACCCCAACGTTTTCATGTGGGCGAGAACGACATCTCGATGTCGAGCCGCTAAACTCTCGGACGCTGCTAGGATCAGCCAGTCGTCGATGTAGTTTAATATGCGAATGCCCTGAAGCCGAAGAGGGACCAGGGCGGCATCTACACATTTCGTAAACGTGCGGGGTGAGAGTGCTAAGCCGAAGGGAAGAACCCGATACTGGTAAGCTTCGCCCCTGAAAGCGAACCTCAGGAACTTCCTGTGTTGAGGAAGGATGGAAACGTGAAAGTACGCGTCTTTCAGGTCTATCGTCACAAACCAGTCCTCGGACCTGATTTGTGACACTACTTGCTTGACTGTAAGCATCTTGAATTTCAGTTTCATGACTGAATGATTGAGGCGACGGAGATCGATGATCGGCCGCAGCCCTCCATCCTTCTTTGGAACAATGAAGTACCGACTGTAGAACCCGGACTGCCTTACGTGAGGAGGGACCACCTCGATGGCCTCCTTCCTCAGAAGGGTCTCTACTTCTTGCTCCATGACCAGAGCCTGCCTGGGGCCCACCAGAGTGGGAAAAACCCCGTCGAAAGGCGGCGGCGGGGCGCCGAACTGAATAGCATAACCTTTCTCTACAGTGCGCAGGACCCATGCAGACACATTTGGCAGTAGCTTCCACGCTGCTAAATAGTCTACTAAGGGAACCAGCCGCTCGAGGCTGGCCTCTGGATTTAACTGAACTACTAGCTCGGAGACCTGTAACGGCGGACCGGCAGGAGACTGCCGAGCTAACTGTTCTAGAGACCCCCGAGGGGGTGACGAGCACCCTGGTTCCGCTACGTTCCCGGGCGGAGAAATCCGGGGCAGAAGCTCGTCGGAGGCCGTTGTGTCCTGTAGCCTCGGCAGGAACAACAAATCGACCTCCCGAGGGCACCGAGGAGAAACGGACACCGTGTAATGCGGTGTGACCTGTTCCTCCCCGGTAGGGGCTGCGCTCGGCGGTCCTGGTCTGGCGTCAGGACCGCTTTGGGGCCTGGGCCCTCCTAGACTGAAGCACGACCCTCAGGTCGGGCCTCGCCTTGGAGGACCCCGGCCTAGAGTGCCGCGGGTCTCGGTCCCTAGACGGGGGAGCGCGAGTCGCGACACTCAACTTTTGAACTTGGCGGTACGAGGAGCTGATACTCGGGGACGGCTGCTCACGCCCAGCAGCCGTCGGGGCTAGAGAGCGGCGAGGGAGAAACCTCTGGAACGCCGCCGCCTGTTTGCGAGCCTCCTGGTACCTGCTGACGACAGAATCTACTGCGTCGCCAAACAGGCCAGAAGGCTGAAGCGGGGCGTCCAGAAGGAAGACCCTGTCCTTTTCTTTCATATCGGACAGGGTCAACCACAGATGTCTCTCCGCGGCCACCATGGCTGCCATAGACCGCCCTACTGCCCGGGCGGTCTCTTTGGTGGCACGGAGAGCTAAATCTGCGGTCCTTTGGAGTTCCTCCAGATCTACCTTCTCACCCTCAGCTAGCCCCTTCAGCAGGTCAGCTTGATATGCCTGGAGCACTGACATTGTATGCAAGCATGCTCCAGCCTGACCTGCTGCCGAGTACCCCTTACCCACAAGCGCTGAAGTTGTTCTTAGCGGCTTAGAGGGCAAGGTGGGAGCCTTCAATGACGACGCCCCGCTGGGAGACAGATAACTCGCGAGAGTCTGCTCCACACGGGGCATCGTCTTATAGGCTCGCTCATCGAGCCCCACCACATTGCCATAATAATCTGAGGCGGGGACGAATAAGCGAGCCGAAAACGGTCTTTCCCACGATCTCAAGATCTCTGAGTGGAGATCGGGGAAGAACGGAAGGCTCCTCATTGGAGGTGGAGGCTTACTCCGCAGAAACCGCTCATCTAACTTGCTTCTCTGCGGAGTAGCTTTTACCTCGGCGGGCCAGTCGATCTTTAACTTGTCGACCGCACGAGTAACCACCTCCAAAAGCTCCTCGTACTGCGGCGATTGAGGGAGTTGAGTCCCTCAATCGCACTCTCCAGGTCAACCTCCTCGGAGGAAGACAAAAGGAGAGAAGAGCCCGCTCCTTGGGAGGAAGTAGCCGCAGTGCGGGCTTCCGAACCCTCAGAACGGGCATCGGACCTGCCGGGTAAGGAAGGAGATAGGGGGTCACCCGTCTCCATTCCCTCCAGCAGGTCCAGCTGCGAACCCCAGGAATGCAGTGCCCGCTCCGCCTCGACGGCAGCGGGACCAACACCCTGGGGAACGCTGGTGAAGGCTCCCTCCTCAAAGAGAGCCTTCCGGGAGCGGAGCACCCGCAAAGGAAGTGCTTCACAATGCGGGCAGTCAGTCCTCTCGAGGGCTGACATAGCATGCTCCGCTCCCAAGCAGACCACGCACATGCTGTGTGTATCCCCACTCGTAATATATCTCTTACAAGGGGGAACACACAGCGTGAAACGCGGCCCGCTCTTATTGCCACTCTTCTTCTAGACATATCCTCAAAAAGAAAGTTGTGCTAACTTGCACGAAAAAACGGAGGATATCAGACAAACACAGAGCGCTCCGCTGAAAGACAGAAGCTGACGCCGGCCGGCTTCGCACGTGCTTTTATGCTTCCTGGTTGATGACGTCACCCGCCTGTGACGTCCCGCCTTCTCATTGGTTCGATTACACATTCTTTCAGAGCGTCGTCCGCCAAGGGCGTTCCCAAAGCGTTCGCTGGACACAGCTCGAGTTCCTGAAGGGGAAACAGGAGAGATGAAATAGTAATATCAAGGATGAGATTTGGACACACAAGATTAAATAGTACACTTTATAAAATGGGTGAACATGATACGGGAAGGTGAGATTATTGTGGGCAAGAGGAAACAGTAGAACATGTTTTAATGCATTGTCAGAAATATGAGACTGAAAGAAGGTTAATTCATAATTTAGAAAAAATAAAAATGCAATTTATAACAAAGTATATTCTGCTAAATAACTCGAGAAATGAGTGTTATATTTTTATTTTTCAGTTTCTTAAAGAATGTACTTTGTGGGAGGGAATAAAAAAAAAGGGGGTGGGGGGCGGGGTCGTCTTGATCCACACTCCATACCATTTGGTGGCGGAAATACAGCATTTTGTTGCTTGTCAACCGCCAGTAAAAATTCAATAGGAAGAAGAAGAACGCCGGTAATAAACATTAGAATAACCCAGGTGTGTTAACAGCGTTCGCAAATCGAAAGTGTTCCTGCTGCACAAGAACATCTGCAGGTACGTTTGAACAGGTCTTCTTCCATGGTTACAGTTATTTTGAGCAATGATGAACGTATTTAATATATGTAGGCGTGAATTAAATCTCATTAATAGTAGGTATCTGCCTGTTCCTGAAGCAGCCAGACTCAAACACCATTGCGTATATTAAAATTTGAAGTTTATTCAAATAAATAAATTAAATATTTCTGTTTATGACCAAGGGTTTTTCTGTAATGTATATGCACAAGGCCTGTTTGCACTTGTCAAATGCATTTTTGCTGATCGGATATCCGATTTGTTAAAACTGTTCACTTTACACTTGGCCACATGACTGTATCTTTACTTCCTAACACCGTGTCCACACTGGGCGCGACAAAGCGACCGTTGCAAATCATTTAGAACTTTGTGTGAGCACGTCATAAATAGAATGCGGTAGCAGTTTATTGTCGGGAATTTGTGGTGTCGCGCCGCATCCAGTGTAGACAGCATCAATGATTATGATGGGTTCTACTGTATTTTGTCATTTCGCGCCGCGCCGATGGTGTAAACTGTATGCAAATTCAGCAGAGTTCACATCACTGAAAGTAACAGATATGTGCTTTGATATAGATTTTCTTTAATTCATCATTAGCTAATTTCGACATCAAAGACGAAACAGGACAGAGTGTCATCAGCACTGCTGAGATAATTTAGTCTCACTACTTTTATTATTATTATTATTATTATTATTATTATTATTATTATTATTATTATTATTATTTTAAAACGATAGTGTGTGAAACCGTATAAGCAACTAATAATGTTTCAGATTAGAGGTGCGCGGGGCACAAACTAACGCGGGGTTATTTGTAACACAGGTGATTTAAATATTTCCACACATGACAACACTATACAGAGGAAAAAAGTGCGACAAAATTCAAAGCGTTCAGCTGGAGCGGCAATTAATACACATGCAGAGCCGTAAATCACTGACAAGCTACGCAAAATCACGCTTATAATCAAATGCGATTCATCTGCGATTATGAGCGTGATTTTGCGCAGCTTGTCAGTGATTTACGGCTCTGTGTATTAATTGCCGCTCCAGCTGATAAAAAAAAAAATATTAAAAAAACATGGGTTAAAAGCATCACAAAGTGATTTAAATATATGCACCCTGGAACGAAAGCAAGAAAACTCTTAGTTGATACTGATTATTGGCAAAACAGATTTAGCAAACGCTCTACTGTGTTTTTGAGTTTGAGCTCTAGAGAACATAAATGTTCCTATTTACAGCATGTTTTTATAGCAGTGAGAAATGTAGTCAGTCACAGACATGCTTGGTGATCTCTTGAATGCAGTAGCCAATCAGGTGTTCAGTGCAGTTATGCTCGCTCTTGTAAATCTTCTTTCATTAACAAAGAACGACACAGTGTAAGAGATTCATTATGCAGGGTAGACAGTTTTACTAATTTATTAATAATGAAAAACTGTGAGATTGTAAGATGAGTGACAGCATTTTAATAATTGTAAAGTGAGCTGTCTTTCAAACTTTGGAGGCTACATAGCTATAATCCCTTGAATAAGAATATTTTTTTTATCATGCTGCTGAGAGAACTGATGGCCAGTTACATGCTGAAAATGTTATTTTGTTTTTTTAATTCAGTTCTAATTATTTGTAAAAGTAATAACTTGTAAATATTCTTAAATGTCTCACTGTACATAGCTATTCATGTTATGGTGGAGCTGTTGCCTACATAAAAAAAACATCTACTGTCTTAACTTAACTGTCTTAATATAAAACAATAAAATTTATTCTTAATCTTAATATGGTTGGTTTCTATTAATTTCAAATGCTATATGCTTGCTTGACACATATTTTGACTTCGATACGATACCTGACTAAAATATCACGATACTACTACTAAGCCGATACTGTGAGAAAACAACAACAAAAAACATAGAACAGGAAAAGTAATTGAATAATAGATTATCCAAAAGGAGATCATAGTTATTTTATCTATTTAAAACAAAGCATTTCATCCCCCCTTTAAAAAAAATAAAATAAATAAAAGAATAGTAATCACATGCCAGTGCCACTGCAGGATTATGGTGAACAACTACCAAGCCTACAAGTATGTAGAGATCTTTGCTATATTGGTAAGTTAGCTTAAAGGATAAAGCCAAATCTTATTTCATGATATAGTAATTTTATTTCACAACAACAATTTCTATCATGACATAGTCATTTTTTTTTTGTTGTTGTTATTTTATTTTTGTTATTAATAATAAGAGCCTCGATGCAAGTAACAAACTAAAGGACAACTACAATAAAACAAAGACACAAATTAAATAAAGAGGGCTCTATGAAATCGGTTTTATTATTGTAATTATTGTAATTGTTCTAGACTCTATTTTAATGATTACATTAAAAAAATATATATATTTATCGAAAATGTCTAATGCATTGAAATGATGAAACTTGCAGAATTTAACAGCAATTTATTAAAAGTTTAAACAAAATTTACATGTTTTTAAGGCCCTATGAAATACGATTTAATAAATTTTCTCATGTTTAATGAATTTATAAAGGATAATTAGATTTGATAAAGAGTTAATTTATTATAGGCTATTTCTTTCTCTTTTTTTCCCCTTTTTTTCTGTGTTGTGTATTTACTGTTTTCTGGTAATTTTTTTTTTTTTTCTGGTAAATATTCCTTAAACATTATTTTAATAATATTTTTTATTATTATTAATAGTAGTACTATCTATACATTAAGTAATATATTAATATATTTCTGACTGTCAAGTTAAACCGAACTTTTATTTTGACAGGTTGCTGTGAAGACCTTTAGGGTCTTTATTATATGACAGTAGTTTTCTTAAAAAATTAAGTACCGGTATATCGTGCAAAACTAATCAATGGTCCCTGTTCCATGCCCCTAGTATAAAGCGCTATAGAGACAGGGCTTCAGACAATAAATCAATACATACATACATGCATACATAAAATAGAGTAAGCAGCCATTGGCTCTTATTTAAAAAAAAAAAAAAATATATATATATATATATATATATATATATATATTTTGTAGGTGCCACAGAATAAACAAGTTTTATTTTATTATTATTATTTATTATTATTATTTTAGCATTTCAATCATATTGTCATGTGTTTATGTCTAATCATTTCTTTCTTTATTAGCATTTTAATCCATCTTGTAGATGACCTGGGAAATAAGGTTCACTTAAAGTGGAAACTAAATGTCTTTTCCTAATTTAAATATACAGTCCGAAAGAATTGTTTATTACACAGAATCCAGTGTTTCCCATTCATTAACTAGACTGTGGCGATTCGCCTAATAAACCAAAAATACATTTATAAAAAAAACTTTAATGTTGTGTTTTGTGAGCAACATGTTCTCACTCCCAACTCGTCACATATTGACGCTTGGTCAGGACCCCTTTAGCGTAATTTTTTGAAGCTCAAGGTACCCCATTTTTCAACATGCATGGTTTTCCTCCATTGTTTTCAGTTGTTTGTCTTAATTTAGTGGCTTGCATGCATTTGTAAAAAACAGAAATACTTTTTATATAAATGTATGCTTTCATTGGAGCACCTAAACCCACCCCTACCCTAAACCTGCCCATTTCTAAACAATATAAAAGACGTTGCTGACAAATATAAGTACAGTCACAGGTATTTATTGCAAAAACTGACCTTGAACAAGCAGTATAAAAGCATTACAAACAAGTCCTATTGCATTCCAAGTCTTCTGAAGCCATAAGCTCTCTATATGCAAAGGTTGAAGGTTTTAATCACTGAAATGATCCCGCTCCCTTAACACGCTCACATCTTATTTAAAGATACTCCCAAACATTAGCGTGACACGTTTATGCTTTGTTTTCGCATTAGCATAATTTTCAACATTTTAATGGGCAAATATTTACAGTATTTAACTAAATTTGTAATGAGATGCATATGTAAACCTGATTTCATTGAAGCTGGAGTTTTCCGCCAAAAAAAAACAAAAAAACAAAAACAAAACTCAACTGCAGTTTCTGCCAAAATAAAAGCTGTAAGGTTTATCTCTTGCAAGCACTCTTATCACTGTTGTTCCAAAAGTGCCCCCTGCTGTCAGAGAATGAAACTCAGCCTGTCTGTTTTTGTTTTATGCAGGTTATAGCATAGTTTCACAAAGTCAGACTATTCTGAATTTGCTTTAAATGTTAAAATGATACAATCAATTAAAAGCTGCTTATGCTACATGTGTGTAGCATCTTTCTTTGTATTGTGATTAAAATGCAGTGGTTGGTTCTAATTTCTAATGGCTTTTTTATTGAATATGTTTAGTTGTTGTAGCAGCAGCAACTGCAAAACCTCTTTATATACTCCTCTTTATAGTTATTTTTTCTAACTGACTGATGAACTTATGGACACTGAATAGTTACTCTGAGGTAAATCTATTGTTACTTGACAATGTTTACACCGTAGTTTACACCGTAGTGTACACCTTTACACAGTTTGACACAGAACGAGCGATTATATGAGACATTTCAGGTTGTACTGTAGGCTTTCTTATAAAATAAGCTAACTTTTGATGTTCATTCATGTCCATTTCGTACTATAGTAGTAAAAAGTAGTATATATAGTCGCCAGTGGCGACCTCAGCAAAAGCTTCACTCGCAAATTAATATTTTTGGTCGCAAATGCCACCCTTTTAGTCGCAGTCTGGAGCCCTGAGAGATAAAGATGACATAATTTGTCTTGATTGAAAATGTGCCATATATCTATATTGTATAACATATTTTTTTTGTAGTTTGTAGTAACATGTATATGTACATATAAAAATGTTGGAGCATGTTGCATTATGGGAAACAGTATATCATCTAGTGTCTTCAGATATATACATCAAATTTCAGCAAATGTAGCAGGTAGGAACTCCATGCATATATAAAATTTACATATTCACAGTATACAAATAGCATACTACAATATACAGTATTGAAGTTGTAGTATGATTCCTAACACAGCTTCTGTGTTGAGTTTGCTTGAGCTATATTTAGCAGATTCTGGCAAATATAGTAGATCGCCCGGGTATCCCATGCATACAGAAAGATTGCATACTATGCACAGTATACATACTGGATGCTGCAGAAATGGTATAAGTAGTACAACAGTATGGTATTTCGAACACAGCATGAGTTTTAAGCTATATGATGCAACAGCAAACATTCAGTTACATTTGCGGCATTTTGCATCTGCCTGCTGCAGAGAGGTGTTTATCTCTGGCGGGCGTTTTACAGTAAGGTCCTTTAGTTAACATTAATTAATGCGTTAACTAACATTTTAGTTGTACATTTGTTACAGCATTAATCTTTGTTAACAGTACCTAATAAAAGTAAACCTGTTCATTGTTAGTTTATGTTAGCTCAGGTCTGTTAATCCATTTTCATATACACAACTTTGGATTTAATATCGCATTACTAAATGTTGAAATTAATATTAACTGATTAATATTAACTGACTATTGTAAAGTGTTACCACATAATGTTTATTACTTGCATAGTAATATCAGCTTATTTAGATTTATTTGTTGTGTGGAATGATCTGAATAATCTGAAATCCTCAAGATGGTTAGAATAAATATTTTAAATTTGTTAGCTCAACTCATTAATTCATCTGAAATCACATGTTATTAATCTCAGTACTATGTTGTCAATTCCAGGTCATGATGAGCATCTGATTGTTTTCAAAAATCAGTCTGTTTAGCTGCAGTATGTCAGAGAAGAGAGGAAAGGACTCTCTGTCTGAGATGAGTCTCTCAGAGAAACAGAGGTAAGACCGAGTCTGTTTAGATCATTATTTGAAACACTTTCTGTAAACTGTTTGCTCATTTAACCTGATTTAGAGAATAAATTTGTATTTGTTTTGTAATAATTCATCTGAATCATTGTATAATCAAATGTTGTATTTTGTAGAAAAGAGATTTATCAGTTTGAACTTTGTTCTTATTTATTTTATTCTGTGTTCTCTATGAGATCTGTATGAAACATGTAAAGACCAATTGTGCCTAGGGCCATGACAGCCACTAAAACATCACATGTACCCACTAACCTGTATGTGTGCATTTGTAATTCTTTCTAGGGTTTATAGCACCATTAGTTGTTACACTAAAAAATGCTGGGTTAAAAACAACCCAATTTGGGTCATTTTGGCTGGGTTGCTTTTTTATGGTTTAAAATTACTACACTGCTAGGCTAAAATGAACCCAAATTGAGCTAGGCATTAAATCCACCTTGTTCATTTTAAAAATCACTATAATACACACAGAATGAAAATAAAATGATAAATATTTATTAAAAACTACAACAAGAAAAAACAGTCAAAAGTAACGTGCATGTGAGAAGAAATGCAGAAAAGTATGGCATTAACAGATACAGTGTTTATAAATGAAGCACTGAACATTTGCTGACTATAACGTTAAAGACCAAATTTTACTTTTTTTGGTAAATTTTGTATATTGTATAAAACTACTATACAAAAACACTATTTTACAATAATTGTACAATTAGTTAATAGTTAAGGTGTTTTTTTTGTTTGTTTTTTTTTTACACAAACTATTCTGGCATGACAGTACACAAATAAACCACAACATTAACATTGATATTATAGCATTTATCACAAGCAAATGATGTATGAATGAGTGTGAACTACATTTCTACTAAAAAAACACAGAACAAGCATTTAACATTTTGTTTTTACAGATCATACACTTCCTGTTTTTTCATAGTCCATGAACACATACAGAACATGCATCACTGCCGATTTTCATTATCACTGTAGGATAACTGATGTAATCATGAAGAAGCCCCCTCAGTGCAGCAGAGGTGTGCATCATATTTTACATTATCCAGTGCAGCCTCCTCCTTTAAAACCACTGTTGTATCAGTTTGGAAGAAAGATAATTTCTTCTCTTTGCATTCATCCCACCACCTGTTCGTCATTAGTGGCCTAAGAGAAAAAACATTTAAGAAAAGAAAACATTGTTAAGATGTGGTTACAATGTAAAATGTAACCACATCTGTAAGGATAGGTAACTAGATTGTTTTATAATTTTAACCATATTGTGTGATTATTGTCTGTGTCTACCACAGTGCTCTAGAAAACTACAGTAATTTATTTTCTAAAAAATAACTCCCATCAATCTTAAAAGAATTAAGCTCTTCTATGTCTCCGGCTTTTAACATCTACATAAAACATTCTTTTACTCTTAGTCAGGTTTTTGAAATGATTTTTGAAGTTGAGGGAGAAAATATGCTTGGAGTTTTTCGAAATACCCTAACTGTCTTAAAACAGGGGTGCTGATGATCTTCACGTGTAAAAAGTGTATAGGGTCGCTAGAGACCTGAGGTGTGTAATGGTGTAAGTATATTTTTCATGTTCAAAAATATGTAAATATCTGATGACAAAATGCATGCAATTCACCTTTATTCCTCGAGGTGGCACTGTTTGATAGACAATAATGATGTGATGTTTCACTCGCAATTATCGCAGGCATAAAACAAAAGAATATCATCAGCATATTTGTAATTGGATCGAATGGCTTTACTGCAGTTCAATTACTGTATGCAATAAAATATAAATGTAACTATCATTTGATGGTGGATGTGATGAATAAGCTGCCAGCGATCAAACTTGATTTTGAAGCCAGTGAAAACAACGTTTTGCAAATATGGTTGAGAATGCAAATATGAGCCAGATGCTGAATGTTCCATGGAAGTGCGCTCTGACAGTGACGGAGAAGGTACAATCATCTGCTCAGACTGAACTCTCATAAGTTTTTTTTTTTCCCAAAAGCTCATTGCTGAATTATACATCTGTATCTGCAATTTATGCTGCGTACTTAGCTGCAAAAATAATTCCTGTATCCTAATAAGAGGTTTTTTTGTTACAGTGTTATTGATCTCATGAGTGTTCACTGGGCAGGAAAGTCATCTGTGTATTTTAATTATGTGTATGCATTACAGAATGCCTGTAATAACTAGAATGAAAAGTTTGAAAGACAAATTGATGCTGACTTGTCTTGTTTAAAAAAAAAGTTAGATGTTCTAGATATTTGCTAAAGTGTTGCTAGTTGGTTGCTAGGCTCTTGCTATGCAGTTGTTGGGGTGTTGCTAGAGTATATGGATAGTGTGTTCTGGGTGATTACAGACATTCCCACCTCTGTTAATAACAGAAAATCTATCAGTGTTTTCAAAACACTTTTAGTCCCTTGATATTATTGTATTTCTTTCTAATGTTAGGAATTTTTGTTGCTCTTAAACTTGCACTAAAACATGATTTATACCATCTAAGTAGCCTATGTAATTTTAATTTATTTGCATGTCTTGTTTTAGTGATGCAAACTCAGAAACATTTATAACCTGTGGAAGTTTTTTATATTGTGTGTTGACTTGGTGTCATGAAGGATATTGAAAAGTTATTTATTTTTAATTATAAAGCGTATATATGATTTCTTAATGGTAATGAAATATGTGAACACAACTGTGTATGTCGGACCATAAATCCCTAAAAACTATGCATGGGGGCTTGCTTTGGTGTTGCCACCCCTCATATTGAATATACTGTAGATTGATATATTAACTATATATAAACTATATTATATGCACACTGAAAAAAAAGATTTCATGGGCAGCCTGGAATAAACGCATAAAATAATTTACACCAAAAAAGACCGTAATTATGTCTAGAACATAGTTTACAACTTTAAAACTTCATCAATTAGATGGAAGTACCTCCTGTAATATTGTTTCCTTTTCTCTCTGTTCCACTCCACAATATATGTTTGAGCATGCTAATTTCCCAACCACAGCTGTTACAACAGCAGCAACTTCATTTACATTAAAGGTAGTAAACGTTAACAGTATAAAAGGTTTGAGCTTAGGATGTTCTGGGTTCATTCCTGACTCCGTTGAACCCAAGATACAACATGTACTTTGCCACTTCTATGCTGCAATAAACATCTTAAAGATCTTCGACGTCATCATCACTTTTTATTACACATGTTTTATATTGTTCAAAAGTGGGTAAGTTTAGGGTAGGGGTGGGGTTAGGTGTTCCAATGAAAGTATACATTTATATAAAATTGATTATTTTTTTTTACAAATGCAAATGCAAACCATTAAATTAAGCAAACAACTGAAATCAATGGAGGACCCTGCATGTCCAAAAGTGACGCTAAAGGGGTGCCTTGAGCAACAAAAAGCGTCGCCATAGGGTCCTGACCAAGTGTCAATATGAGAGAATGGGAGTGAGAATATGTTGATTGTGTAGCTAAATTGTCACTGTGGTTTTGTGAAAGATGCTGAATGAATAAAAATAAATCACTGAACACAATGTTTGGGAAACTTTACTGAACTCTGTCTGGAGCTTCTTTCCAATAATACAATTATACAAGCAGCCATTAAGAGGCATAAATTCTTCATGGAAAATATAGCAGATAATGCGACCAAACATGTATAGACATAGAAGAACAAATGCACAGCTATACCTGTATATTATCATTTGCAACATTTAAACTTTTAGAAATTAGACTGAAGTACCTCCTGTAATATTGTTTCCTTTTCTCTATTGTTTCCTTTTCTTTCTGTTCTTTGTGTCATTAGTGTAAAATCAGGCTCACATGTGTCCAGCTCTGTGTCTGTGAAGAGTGACTGGTCAAAAGATGATATCCCACCAAACTTTAGTGAGAAAAAAGCAGCATCTACCAAAAGGTATTTCATGTGTTTCTTATTGTTGGTTGCAAATGGGCTGTTAGAAATTTTTTAATTCTGTATTTTTCATTGAGATGCTAAGAGCAACAGCAAAGAAGATTAAGATGATTTGATGTGGACTGTTTATCTTGTAATCTCCATTCATTTTGGTGCACTAATATAACTGCTGCACAGTGTATGAAAATACCCATTGTCAATACAGAATGTATTATTATTCAGCAGCCCCTGTGTTATTTGCTTATAGGACAGAAAATATTACAATGAGAGACCTAATATTTACCTAAATTTATTTTAATTTATTATTACTTTAATGGTGTGAACTTAAGCAGCTATTGCTTTCTATTTGTCTTTGTTAAAATAAATAAATAATAATAAAATTGCAAACTATTTCTAATATCTAATATTTTCCTGAAAATGCAGTACTTCATTAGATGCAGACGCCAAGACTCAAGGGAACTATATGAATTTCAAAGATGATCTCCTGTGGATATTCCAGGTAGAAAAACACATTTTTATTAATGTTTCTATTTATAACAAACAAATAGGTTGCTGAACAACACTTGCAAAAATATTCAGTAGAAATTTGATATCTGATTCATCTTGACCATTTAGATATCATTTTAAGAATGCATAAAACACATATAAAAAAGAAAATGTGTTTTTCTTTGTTTTTAGGACCTTGAAAGCAAAATAATCGGATATCTGAGGAATGAGCTGGAAAAGTTTAAGAAAATATTGCAAAAAGAAGACTTACACTACTTTGTGAAGGATTTTAATGAGAACAGATGCAGTATCAAAGAAGCAGCTCTTGATCTCACACTCTACTTCCTGAGAGAGATGAAGCAAGATGAAGCTGCTGATACTTTAGAAGGTAAGAGACCCTCGACTATCTGTCATATTGTCACTTATAAATGTATTAGAGAATACTAATACTACAACTAAAATACTAAAATCTGTTTTTGTCCCTGTATTTAGATGAGCTTATCTCTATTCATCAGCTAAAATGTAGCCTAAAGAAGAAGTATCAATGTGTGTTTGAAGGAACTGCAAAGCAAGGTGACTCTACGCTTCTGAATAACATCTACACAGATCTTTATATCACTCAGGGTTGTAGTGAACAGGTCAGTACTGAACATGAGGTAAGACAGATTGAAGTTTTTTCCAGACACCATGAATCACAAGAGATACAAATTGAGTGCACAAAGATGTTTGAAACTTCTGAACAAGACAAGGAGATCACAACTGTACTGACAAAAGGAGTTGCTGGCATCGGAAAATCAGTTTCTGTGCAAAAGTTTGTTCTGGATTGGGCCGAAGGAAAAAAAAAATCAGGATATCAGCTTCATATTTCCTCTTCCATTCAGAGAGATGAACTTAAAGGAGCAAGAAAAGCTAAGTTTTATGGGCCTTATAACTCAGTTTTTCCCTGAGACAAAAGGACTGAACCTTACAAGAATAAATAAATTCAAAGTCTTGTTCATCCTTGATGGTTTGGATGAATGTCGACTGCCTGTAAACTTTAAGGATAATGAGACATGGCATGATGTATCTTCACCAGTGTCTCAGGATATTCTCCTGACAAACCTCATCAAGGGAAATCTGCTTCCTTCTGCTCTCATCTGGATCACCAGCAGACCAGCAGCTGCCAGTAAGATTCCTCCTGAGTGTATCGACCGGCTGACAGAGATACGAGGATTCAATGATGCACAAAAGGAGGAGTACTTCAAAAAAAGGTTGACAAATGAGAATCTGGCCAACAAAATCATTAATCACATTAAACAATCAAAAAGTCTTTTTATCATGTGCCACATCCCAGTATTTTGCTGGATTTCAGCCACTGTTCTCCACAACATTTTGGAGGAGAAAAAAAATAATGTTGTGAAAAACAATCAGGCTGGTGACGCCTCCAAAACACTGCAGGGATTAAATACAGAGAACACTCCTAAGACTCTTACACAAATGTACACACACTTTCTCCAGTTTCAGATCCAGCAGAGTCGCCAAAAGTATGGTGGAGAATACACACCAGATGTTTCCTGGGATATGGATTTCATTCTTTCACTGGGAAAACTGGCATTTCATCAGCTGGAAAGAAACAACCTGATCTTCTATCACACAGATCTAGAAGACTGTGGCATTGACGTCAAAAAGGCATCAGTGTATTCAGGCATGTGTACCCAGATCTTTAAGGAGGAAACAGGGATCATTCTTGGTACCATGTACTGCTTTGTTCACTTGAGCATTCAAGAGTTTATTGCAGCCCTTTATGCGCATCTGTTTTTAGACATCAACAAGAAAAATATTTTTGTTCAAGATTCTACAGAACAGAAAAACAAAAGTAAAGCCATGATTGATTTGCTCAAGACTGCAGTGGACAAGGCACTTGAAAGTGACAATGGACATCTGGACCTTTTCCTTCGCTTTCTTCTCGGTCTGTCACTCCAGTCCAATTGTCGACTCTTAAGGGGTCTGTTGACACAGCAAGATGACAATGACAAGACCAGAAAGGAAATTGTTCAGTACATCAAGCAGAAATTTGAAGCTAATCTGTCTCCAGAGAGATCCATCAATCTGTTCTATTGTCTGAATGAACTGAATGACCAAACTATAAACCCACCTTAATAAGGGTCTTTCATTTACTCATCTTTCACCTGCACAGTGGTCTGCTTTGACCTTTGTGTTGTTGACATCAGAGAAGGAGCTGAAGGAGTTTGAGCTTCAGAAATTCAGGAAATCAGACGAGTGTCTCATTAGACTATCAGCAGTCATCAAAACCTCCAAAAGAGCGATGTAAGTCATTTAATACATTGTGACGTCTTGACATGAGACATGTTCTGGTCTCATTTGTAAAATGCAGTGTTCTATATCATAATTAATTAATCATGCTTTTATGGCCCATACAGTATGTTATATTAGCTCATACTTGTACACAAGGGGAAAAAATGATGCAGATGTTATTTATATGAAAGCTTTGTTTTCCTTGACAAGAAATGCAGTCTTAGTGTGGACAGAAGGCCCAAATGGAGAGAAAAAATATGCTTTTTCAAACAAAAACATATTAGTGTTGATAAGGTCTTAATTGTGTAGGGCAAAACATAATGCAATGCAATATATAGATGATTTGCAATAATTTTAACCTATTTACAATATATTCCAAGTTTAAATTTTTTTTGAATAAACCTAAAAATTTTGGAATAAAACCTAAAAACTTGGAATAAAAGTAGTGCAAATAATCCTTTAATAAAATAATCCTTAAAATAAAGTTTTAACAATTGCATTATTATTATTATTATTATTATACATGTATCCTTGAGTTTGTGGTGTTGATTAAATTGCAAGTTTGCTGACCTGCTTTCGATTTATTTATACTTGAGCTGTCAAACAATTAATCATGATTAATCACATACAAAATAAAAGTTGGAGTTTGCCTAATATATGTTTGTGTACTGGGTGTAATCATTATGTATATATACATTAACTTGTATTAATATATTTAAGAGAAATATGTTATGTACAAAATATTTTTATTTATATATAATATAAATTATATACAAATTATTAAATGCATATAAATATTTCTCAAATATATAGATACATGTTTGTATTTATATATACATAATAATTACACACAGTACACACACATATTAGGCAAACTCAAACTTTTATTTTGTATGCGAACAATCATGATTAATCGTTTGACAACACAAATTTATAGAACTATTGTGGCATTCCACATGATACCAAAAAAAAATTTGACCAGATTCTGCAATTCCATCTACGGCTTGCTCATCTCAGAAATCATATCGCTTCAAATTTATTTCTCGGAACCCCTGACTATGGGTCACGGATCACCAAGGGTCTACAGACCCCACTTAGAGAATCCCTGATTTAGAGGACGTAGACATTCACATTCATGCTTCAAATATTATACAGTAGGCGTTTTTATGGTTAGCAAAGGATGAAGCATAACAGTCTTATTATTATACACCACACACCACAGAGCTGCAGCTTCAACATAAAAATGCTAATATACAGAAAATGCTAGTTATTAAGAAGCAATGTTAATGCAGCTCAAATTCCTCACTGTATATATCAGGGGTCACCAAACTTGATCCTGGATGGCTGGTGTCCTGCAGAGTTTAGCTCCAACTTGCCACAACACACCTGCCTGAAAGTTTCAAGTATACCTATTAGGACCAGGTTCAGGTGTGTTTCATTAAGGTTGGAGCTAAACTCTGTAGGACATCGGCCCTCCAGGACAGAGTGTGGTGACGCCTGCTATATATATATACTGTTCATGTAAAATAATGTAAAATATATTTATTATTTGTTTATAGAAAAACGTATTGCATGTGTTCCACCTAATTATGCAATTTATTTCTCTTTTAGGTTAAATAATTGTAATTTAACAAACAAAAGCTGTTCAGCTCTGGCTACAGTTCTTGGATCAGATACCAATCTGAAAGAGCTGAACATGAACAATAATAATCTGCAGGATTCTGGAGTGAAGCTGCTCTGCCCTGGGCTGAAGAATATGCAGTGTAAATTGGAGATTTTGAGGTAAATTGTGTGACAACAAACAAAAATTGGGCTCAACCAAAACTCAATTTGTTTGAAATATTCTTTACAAAACTGTTTAACAAATACTGTTTGAATAAAACAGTACATTAAAAGACACACAGAATCACCTTTGTTCAAAAATGTGGGCAGAGTGCTTAATTTAAATGTAGCAAATTAGCTCAAAAGGGAATTGTATATAAATTATTACAATTAATTATAATTAATTACGTTTATTTATAGCAGCTGCCAGTAGTAACTAGCAGAATTAAATTGCCATCAAGTAGTCCGTCTGAGAATGTAGCTATGAAAAATGAGTCAGTTAACCACCTGAGTGAAGCCATCGAGTCGTTTTACAATGGGATCTACGGCTTATACTAAACCTCTGTTTTGTTTAGTTAAATTTATGATACTTCTGTTTGCCTTGGTCGTTGACGAGTGTCTGGATGCAGTCTCAGATGAAAGTTTTGAGGGTTTAAAGCATTGGTGGTGCTGAAAATGACATCACGTTCTTCCGGGTATGAAGAGTGATGAACTCCACAGACTCCACAGATATTGATCTGACTCTGTGGTGATTGGGAGAGTTTTAAAGTGAAGACATGGCTGTAGACCACGCCTTCCAGGCGAGCAGAGCAGCTCTGGAGATGAAGTTCATTTGTTCATGTTCTCGTACAATGAGACGACAAACGCAGAAAACACTGCAATCCTCATGCAATAATGGTAATTTTAGATGACCTTTTGGATGTATTTAATTATAGAACCCTTTATAATCTATAATAACATTTATTAACAATTTATTTCATATTTTATTTAAACTTTCTTGTATATTAAGACTGGCACCTGCAATTCTGGCCAAAGTTAAGATGCACTGAGAATTTGCACGTTATAATGTGAGCAGCATTTTGAATAAAAAAATAAAATAAAAAAAAAAAGGTCACTAAAAATGTCTCTATTTGACCTTTTTAGCTAAGCCCTCAAAACCCTTCTTATTTAATGGTAAAGAATTCCATGATTATATTTAAAAGTTTACACTTTGCAAATATTTTTGCAGCTAGTTTTTAAAAGGTAACATTACATTCTTAAGGACGCTATGGTTACATTTCTTTTCAGCAGCAATAGTGCTCCTACTGATAGGATATTTGATATTTGACTCCTTGTAATGTCACATCATTACTGTCTATTGTCTAAGCAGTGCCACCTCGAGGAATAAAGGTGAATTGGAGGCATTGAGTTATCAGATGTTTGAATATTGTTTTGCGCAGAAAAAATATACTTGCACTAATACACACCTCGGGTCGGGTCAACCGAGTGAAATGACTTGTCTTAAAGGGTCGTTGTTATAGGTTATAGTGAAACTATTCACGAGCGTGCAGAGCTCAAGCTGAACAATCTCTGGCGATTCTGACTTGGATGCCTCTGACTGGCCATTGCGTTCACACCCTCAACAAACATACTGTTACTGGCTATTCAATGCTCAGTGCTGCAAAAACACGAATTTAAACCTGTAATGCTTTTCACAGACACTCACACATATATGGGAGTGTTTGAAAGCAGCTGGCATGATACTTAGTACTACCGGTACTGTGGAAAGGCTGCTGTCCTTACGTTTTTAAAATTGAAGTATTAACTTGGTACCGAAGTAACTGTACTTCTGACAACGTTATATTGTACAGTTATTGTTTTGTTTTTTTTTGTTTGTTTGTTTGTTTGTTTTACAATAGTTTAATCAGCTGAATGCTACATTTTCCTTTCTGTTCTAGACTTTCAGACTGCAGTATTACTGAAGAAGGTTATAAAGCTCTGGCTTCTGCTCTGAGATCAAACTCTTCACACCTGATAGAGCTGGATCTCACAGGAAATAATCCTGGACAATCAGGAGTGAAGGAGCTCAGTGATTTACTGCAGGATCCAAACTGTCAACTGAAGACACTGAGGTGAGATGTGATGAAATAGTATAAATTAAATTATTCGCAGGCTAAATATTCATGAAAGATACATAACATAACATAACATACAACAATTTTAGCATACATCTGATATGATTTATTCCAGTATAACTAAAAAAAAAAGCAAAACACAAATTTGAAATATTAAATAAAAACATGAATTTATCAAATTTGGTGATCTGAAGGCAGCTCAACATGACTAACAGGTGAACAGTTGAACAGTTCCTCTGTGTTGATGCCAATATAAATACCACTGTCCATAGCAAACTCCTATAAAAACACGCTTCTTTAGCAACTGTCCATTATAAAATACTTGCCAGACATGCGATCATACTGAAATGTGTAAGATACTGGTTTGCTTTATTCAGCCCATAAAGATTAGTCCTGACTTCATATTTCTTATGTTTATTTATTATTATCACTATTGCCCTAATGAAGAAACCGCCCCATAATATAATACAATATAATATCATATAATATGTGACCCTGGACCATAAAACCAGTCTTAAGTCGCTGGGTTATATTTGTAGCAATAGCCAAAAATATATTGTATGGGTCAAAATGACTGATTTTATGCCAAAAATCATTAGGATATTAAGTAAAGATCATGTTCCATGAAGATATTTAGTAAAATTCCTACTGTAAATATATGAAAACTTAACTTAATTTTTGATTAGTAATATGCATTGCTAAGAACTTTATGTGGATAACTTTAAAGGTGATTCTCTCTCTCTCTCTCTCTCTCTCTCTCTCTCTCTCTCTCTCTCTCTATATATATATATATATATATATATATATATATATATACAATATTTGGTTGAGGATATAACTATTTGAAAATCTGTAATCTGAGGGTGCAAAAAAAATATATATATATATTTTTATATGTATGTGTTGTGTATATATATATATATATATATATATATATAGATAGATAGATATTTTTTTTGGTTGAGATATAACTATTTGAAAATCTGTAATCTGAGGGGTGCAAAAAAATTATATATATATATATATATATATATATATATATATATATATATATATATAATTTTTTTTGCACCCTCAGATTCAGATTTCAAATAGTTATATCTCAACCAAATATTGTTCTATCCTAACAACCCATACATCAATGGAAAGCTTATCTATTCAGCATTCAGATAATGTATAAATCTCAATTTTGAAAAACTGATCCTTATGACTGGTTTTGTGATCCAGGGTCACATATAAATCAGGTGACTTTTTTTATTAAAAAGTATTATTTTAGTCACACAAGCTGCACATCTATTTGTTGTTGTCAAGGGTAGCACACTGATTAATATTAAATGTAAATAAAACTGATCACGTTTTTAGCAATATTTTCCCATTTTTGACTATACCAAGTTTAGCTGAGATCTGAATCCTTCTTTAATCTTCTTTTCTGCAGGTTTTTGGGTCCTGCTGCAGATGAAGCCTGTCAGTATGTGACTGGAATTGTGGGTAAAAACCCATTACTCCTGAGGGAGCTGAATCTGAGTGGACGTAAACTAGGAGGCACACGAATGAATCAGATTGCTGCTCTACTGCAGGATAAACAATGTCAACTCAACACACTGAAGTGTGTATTTTCATTTATACATGTGAAACTACATTTATTAATGTCCTTTTTATTAGATTAACTGTCTTGAAAAAGTATGAAGTTATTTTCAAGTTTAGTTGCACTATTTTTAAATATTGTATTACTGGTTGTATTACATACTGGGTCCCACTTTTTTTCTAGACTTTCCGACTGCAGTATCACTGAAGAAGGTTATAAAGCTCTGGCTTCTGCTCTGAGATCAAACCCTTCACACCTGATAGAGCTGGATCTCACAGGAAATGATCCTGGACAATCAGGAGTGAAGGTGCTCAATGATTTACTACAGGATCCAAACTGTCAACTGAAGACACTGAGGTGAGATGTGATGAAATAGTATAAATTAAATTATTTGCAGGCTAAATATTCATGAAAGATGTTTTAGTAGTGAGAAAATTTGTTCTTTCAATTATCAGAGTTGAAAGAACAAATTATGTGATTATTTCTCAATTGCTAAAGCACTATAACCAGGCTTTTGAACTAAAATTTCAAAAGCATAAAGCCATTTTTTTTTAAACACACCCATTTCACTAAACTACAAACACTATTCCCCTGTTTTAACACATGAGTTAGATTTGTTGAACTGTTACTGCAAAACTATACACATAATTCCCTACATTTCTCAGTACTTACACCATGTGGTCATTTAGAAAGCACTAGCATTCAGTGTTGTTCACCCAAGTCTGCAAATTTTAAGCTTAATTAGCACACAATTACCCAAGTGGAAGCGCTAGGAGTCAAAATTTATCACACACCATTCAGAACTTTCAATGGAGATAAAAGGGCCAAATTCAGCTTACAGTTTTTCTCAGTGGCTTTGGTGCATTTCCCAGTTCGGAAATTAAATTCTCAAATAGTTGTTCAACCTCTAGTCACTTGTGCACATCATAAAAAGTTCAGCCTTCTTTTGAACAAGTTGTGTTTGCTTTGGTATGTTCATGTAACTGATTCACATTTTGTCCTTGGTTTACTACATTATCAGTTCCTACTGTCATGTTGCTCAAAATGTATTATATATTTCTCTGTGCAAGTCTTACCGCTCAAAACATCAAGTCATTAGCTCATGGTATAAGCCATTACAGTAAATGCAAAAATGTTTATCTAGTTGTCGTAAACTGTCAAGCATATTCTACACATTTCTATTAGACTTTTTTTTAGTGAATCTTGACTTAAACTAATGAAGAGAATCTAGATCAACCAATAATAAAGCAGTTCTCTGAAATAGCTCAAAGGTACATCTCAACATCTCATGAACCTTCAATTGGAAAGTATATATAGACACAAGGCAACATAAGACTTACAAATTCTGACAGTGGACTTTCACCTTTTTATTTTCGCCTTTGTGCCCATGTTTATTTTGCTTTTCTTTTGTCAGACCATTAGTTAAAAGTATAACTGTAAATCCTATCCAGTCTTTCTCAATCAATATCCCATACAGTAATTTGTAATTTTGAAGAGGAACAGTAGGAGGTGAAAGAGGAAGAGGAGGAGAAGGAGGAGGATGATGACAATGTGGAAGAGAAATAGGAAGGGCAAGAAGACAAGCAGTCTCCTATATTTTAGTTGATGTGTGCCAGGGTTGAATCAGGAATGCAAGAGGTTTTCTGGCTGGGGCCAATATAGCCTGTGATGTTGAAGATTTTTTTTTTTATAGCCTGTCCCAGACCAAAGATTGGATGCTGGGGCAGAATAATGTTGTTGTTGTTGTTGTTGTTTGCCATTTTGTACTCTGCAGTACATTAAATTGAATAAAACACTTACAAATGCATACATGTGTTGTGTTCATCATGTGAAAAGGTTTTTTGTTATTGTTGTACCACAAGCAACACTTATTACCAGTTTTCATAGTATTGTTTTAAAAGTATCTCATCAGTGTGTAAAACTCTGTTGTAGTGTGTATCTATGATGGTTTGTGTTTCATGTCTGAGAGCAAAGTTTGGTTTTTCAGCAAGATTGAGTTGTTTTGAGTAAAGAGCATAATTTTGACCTGAATATAGTAAGTTTGTGGAATTAAGTTAGTTATTCATTTGTGTTTAAAGTTTTGCAAATAAGAGGCTTAATTTCAAGTTTAAGCAATTGAGAAAAACTGCAATAACTGTCAGCACTGTTTAGTTGTGGTACAAGATACAGATGAAATAGACCTTATGGGTCAGTAGAGTTTGATAACCTTGATAAAGAGGTCATGAACTGCATTTTTTAAATAATTTTAATATGTTTCCTGAGGGGCAGGAAAATGTCAATTTACTACCCTTATTTTATCCCTGATTTAAACGCTCTGTTTAAAGAGTTGTATCTACTGTGAGGATCCTAGAATGTAATGTTATTTTTAGTCCAGTGATCCTGTATCTCTCTTCTCCTCTTCTCATCTCACTAGCATGCCAGTGGGTCAAAAATGTGACGATGTAGAAGTAGGCATTGATCTGATTCTGCAGAGCTGTCTTACATCACACTATTATGTCATACTGACACAAAAGCTAAAACTAAAAGCTTATCTGTTTATCAGTCTGTGTAATGTGATTGACAGTTAGTTAACTGAATCCTGCTTTACCTTCTCTTCTGCAGGTTTTTGGGTCCTGCTGCAGATGAAGCCTGTCAGTATGTGACTGGAATTGTGGGTAGTAACCCATTACTCCTGAGAGAGCTGAATCTGAGTAAACATGAACTAGGAGACACACGAGTGAATCAGATTGCTGCTCTACTGCAGGATAAACACTGTCAATTCAACACACTGATGTGAGTATTGCTCATTTATTTGAGATGTTGTGTTAATTTTAATAGTAATGTTACTGTAGCTGTTAATAATGTAGCAACATGGAGGTTATTTTCACCAGCAGAAAGACACTACCCAGGGAAGGGTCCCCTATAACCCATCCCCAGAGAGCTAATTTTGACAGCTATACATCTAACGATACCGACTATGCCACACAACGACTGGTCACCCCAACTCCTGGAGAGAAATCAAATTACACTTTAAACACAACAATGTAGCAATGCGCGCACACACCTTATACTATATAACAAATCACAATGAACGAAACAAAAGTACAATTATATATGTGACCCTGGACCACAAAACCAGTCATAAGGGTCAATTTTTCAAACGTCATCTGAAAACTGAATAAGCTTTCCATTGATATATGTTTTTTTTAGGATAGGGTAATATTTGGCCGAGATACAACTATTTGAATATATGGAATCTGAGGGTGCAAAAAAATCTAATTATTAAGAAAATCACCTTTAAATTTGTCCAAAAGTTCTTAATAATGCATGTTACGAATCAAAAATAAAGTTTTGATATATTTACAGTAGGAATTTTACTAAATATCCTCATGGAACATGATCTTTATTTAATTTCCTAACGATTTTTGGCATAAAAGAAAAATCGATAATTCTGACCCATACAATGTATTTTTGGCTACTGCTACAAATATACCCCAGCAACTTAAGACTGGCTACAACACAAGAAATACAATTGCAAAGGCAACAATCAAACAAATATATACATCTAAATGTATATCTATATAAACAAAAATCAACACAAATCGAATCCAGCAGTCAAACTTTTAAAACACAGGACCTCAGAGTACAGTGGAAACTGTTGTGTGCTCATCCCAAATCCTTCGAGAAGACAAAGCAAAGTGATGTACAGCAGTCAACTGAGTCTGTTCATTTACAGTGAGTCAGGTCACCAACCGGCTGATTCTTCTGGTGTCTAAACACTGAAACGAACCCACTGGTATAAAATGAAGCACACACAATCCGACAGCACGCTATCAGTGTCTTCTCAATGTGGCATTGACAATCCAGCAGCTTGGAATGTGAAGTGTCCGATAACAAAAGCCACACTGTTGCGGTAGACGAATGTGCAGCACATGAAGATGTGCAGCTTTACTGAAGACATGACGACACAACAGCTCTCACACCTTAACTATAAAAAAAATAGGGACAAACCCAAAATCTAACCATCATTAACTTTAAGACAATGCCGAAATTTAAAAGGTTGGTGCAGCCCATGATCCCAGAAAAGCTCCCAAAATGTGAAAACACTTTGATCCAGAAAATATGTAGTAAACAGTATATCGCAGGATTCCTCAGTCCACACTAAGAAAAAAATATGCCCATAAAATTCCAGTCCATACAACAGATCTACAATACAGTCACGACCAACAGCACCTTACCAAACAAACACTCCCATGCTGCACTGGAAATCCGAGGACGTGACCAGTAACGATAGGAGCAAGCATTCTTAGGCATCTATGGCTTTCTTTATAGGAACATTACGAGTGAGATAAAAAAAAAAAAACAACCTGATCATCAGCTACTGTAATATGTATATTTTGTTGGATCAGAGCATTTTTTTTCTATTAAAATTAAACAGGCAAATAAAAAAAAAAAACATGCTGACTAAGCAAGTCAGTTTGATCATGAGCCAACAATTATTTACAGCTACACACTGTAAAAAACAATTTGTTGAATCAACTTAAAATAATTTGTAACCTGGCTGCCTTAAAATTTTAAGTTCAGTAAACTCAAATGAAGGTTATTCAACTTGAAATGTTAAATTATACTAAGTGACAACTTAGATATTTGAGTTGAATCAACTTAAAATTTTAAGGCAGCTGGGTTACGTTAAGTTTAGCAAACACAATTATCTAAGTTGTTACTTAGTACAACTTAACATTTCAAATTGACTAAACTTATTTTAGTTGACTGAACTTAAAATTTTAAGGCAGCAGGGTAACAAATTATTTTAAGATGACTCAACAAATTGTGTTGTTTTTTTTTTGTTTTTTTTTTTGTTTTTTTTACAGTGCAGTAGAGAGAATAATGGATTTCTTCCAAATTTTAGAAAAACTGTTCAAACAAGTAATACCGAAACAGCTGCGCTATAAACACACAGATGTCCTTCCTAACTTTCACAGGTTATTTCTGTGTAAATTAAAGATAAGTGAGCATGTATTGATCTTAATCATTTTTGAATGTCTATTAATGTATGTCTATATAACATAGATTAACTGTCCTGGGAAATTATCAAGACTATTAGGTCTGAAATTTTACTTGCATTATTTTTAAATATTGTATTACATATTGTACAAAATACTGTGAATTAATATGTAAGTGAGAAATGTTATGGGTTTAATTTGGGGATCTGCTTTCAATTTGTTTGTGTTTTACAAAATGTAAAATGTCTAGTTTTGCTGCAAAATGTACTGTAAATTGTAAAAGTTTAACAAGGGCATTTAAAGAATCAGTGATCAGTATGAACTTCAGATTTTCTGATCACTGCAGCACTAAATCAAATTAACTTAATTAACTAGTTTAGATGTCTTCTGCTTATGGAAATACTTTTATTCCCTAAATGAAAATATGTGTAAAGCAGAATTTTGTTTGAGAATCACGCACAAACTTTTTAACAGTAAACGGTCTGTGAGTTTGACTTGTAATTGTTTTGTTTTGTTCAAACATTGGTGTTTGAGACTGAAGTGTTTTATGACAATAGTAAGTATATAGAAACAATTTAAATTGCATCATAAAGGGTAAATTTAGGATTTTCAAATGTTGTATTGTTACAATGTTGGTAGTGTATTTAAATAGTTAGTTACTTAGTAATCATACTTCTGAGTCATTGTCTTTTCTCTTTCTGTCTTCAGTCTGTGTGGATACAGTATTGCAGAGAAACAGTGTCTCATCTTGACTTCAGCTCTGAAATCAAACCCATCACACCTGAGAGAGCTGGACCTGAGCTGGAATAAAATAGGAGACTCTGGAGTCAAAAGCCTCTGTGATCTACTGATGAACCCACAATGCAAGCTGGAGAAACTACAGTTAGTATCATTATACTGTACAGCAGTTACAGTGTGATTAAAGTTTACTGTTTAGTTTAAGACCACTGGGTTCATGTCACACCATTTCTAGTGCTGCACCTCCTGGCATATCTCCATCTGAAGAAAAACGTAAGAGCCTCCCATTGGATAACTGCTGCATGGATGATTGTTTTTTTTTTTTGTTTTGTTTTTTTTTTTTGTTTTTTTTTTTAACCCTAACTGATGCAGTGAGTTAAACAACCATGTCGGAAGACACATCCTATGGTCGTGGAAAAGATGTTAATCTGTTTCAAAAGGGTCAAATTGTTAGCTTGCATCAAGCAAAGATTGCTGAAACTACTAAAATTGGGTTAAGAACTGTCCAACGCATTATTAAAAGCTGGAAGGATAGTGGGGAACTATCATCTTCGAGGACGAAATGTGGTCAGAAAAAATCTTGAATGATCAGTTTGCTAGGGAGCATAAAGATTGGACTCTGGAGCAATGGAAGATCATGTGGTCTGATGAGTCCAGGTTTACCTTGTTCCAGAGTGATGGGCCCATCGGGGTAAGAAGAGAGGCAGATGAAGTGATACCGCCTACAACACAAGCCTATGGGGGAAGTGCTATGATCTGGGGTTGCTGCAGTTGGTCAGGTCTAGGTTCAGCAACGTTATGTGCCCAAAGAATGAGGTCAGCTCCTGAATATACTGAATGACCAGGTTATTCCATCAATGGATTTTTTCTTTCCTGATGGCACGGGCATATTCCAAGATGACAATGTGAGGGCTCAAATATTGAAAGAGTGGCTCAGGGAGCATGAATCTTAATTTTTTACACATGGATTTGCCACCACAGAGTCCAGTCCATCTTTGACTCTACCATCATCAATACAAGATCTTACAGAAGCTTATCAAAATGATGCAAGGGCGAATGCGTGCCGTAATCAAAGCTAAAGGCAGTCCATCGAAATATTACAGTGTGTGACTTTTTTTTGGACAGGCACTGTATATTGATCGTATAACTTTACATTGGTAAAATTCTAATTTGTTGAGTGAGGATGGATCCAGACTTGAATTGTAACTTCTGAAATGCTCCTCTCTTGGTTTGATTGTTCTTGTCTTATAAGTTGATTTTGCTGGTGTATTAGTGACTGTATGGCATTTAATCATAATGCATTTAACTCGCACATGAACTTAACATGGATCTGATTCATTGTCTTTTTTCTTTCTGTCTTCAGTCTGTGTAACTGCAGCTTGACAGCAAAACAGTGTCTCATCTTGATTTCAGCTCTGAAATCAAACCCATCACACATGAGAGAGCTGAACCTCAGCTGTAATCAAATAAAAAACACAGGAGTGAATCACTTATGCGAGGTACTGAAGGATTCACACTGTAAATTGGAGAGACTGAGGTCAGTAACATTAACATACAAGAATCAAAATGCTTAAAATCACTTGAACAGTTTTTAAAAAAACACTTTATACTCAGTATGTCTTTGAGTTTGCGTTCACATTATATTTGTGTAACATTCTTCATCTTAATGATTTGTTTGTAAGATGATCCCTTTCCTCTGTTCTTCTCTTTCTAGTCTAAATAAATGTGGCATTACAGATGTTTCTTCTTTAACTCAGTGTTTGATAAACACAAAAGCACTGCAGTTTCTAAAAGAGCTTCATCTGAGACACAATATGATTGGAGACTCAAAGCAGCAGCTCATTGATGTGCTACGAGACTCAAACTGTAAAGTGAGGTGAGTAAACATGATATTAAAGAGATCCAACTTTATTAATTACATGAGTAAGAGTGAATCATTACAGATTGAAAATAGTTTTGGTCACATTGTAGGAAAATGCTGGTAAAATCAATGCAGATTCCAGTTTCAGCTCACAGCCGTTCAGCATCACCAATATGTCACATTAGTTTACATTTACTTTATGTAAGGGATAATGTACATCCAGTCGCTTGTTATCACAGAATAAACCCTGACATGTTGATCAGGACTTGTATCAACCTAAAGGAGTTCATCCTGTGATGACAACTGGCTTCATGTACAGTACTGTGCAAAAGTCTTAGGCCATTAGTATTTTCAGTATTCAGTGTTTTATTTTAGTAATAACTAATTTGCAATTTCTTCCACTGAACACTGTTTTTTTTTTTTTTCTATTCCAGGGTAGATGGAAATCCATTGCCAAGACCCCCTGTTAGAGTTCAGTTGCCAAAAGCTGATAAATGCTGTATATCATAGTTTGAAACCGTGATGAAAGGAGCAGTAATCATCAGGTGAGGATCCACAGAAGAGCTCCACTACTGTGTTTGAGGAGAAATAAATCTGTGATTAAATGTGATCCATACAGGTGAAAAACACTCAGACTTTACAATGAAATAATACAGCATGTGTGTTAGCATGTGTATTAGAAACATGGTATTGAATGATTAATGTTGATTTAGTATTCAAGTGATCATTTTGTTTTATTTAAATGTGAAACATAGGGGGAAGAAGCTCAAATGAGTCTGTCTGGCTCTTCAGTTTAAGGCCTACAAATATAATAAAATTTGTATTAAACTCATCCATAATGATCCAAATCTTTCTAAACATGAACATTAGTGTCAAGTGCAACACTTAAATGTATCAAAAGATATAATGCAAATCTACTATGTGAAACGTCCATGTTACTTAAAACATTTACATGATCTCTCTTACATTTTATACACATTGTTATTCTATTTTGTTTTGTATTAAGTTATTTATGTGTGTGTCTGTTGGCAATGTGCAGATATCCAGTATATTGTCTTTGTTCTGTGGATTGAGTCTCTCCTTCATCAGTCCAGACCAACTAAACATTTTTACCAGTTAACAGCATTTGTGTCTTTCACTCTGTTCTAGATAGTCGAATGCATTTTGCTTTTCATCACATTTACATTTGTACGTAAATAAAATGATACAGTTAAAAACAATTATTTTGTTTGAAAAGATCACCTGCTTATTTTAAGTATTATTGAAGTAACATAAGACGATTCTCCTATTTTAAGAATTATATACATTGAACATAAAACTGCATGAGCGATCATTAGAATTGTTTGAGAAGAAACTATGCTGCTCTAGCCAATAAATAAAGACAAAAATGTACCTATTATATGTACACTTAAACGTTTCACCCAAAAAGAGTAAATTGTGTCTTTATTTACTCTCCCTCATGTTGTTCCAAACGTGTGGCTTTCTTCTGTAGAAACACTGTCAGTCAGTGTGTCTGACTGGTTGCCAAAATTCTTCAAAACATCTTTTATGTTCCACAGACGAATGAAAGTAAGCAATAAACACACAGGTTTAAACTACGTGAAGGGAAATAAATGGAAGAACTTTGTTATTTTTGGATGATCTGTCCCTTTAAAACATTTAGCACTTTTATTTTTCCACCTTAAAAAAGTTTTAAAAACAAAATTAGATTGCACCATTCAAATTATGTCAGAAATTCTATCAGTCTATGCACTGGAGTTTTCCTCATAAAATATCTTAAAAATATCTTTAACAAAGTGTAATCATTGTTTTTAGAAAGTGCTTGCTTATTATTTATGATATGGCAGTCTGTGAAATCTGTGACTCACTGAGGGTTTAAAATGTCATGTGACAGTATGAGATCAACAAGTAAATGGATAATAAATCTCTAAGTGCATGAGAAACTTTGAATTTATAATTGTATGTGAATTTACACTCAAATATAATAAATAATGTGATGGAACACATGTAATAAACTGACAGAGCTCAAGTTAAATGACCGTCATGTTATTGTCGTAATTAAAACACGTTAATATGAAATCTGCTTCCCTCCACACAGAATTTAAGATGAAGTCACTGCAGCTTTAAATAATGTTGTTTAATTCAAAGCCTGATTAGTTGAATAAATTGTCTTTGTAAAATAAAGTGTGATTTATGTTGAGCAACCACTAGAGGTCGCTGTTTTTTAAGTGTAGAGGGGAGTTTGCATTTGTGGTGGTAGGGCCATGATTTTAGATTACCCTGCCTTTAGAGATTAAAACAGCCCCTTCTTTATCTGTCTGGTAGCTGATGTAAATGTGCTATACAAATAAAATTAACTTGAACTATATTCAGTAAAGATGAAAAATGTGAATAACAAAACCACTGCAACAGAAAACAGTCTGTTCTTGTTCTTTCTTTCTTTCTTTCTTTCTTTCTTTCTTTCTTTCCTTACTTATTTATTTAGTGGCCTGGACAGTTGCAGTCTATAAACTTAAGTATCAGGTTTCCATGGTTTAAGACATTCTCTGACACTAAATGTGTAGATGTAGATATACAGACAAAGCAGACAAACTGCAATGCTGCTGTTTCCATTTGAGGTTTAGACGAGTGTGAGACACATCGATGTATAAAGGTTTTGGAGAAACACTGCACTCGAGACAAAGGTGAGCGACTCTGTTTGTCAAGTGACCAGTGGAACATGTTTCTGGTTTTGGTTTGTGATTCAGTTTAACCACACTGTGTAACCTTGGCAGTCTAGGTGTTTTTATTTAGTTATGTGATGAAAATAAAGTTGTAAAATATATATTAGTCTGCATGGGTCATTCTACAGAATTGGTTTCGATGTCAGAGTTGGAAACGCCTTGAATAAAATTAGTCTTTTTTCACATTTTGTACACTGTTTACAAAAAAAAGCTTTAAAGTTGTTTGAACTTAAAAAGTACGTGTTTTTGCTGCTTTAAAATTTTAGGTTTACTCAACTCAAATGTTTTCATGTAGTGCAACTTAACATTTTACGCTGACTAAACTTAAAATTTTAAGGCAGCACTTGCTTTTTTATGTTGAAACTATTTTTATAAGGTGTTTTTGTTTTTTTGTTTTTTTACAGTGTATGTATACAAACTATGTAATATCCATGGTACACATTTATAGTAATTATGCCGTTAATTCTCATATTTTATTTTCAGAAAGGTTTGAAATATTTGTCCTCTCCACAAATGTCTCCCTACACAATAATATATAATTTAATAAGAAAGGTTATACAGACCTATTAAGACTTTGCTGACATCTATCTTGTACATGTTTTGGCTATTTTATTAAATTTATTTTATGTTCAGAGGTAAATCAATAACAATTACAATTTGAACAATATTTCAAGTGTGATTTATGAGATTTGTTGTATTTTGAATCCTTCATTTATTTTACTATTATTATTTATTTATTTTTATTTTTATTTTTATTTTTATTTTTTTGTAAAAGGGAAAAAGTTGATCATAATGATTTCAAAGTTAAGGATTCGTTAGTTTGAATATAAATTGATCTAAACACTATCATAACATCTTAGCTGATAATGCAGTATGCTTTATTTAAAAAAAAAAAAAAAAAAAAAAAAAACATCCCATGTTTCAGTCATGACAGCACATTTTCAGTATAGTGACAGTAATGGTAGCGACCACATCACATTACAGAATTTTAATCCACATACTAAAATATACAAAAATACAAAAAATAAAAACTAAAAACTAAAATTGTTTATTTCCCCCAAATAAAGGATTATGTGTTTCCTTTTGTCCATATCGAAACAATGATGACAGTTTCAGTCATGACTGTTACAGCAGTGTCTGTTTTTTTGGGTGTTATTACATAAAACTATGATGTTGCCACCGAAACTTCACCAAATGTTTCTGTGACTGTTTCGGTAGCGACAATTTTAGATACTTCTGAAGCTAGCTCAAACATGCTAAACAGCACATGGTTAGTTAGCACAGTTCTGAACAGTTGTACACATAATAAAAACTAAATGGTATGGAAAAACTCCCAGAAAGTGTTTAGAATTATAGAAAAATTGTGTTTGGTAGTGACATTATTTTAAGTTCCACACAGATTTTTCAGAATTTAAACACGTTTATCTATCTACTATCTACTCACCATGTAGCTATAAAAGAGAGGGACACATGTATATTTCCTGATCATAAATGTAGGAGTGTAGTTAAAATCAGTCTCAGCCAATGGACTAAACCATACAGTCTTACAAGACGCTTTTATTTACATAAAGTTTTATAAAAGAAAAAAAGATACTTTTAAAAGCAACAATGGAATAAAATGCAAAAACTATTACAATATCATTTTCAAAAGTTGAAATGTAAGAGTTAGGATTCAGGACAGCCACCTCCCAACTGAAAGTAAATGATGATTTTATATATTTTAAGCTTACTGATATTTTAAACATTATTGTGGGTTTCAGAAAATAAAAGGATCTTAGTAAACATACGATTTGAATACTTAACTACTTTTTAAATGTGTGCATGTTTTTTTTATTTATTTTTTGTTTGTTTGTTTGTTTTTTGGTTGTAGGACAGACGTTTGGACCAATTCTGTAGAATGTCCCATATATAAAACATTACTATAATAATGTAATGAAATATTTTAATTAATATTTTCCATTACTCATGCAAGGCCATTTCCAAACAACCACTTTAGTTTCAACATATCAATATGAAAAAAAAATAATAATAATAATAAATTATCAATGAATCTGACAATGATGCTTAATGTGTGATTGAGTTCATATAACCATAAACTTCTAAACTGCATATTTTTCCTTTGGATAATAGTGGAAATAATCAGATTCCTATAAGGATATAAGTAAACAGTCTTTCTAATAAATTGTATTGCTGTAAAATGAGTGACAACAAGCCCCATTCTCTCCAGTGCTCCTGATATTACACTGTAAACAATTACTGCAGTTTTTGACATTAAACACCATATACACCCTAGCAAATATTTTATGAACATGCATGTCTTATATTCACACATAACAGCTGTTAACTTGACAAATATTTTTACGCAGCTCAGTCCCCGTTAGCAAACTGAAAAAAAAAAAAAAAAAACATTGAGGAAAATACCATGACTAACCAGACTTAAAGTAATGAATGTTAGTTATGATGTTAATGATTTCATATAATTTACCTGGTTGGTTTTAGTCTTGAGGCTGATATATAGCTCGTGTCTGCAGTAGATCAGCATCATGAATGTGTTTTTCCAGCCGTTCTGTTTTTCCAGCAGCAAAAACTACAAATGAAACAAAGAATTCAAAATTCTTCAGTTATAACAATATGGAACCCTTCACCTGCCTGTTGGAGAAAATGTTGATATTTTTACAAATTACCACACTAATATATTCAAATTTGTTTTATTTTACCTTAAAGAATAATAACTGACCGATCAGCAGAATGAACAGAAGTCTGTTGATCAGAGCAGATATGATGGTAATAATCTGCCATTGTGTTTGATTCTGATCAATAAACTCCAGCGCTGTATGATTGTGACACTCAGTTAGTTGAGCTGCTTCTGTAATGAAAGTGTGTGAAAAGTGTAAGCAGTAAATGACAAATAAGCAGTGATCATCCGTATGTTTTGATCCCTGAAGGAGTGCATGAACTCACCACTGATGTATATTCTGGTGCTGCTGCTGAGTTTTGGAGGTGTTTCTGTGTTCATACAGTAATAAACTCCTAATTCATCAGCAGTCACATTAGTTATAACCAGACGATGTTTAAACGGCACTGAATATTTCTTTCTGAATGTTTTATTAGAGTAGAAAGGTGATGTTGTGGTTGACAATGATTGTAGAATCACTGCTGGAGGATCTGGTGTTTTCAGTAAAATCCAATAAACCTCATTTTTATCAAGATCACAGTTTATGATCACATTTGATCCCAAATCAGCTAGTAGATTGGACAATGCATACTGACAACAGATTAATACATCTATAAGATAAAAAAAAAAATAATAATAAACATCATAATTAAGATTAGAGGATTAAACTAATTTGTGGTCATAACATAAAACGATTAATAGTAATGTGATATATGTTAATATCAAGTAATAAACTCACAGAGCTGAAGATGAATGATCCTCATGTTGATGTTGTTATTAAAACGGGTCAATATTAAATCTGCTTCCCTCCACAACAGCAGTTTAGGTGAAGTCACTGCAGCTCTGTAGCAAAGACGAGAGCAACAAAACAGAGGAAGTCAAATTGACTCTGACCACACGCTACGCACTGTTTCAACAACTAATGCTCCATCACTTCATCATTTAGCACTTTAAGTTCAGTATGTTTATGTTGTGTCTTTATAGCCACTGTTTTAATGATCTGTGTAAAAATTTTGAACATAATGTGACAAGTTTGTTTCAGAAAATGAATCAAAAGCAGGAAAAGTCAACTGAAGCAGCCTGATAGATCTGAGTCTGCTAATGCTAACGGACAGTTTCATGGTTGATTCAGTGACTGAGTTACAGAGCTGGATTCAAGCTGACAAACCCAAACAAATCCAAAAGTTTTAATCAGGTTCAGTGGTCAAATCCAGAGTCAACTCTGATCCTGGGTATATGGTGATGAACTCTGTGAACGAGTAAATAACAGCTGCACAACTGCAGTATCACCTTTAATTATAAGTGTCACCGGTGGCCCCACACTGTAAAAAACAATTTGTTGAGTCAACTTAAAATAATTTGTAACCTGGCTGCCTTAAAATTTTAAGTTCAGTCAACTCAAAAAAAAAGTTTATTCAACTTGAAATGTTAAATTATACTAAGTGACAACTTAGATATTTGCGTTGAATCAACTTAAAATTTTAAGGCAGCTGGGTTACTTACCCATCTGTTAAGTTTAGCAAACACAAATATCTAAGTTGTTACTTAGTACAACTTAACATATCAAGTTGAACAAACTTATTTTAGTTGACTGAACTTAAAATTGTAAGGCAGCAGGGTAACACATTATTTTAAGCTGACTCAACAAATTGTGTTTTTTATTTTTTACAATGCAGAGACACTGGTGTTAACCTTTTTGTTAGAAGAGTGCAAGAATTTCTGTATTATATCAGAATTGTAAATGATGTAAAATGACTAAATAAAATTGCTGTGAGCATGAGTTCAGCTCTGACTTCCTCTCTTGTCTGTGTGTTTGAGGTTTCATAGTGTTTCCGCTCACAGTACGAGATGTTTGACTGATCACAGTATAGAAAATAATCATCTGGATCAGACAATGAAGATCACACAGCTTTACATCTGTGAGTTTATCACTTTAGATTTGATTTATTAAATTGGTTTTCTTTTGATTTTATATCTTAGTAAATGTGTTTTATTTCTCTCATAGATCTGTTGATGTGGTCTCAAGCCACAGAGAGTCTAACAAACATTGCAGTAACTTTAGGAGCTGATGTGAATATAAGCTGTGAACTTGATATAGAAGAGATTTACTGGTACAAACAGAAATCACCAGATCCTCCAGTGTTCATTTTACGCACTTATGATAGCACATATCAAAGTAGCAAGTTAACACACAAATACTCAGTGAAAACTAACAGCAGCCTGTTCATCAGAAATATCACTATTGATGAATTAGGGGTTTATTATTGCGTGAAAACCAGTAAACCACTGAAATTCAGCAATGGCACCAAAATCTACATCACTGGTAAGATTCTTTTCGTACTTTCATGTTAAATGTTGTAATTTAAAACAGCTAAGATTTGTATTTATTGTTTCATACTACATCACATATTTTGATTGTTTTATTGTTCTGACTTAAAATAACATACATTTAACATTTTCAGACTCTGTCCAGAAGAATCAGACTTCAGGATCAGAGTCACATGATGCTCCACGACAGCAGAAATCATGGATAATTCTGACCATCATCATCACATCTGTCCTGATCACTGCTGCTGTCACCATTGCTGTAATAGGTGTCGGCTAAACTTTAGATTATAATTCAGCATATTGTTTTATTTTATTTTACACATTCTATGTTTTTTGATATATGTTTGCTGAAAAGGATTTCTTTATAATATATTGATATGTTTATGTATTCGTTGGTCATACAGTTTTACCTGTACATTTAATTCACTGTTGTTTCAGGTTTGATAAAGAGCTGCACAAACTCAAGCAGAGGACGTAAAGAAAGTATTGAGGGTGACGTGAATAAACTGCAGGTGAGAACAGACATTTAATACATAGAAACATTGTTTTCACCATCATCGCACATTCGGTGCTGTTTCTTTCAATTGCAGTCATAAGTGTTTCAGATCATGTGAAAATAATCTATAATTAACATTTAAAAAGTAACGTAAGATAACAATTATAGTTGAACGTTAATAGGTGCTCATATATAGTCATATATTGTCTGTCTCTCATAATTTCTCTTTCAGTTTGCTGAAGTCATTTTGTTTAAGCATCTCAATGGCAGCAGCTCTTGTCAGACCATGTGCAGCTTCTCTCTTCTACAGTCAATAACAGATGAAGGAGGTTCAGAAGAGAAAGAAAGTAAACAATGTTATTAAATGCTGTAAATTAATTGTTTTTTTTTGTTGTTGTTGTTGTTTGTAAAATACAGCGGGACTTCTGTTGAGCAACCACTTGAGGTCGCTGTTTTTTCACTCAATAAGAATAAATAAAGTTAAGATGAGACTCAAGACTGATAAACGTTTATACAAACACTACATTCAATAAAAATGTCAGGTGTGGATATTTAACAAAAGGAAATCAGTGCAACAGAAAACAAAGAAATGTGAAAGGCTGAAATGCTCACTTGAATATTTTGAACTAAGCATCAATTGGGTTTTTCCTTGTTTTCCACTTTTAGTTAAAAATCTGTCCATGTAGACGTTTTAAATTTTAACTATTAATGAATTTAATTAAATAATAATCATAAACATAATTTACAAATATTTTTATTCATTGACAGCTGTTTGTTTTGGCCCTTGAATCTGATTGGTTGAGCTGCGTTCATGTGTTTGCAGTAAAGACTTCATCCCCATCTCTACACACACTCTGAATGTCCATGCTTTATGCTCTCTTTTCATTTTCTTTCTTTCTTTTTTTTTTTAATTCTAATTTTGCTTGAGCAGCCTTGACAGTTGCAGTCTATAAACGTAAGTATCAGGTGTGAAGATGATTTCCATGCATTAAAACACTCTCTGACGCCAGATATGTAGATGTAGATGTAGATATACAGACAAAGCAGACAAACTGCAGTGCGGCTCTATTTGAGGTTTAGACGAGTGTGAGACACATCGATGTATAAAGGTTTTGGAGAAACGCTGCACTCGAGACAAAGGTGAGCGACTCTGTTTGTCATTGTTTGTCAAGTGACCAGTGGAACATGTTTCTGGTTTTGGTTTGTGATTCAGTTTAAGCACACTGCGTAGCCTCGGTAGTCTTGGTGTTTTTATTTAGTTATGTGATGAATACAAAAAGTCAATAAAATACAATAAAATATATATTATGTTATAATAAATATTGTCCGTTACTCATGCCAAGCCATTTCCAAACAACAGCTTTACTTTTTTTCCAGTTAATTTATTGTTTGCTACAATAAAATATTTACATGCTATATGCAAAATAATAATAAAACAGCTACATATCAAAATGAACATAAGATAATGTATCAGTGAATCTAACAATGATGCTTAATATGTGATTGGGTTCATATTGGCATACACTCCTTAACTGCATATTTTTCCAGTCAATAACAGTGAAAATAACCAACTTTAAGGTGTGTGCCCATAAAAAAAAACAGACTTCATAATCAATTTCTTAACTATTTTTATTGCTGCAAAATGAGACAACAAGCCCCATTCTCTCCGGTACTCCTGATATTACACTGTAAAACAATTACTGCAGTTATTGACAATAAACACAGTATAAACCATAATCCATATTTTAAGAACATGTTTTATAGTCACACATAACAGCTTGACAAATATTTTTACGCAGCTGAAAAAGTCCCCGTCAGCAAACTGAAAACAATATTGAGGAAAATACAATGATTATCCAGACTTAAAGTAATAAATATTAGTTATGATATTAATGATTTTCCAGCCGTTCTGTTTTTCCAGCAGCAAACACTACAAATGAAACAGAGAATTCAAAATTCTTCAATTATAACAATATGGAGACACACATAAAACTACAGTTACAGTTTTTCTTAAAACACATTTCACAAACGTTTCCTCCATGTTCCCCAATGTCTAAACACAACACCCTTTTCTAAAGCTACATAAACACAACCACACCTTCTCACTTCAAAACTCAAACTTTCACACCAAAAGAGCAGCTCGAAGCTTTCAAAAATGTAAACACTATACACATCATTACACACTACAGCAAAACAATTGAAAACACAATGCTCAATTTGTGAGAAGGTTCTTTGTTTCATAACTGCCAATGCATATTTTTAGAAACTTTACAGTAACGGATCTTCTTAGATCTCTGCAGAGGATTAGGCATTTAGATTTGTGAGTTTCATATGAAGAGTATAAATCTATAGAAAATACTGCATGTACACTACTGTAACACAACTCAAAAACAGAATCTATTGCACACAACAGTACTCTTGAAAACATGATCAGGGTGTGAAGTTTTTTTTTTTTTTATTTACTTTATTCACACCACACACACACACCACAATCACTGTGCGGCATCATGTCGCTGAGCTGCATCGGGCCACATCACCTCATCCACATCGCAGGCTATATTGTCTCTTGCCAGGCACCGCGGGAAAAACGCCCTGGAATGGCGAATCCATCCTTGGAAGGCCTCCACTGGGATGTCAACACAGGCCAGCTCCATTGCCCTTAGGAGGTTCTCTCTAGTGTATGGTTGTCTGTCATAAACCTTCCATCTCCACGATGAGAAGAACTCCTCTATAGGGTTCAGGAAAGGGGAGCAGGGTGGCAGACAGACGTTTAAAAACTGGTTACTGTTGGTGGTGAACCACTCTCTGATTTGGTTTGTTCTGTGGAAGCGGACGTTGTCCCAAATGATCACATAAATGTGATGTGCGGGCCCAGGATGGTGTTGTTGGCGGTCCAGGAGGATGTCTCTTAGCTCCTCTAGGAAGGTGAGGAGACGTTGGGTGTTGTAAGACCCAAGGACACATGCCGGTGGACAAGCCCCTCCAAACCCATGGCCGCACAAAGAGTAATATTACCCCCCCGTTGGCCAGGAACCTCAGTGATGGCTCTTTGGCCAGTGATGTTACGGCCTCTTTGCCTTTGTTTCTGCAGGTTGAAGCCAGCCTCATCCAGGAAGAGGTACTCATGAGGTCTGGCCATCGCGTCCAACTGTAATATCCTCTGTGAAAATGTGAAAGTGCACAGGTGTTCAGAACAACAGTCAATCAGGTAGCACAGTATTGTCCAGAAGTAATGTAGGCCACTGAGCAACACAGTATGTCCACTAACTGTACTGTGAACATGGATGTATACTTACTTGCACATACTCGTAACGTAGGTCTTTGTGTCGCGCAGAGTTGCGCTCAAAGGGAACCCTATAGACCTGTTTCATCCGCATCTTTTGGCGCCGGAGAATTCAGTCTATTGTGGCCAAGCTGACATCATCAATGCTCTCAAAGTTGACATTATCGGCAATGACTTTGTCTCTGATCTCCCGGAGTCTGATGAGGTTGTATCCACAATGAGGGTTTCTTGTGCCGCTGTAAATATGGCAACCCTCCCACCTCTATGTGGCATTCTTTCAACTCTAAAGAAAGAAACATGTGTTGTCAATTGACATGTTTTACAATAACAACTGATTTGAAACCAATAGACTACTTTCACAGGCTTGTAAAACTGTATTGTGACAAAGAAAGCAATAGAGTACAATACCTGTTGTGTTGTCTGAATGCCCTGATAATGGTGGCCACGGTGAACCTACTCAGGTTTGGACGGACTCTTAGTCCTGCTTCAGCCATTGTCATGCCATGGACAATGACATGGTCAATGACTGTTGCTCGCATCTCGTCCGTAATGATGGTGCGAGGTTGTCTTGCTCTCCCTCCTGGACCTTCTCCTCTCCCTTGTTGGCCTCCTCCTCTTCCTCATTGGCCTGCTCCTCTTCCTCCTCTGATTTGAACTCCTCTTCCTCGTTGGCCTGCTCCTCTTCTTCCATGGCCAGTTCTTCTCCCTCCTCTGACTCGAATTCCTCTTCTCCTGACTCTGCCTTCATCCATTGTGTTTGTTTGGAATCTTCAGCAAACTGTGCCGTCTGAACTTGCTTTTATACATGTGGTCACAGCATTAGCAACAAGTGTCTTCAATTTTGAGTCGTTGTGTGTAATGAATGATGCCAGGTGTGTTCATTGTGTTCAAATATTGCTGACTGTGGCAAGCATTTTGCATCACATGAGCTTTCATTTGAGAATATGAGCAGAGTTCTTTTGCAACTTGTGTTTTAGCAAGGAAAAATGTGTTTAGATTTATGAGAACGGAGGATTGTGTTTTGTGAATTGTCTTCATGTGAAATGTGTTTATGATATTGGAAAATGATGGCTAGATTTAGTAAATGTGTTTAGACAACTGGTCATTTGGTTTAGAGGATTGGCTTTTGTGTTTTAGCATTTGAGAAAAACTGTAATTAATGAAGAAAAAACTTCACCTGCCTATTGAAGAAAAGCATTGTATTGATAGTTTTAATAGCAATAGCAATAGCACCACACACATACAGTATTTCTTAAAAAAAGAATAACTGACCGATCAGCAGAATGAACAGAAGTCTGTTGATCAGAGCAGATATGATGGTAATAATCTGCCATTGTGTTTGATTCTGATCAATAAACTCCAGCGCTGTATGATTGTGACAATCAGTTAGTCGAGCTGCTTCTGTAATGACAAAGTGAAAAGTTTAAGCAGGAAATGATGAATGTAAGCAGTGATCATCAGTATGTTTTGATCACTGAAGGAGTAAATAAACTCACCAGTGAAGTATATTCTGGTTCTGTTGCTGAGTTTTGGAGGTGTTTCTGTGTTCATACAGTAATAAACTCCTAATTCATCAGCAGTCACATTAGTTATAACCAGACGATGTTTAAACGGCACTGAATATTTCTTTCTGAATGTTTTATTATAGAAAAAAGGTGATGTTGTAGTTAACAATGATTGTAGAATCACTGTTGGAGGATCTGGCGTTTTCAGTAAAATCCAATAAACCTCATTTTCATCAAGATCACAGTTTATGATCACATTTGATCCCAGAACAATTAGTAGATCTGCAACTGCAGCTTGACATATTAATACATCTATAAGATAAAAAATAAATGAACAAACATGCATTATAATTAAAATTGCTCACTTAGAACCCTTGTGAATTGTAGTTTCAAGAATAATAATCATATAAACTCACAGAGCTGAACCTGAATGATCCTCATGTTGCTGTCACAATTAACCGTGTGCAGCTTCTCTCTCCTACAGTCAATAACAGATGAAGGAGGTTCAGAAGAGAAACTGTTTTAGATTTAAATAAACAATGCTGTTAATGTCAGTCCTCCTTAGAAAACCTGATGGCTTTAACAAACTGCATTTGAGGTGAGATACAAAAAAAAGTTTTAGAAACTGCAGTGTGTTTGAGGTTAAACCTCCACTCTAGACAAAGGTGACAGACTCTGTCATTAGCTGTTAAGTGACCAAAAGAGTGGAACATGTTTCTGGGTTTGGTTTAGCACTTCAGCCGAGTTTAACCACACGTTGAAGCCTTTGCTAAAAACAAAAAGTCATAAAATAAAACGAAGTAGAACAGTAATGGTAAAACTGCGTTACTAAAATTCATGTTTCATGGTATTTAAGAAATCATGGTATATAGGCCTATTTAAGCTGACAGTTAAGTTCAAATACACATGATAATACTGTGGCGCTTTTTGGTACTTTGTTATATGTTATGCAAATTCTAAAGAGTGTCGGTGACTCTTGAAACACAGTAATAAAAACGTAAAGCTTTAATGCCCATGGAGTCGTAGTGTCAGTGACATCACAGTGACCCGCGTTCTAAAGATTCGCGCCTTCAGTCTCCTGAGTGGAATTCTGTCTCTCATTCAGTCAGTGTGTTTGTAACTGCAGGGCGGAAAGGTAAGTTCAGTACCGACGGTTGAGTGAAGTTTCTTCGTGAAGCTTCATTCGGCGAGTCTGTGCTTAGGACTTGTTGCGTACGCTAAACGCAATTCCCGCGAAGGACTTGACGTGTCTGCTGCTTCGTGGCACAGCAGAAGCATTTTACCGGCACGGACTGGCACCCGGTTTACTCGTGCAAGCCCTGGGGTGAAGCTTCAGCGCACGCTTCGACTGGGTGCAAGGCTGGCGCTGAGGACCCCCAGGTAAACATGGGAAGCCGGCCCCCTCCTCAATATACAGAATCGGGTGGGGAGAGAAAGCATTTCGTTTTGGTGGGGGGTGTACACTTTTTATAATCTGACAAACCGACATTCACCAAAACAGCAAAACAGTACCAATCCGTAATATAAATGAAATAAACGTGCTAGATCTTAAATAGTTCTACAGTAAATCACAAAACCAAAATAAGACTGTTCAACCTAGAACAATTCTGATAACTAGGCTAAAAATTGCATTGTGCCTACACATCTGCGTGGGTGCTAGAACCGTTTTCATGTCGTGCTTGGTAAGTATGAGAGATTGTAGACACTTTAAATAGAATTAAAATTTGAGGGTATTGCGGAAAGTTTATTAATAAATATTAAATCATTTGAAATACCCCAGGTTTATATAACAACAGAGATATTAACACAGACAACTCTGAACTATCATGAATGACCGCCAGAGGGCAGCAGATGATTAACAATAATACAATTTCTATTCGTTCCACATGTATTTTTTCTAATCGTTTTGAAATGGTATCAACAATGTATTAGAAATTCCATATTCTAACCATTTATTTCTTTATCCACCTTTTTTTTTTACTTTAAGTATGGTCCACTTGTAAATTTCATGGATCAGGCTTCCGTTCTCATCCACGTACGTCCAGCTATTTTTAGCTGTCCAAAACAGCAAGTTGGTGTCTTATGTTATTTTAATATATTATCTTAATTATGACCACACTGGTTTGTAGTGCAAACAGTTTTACAGTTTCTTGCACGTTGTTGTTGCATGCCCATAAGCTTACTTCCACGTTGAAGAAAAAGGTGGATAATAAAAACAAAAATGCACCATCAGATTTCTGGGTGCTCAACAGAAAGCAATATACCAAGTTAGGCCCCTAGATGGCGCCAAATGAAAAGTGATTAATTTGTTTTCTGATATCACGTCACCCCCAAACTGCAGATGCACATAGCGCTAGACAAAATGGCTCTTGTATTTTCTCAAAATAGTTCATATAAATGATGTATTTGTGTGTCAACACTAAAACGTCAATACTAAGATTTAGGAAGAAAATGAAGAGAGACATGAGGCATTTCCTGATCTTTTTTTGACAATCTTGGTGTTTATTGTAAGTATTGCATTTTAACTCACAGCTAGAATCAGAGTGCATGTTTACAAAGAATGGCCACAAGTTCATCAGGACCTCTGTTCCTTCCGGGTGGAAAAACTTCGCCTTCAACAGACCCTTTTCCCCGAGTCTCTTTGACAAAACACAGATGCTGTTTCAGGATCCGTTTAGCATTTTTATTTTCCTCCGGAGCGACTGAGATCAGAGACGTGAGAGAGCTGATCCCAGACCAGCACCACTTCTCTTGAAAGTGTCGTTGAATACGGGCCAGGATCGGTGGCCTCAACAGGACACGGTCCATTCTCGTCAAAAAAATTAAATAAAACAAAACAAAAAAGCACTGGCATCTCTGTATGGGCCCTGGCTTTAAATAGTGCAGATTCATAAACCAATAAAACAATATGAATGAAAAGGAGAGACAAAAGACAAAAGCAACACGTCCTCCGAGGAGGACGACAATAGAGGTTCTTGTCTGTGGTTTGGCCAGGTGTTTATAAAGCACCGCTGAGTTCGGTTCCAACGCATCCGTGACGTTCGTCCGCGCGACCAAAACAGTTTGTTCTAAACACAATGAATTTACACCCGACTAAAACAGTCAACACTAAAACTCTCTTAACAGGGGTGAGTACAACTACTCCACACATATGGGCCGTTCAGCAGCCAAAAGCATTTGGTTGATGCTGGATCGGGACACATAGCAGATGTCCGTACTGCTCTACTGCAGGCAGAACGTTTACAAATTGGCTTTAAACCGCACTAAAAAGCAGCTCTGCATTTGGGGAGGAAATATAAAATAAAATAATAATAAATCACAGACCGAGTGAGTTTAGAAGAGGGGAATGCCATCAAAGATCTGACGAATGAAATAAGTTAACCCTTTCCTCCGATTTCGGATCAAGGGGAGAAAATAAATACAACGTGAGGAAAATTAATCAAGTTTGCTTCTTCTCACACAAAATAAAGAAATTAATGAGTTTAACATACAGTACAGCGGGAAGCAAGAGTTCGTAGCGCTTCGTGCCGATTTTGGCGCGCTTGCGCCGCTCACTCCACGTCCACAGCACACGATACTAGTAGTGGAATGCCTTTCAGCCTTAAAACAAATAAAATTCTGAACATAAAATCGAATAAATAAAGAGCGCCACTCAGAGTAAGCATGCCTTGAACAGAGGTCCACGCTTTGGCGTCCCACCGACCACTGCCTGCGGTCACTCGTTCTTGTGTGTCCGATTTTAAGTACTTCAGTGTGTTGGTTTAGTTTTAAAGAAAGTCGTAAAATTCCTCGGGCAGCCACAGAATTGAAACTACTTACGTTTCATCCAGCATAATGAACAAATAATACTGTCCATGCCACCGCAAAAGACTCTCAAGAGGAAGATAGTCAATCTTTGCAAAAATATAATTTAAAATGCACAAAACACAAGACATACAGCAACAGAGGCAATTTCTACCCATGGGCAACTACCTTTTTTTTTCAACTTTAACTTTAATTTATTAAACTATTGTATTTATGTACAAAAACGAGCATGTTGGCATTGCTCTTTTGGACGGACACAAGCATTGTGTCTCAGGAGTAGGAGTGCTAATGTGTTGATCTGACTACAAGAGTTTATTGCTTATTTCTGCCAGGAGAGACATCTAGTTAAACACGGGGGTGGATATTTCTCTGACGTGGCGCCAGTTCTACGGAGGGCTCTACGCAGTCGAGTGCAAGATCGCTGGGTTTTAGCTGCTGCGTGGAAGGTAGCTCCACGATTTAATGCACCAAAAATTCCCATAGCCATGGGATTGTTGTTTTTCCGTCGTCTTTGATGAACGCAGTAGATCTTTCTGCTTTATTGGTTTCGTCACGTAGCACCAATGACAGTCCTTGTCGCCGTTCAGCAGCGACGTCAGAACCAGTAGACCAGATAAGGAGGAAATCAACAGGTTGTGTTGATATGGCGTTGCGCATGTCAGGTGATCCAATTTGGCTGGGTTTTGCTGAATGTTTCACTAGTGACCAGTTCACGACCCATTCATGTAGAGAATTAACAATCGGGGTTTGAATTAAAACGTAACATCTATTTTTATACATCTTAGCTTTCCTTTCGGAAAAAGGGGATTTAGATAATGAAAATTATCAGAAAAGTCTCTTATTCAGGAATAAAACCATCTATTAACCCAATTAAAATCACAATCACAGATTGTTTCCATCTTATCCATGTTCTCTCAGATACATTCACCAACTTAAAACAACACATCAGGCATTCGATAGGGCGGGCGGTGTTCTGGTCACCTGACTTAAATAAGAGTCTCTGATTGGTCGAGGAGGGAAAGGTGGCTTGGAGGCAGGACTCGTCTCGAGGGCTGGGATAGTGCGTGTGTGTGTGTGTGTGTGTGTGTGTGTGTAAAAGGAGGAGCTCATTTTATGAGCTAAAGGCCAGTTTGATGCTGCAGGAGGAGTAGCCCTCATCGCTGGCAGTGCTCTGTAGACTGCTGTGGTCGTCCAGATCGCTGGTGCTGGCTGTGCTGACGCTGTCCAGCTCTCCGTGAGAGAACTCTGTGCTCTCCACGTCCACCTCCATCTCTTCTGTGTCCAAAGAGAGAGTGAAACAAAGTCAGACAATGTTTTCATAGTGTTTTGTATCACATTAGGTATGTCACATGAAGTGGTGGAAAAATATCTAGCTTGGCAATAAAGACAAACAGAATGATAGATGATAGAACGATAGATAAAAAGATAGAACGTTAGAATGTTTGATAGATAGAACGATAGATAGAACAACAGATTGGTAGAATGATAGAACAATAGATAGATGATAGAACGATAGATAGATAGAACAATAGATAGACAGACAGATAGATAACGACGGATAGAATGATATATAGAATAAAAAAACAGAACGATAGGTAGAACGATAGATATAATGATAAATAGAATGACAGATAGATGATAGAATGATAGATGAATGACAGATAGATAATAGAACAATAGATAGAATGTTTGATAGAACGATAGATAGGTAGAACGACAGATAGATAGACAGATAGATAGATAAATAGATAGACAAAGCAAGACTAATAGATAGATAACAATGGATAGACAGATCAGAACGATAGAATAAATAGAATGATAGAATGATAGAACGATTGATAGAACAATAGATAGAATGATAGACAGACAGATAACAACGGATAGACAACGATAGAATGACAAATAGAACGATAGAATGATAAGTAGAACGATAGATGATAGAACAACAGAATGATAAATAAAACGATAGATAGATAGATAGATAGATAGATAGATAGAGAGATAGATAGATAGATAGGACAGATAGGACAGATACATAGATGAAGCAAGACTAATAGAACAATAGACGGACATAATGACAGACAGAATGATAGATAGAACGATAGATAGATAGATAGATAGATAGATAGATAGATAGATAGAGCGAGCAAGACTAATATACAGATAACGACGGATAGACAGATCAGAACGATAGATAGAATGATAAATAGATAAATAGAATGATAAAACGACTGATAGAACAATAGACAGGTAGAACGATAGAACAATAGACAGAATGATAGACAGACAGACAGATAGATAACGAGGGATACACAGAATGATAGAATGATAAATAGAACGATAGATAGATAGACCGACAGATACAATGATAAATAGAACGATAGATGATAGAACGATAGAATGATAAATAGAACAGGTAGATAGATAGATAAAGATGGATAGACAACAAAACAGAACGACAGATAGAACGATCGACAGAACGACAGATAGATAGATAGATAGACAGATAGATAGATAGATAGATAGATAGATAATAGACAAATAGATAAAGATGGATAGACAACAAAACAGAACGATAGATAGAACGATCGACAGAACGACAGATAGATGGACAGATAGACAGATAGACAGATAGATAGATAGATAGATAGAAAGATAATAGACAAATAGATAAAGATGAATAGACAATAAAACAGAACGATAGATAGATAGATAGATAGATAGATATTATAGATATATTTTAACAGTATATAATAGATTAACACACAAAGCTCCAACCTTGGTCTGAGTCGGAGCGGTCGGATCTCTCGGAGCAGAGGGTGGAGCCTACACTGTCAGTGCGTATCCTCTCGCCCTCCAGCACGCCCCCGCCGCCCCGCAGCAGGTCCAGTCGCCTCCGGAGGTGACGCTGCTCTCGCTCCAAACTCTCCAACTGATGCTGGGACTTACGCTCTGCTTCCTCCAGTTTCTGTGGGAAGACAAAGAACGGTGACTCACAGATAATTGCGGAAAATCACTAAGGGCACGTTCAAAAAGAATTCACGTGTAATCATTGGGTATTACAGCTAATGCATAAGTAAAAGCATGTTCGGCGCTACAAGACCTTTAATTTATTTCATCCCTTTTTATCACTTCAGGATTGGGAAATATTGCAAGCCAGATTCAAACCTGCATTGACTGCAAAAGCATTCATTAACATCATGCTATATGAAATAGCAGGGTGGGTGATTTAAAGAGGTGTGTTTTGTTATGCTCATGTGAGTGATGGATTTGTTTACTACAATTCTGAACCCAGTTCGGATCAATAATCCCTCCACACATGACCTTTGTGACCTTACAATACATTAAGCTAGAACAATACAGCATGACCCCCAGCTACAACCACACACACACGCATATGCATATGCACACGCACACGTAACTGGTTGGGACAGCTTAACCAGTTATGAGGGGAAAACCAGTAGCACATCAGAATGAAAGCCAAACTGAAAATACTGGGTTATTATCAGATACATATTTTCAACAATAGAAAGTATCTGTCTGTAGTGCTTGACATTTGTTTAACAAAAAAAGCTCTAAAGGCATAGAAACTGATTCGTCATATTAAGGGACGTGGCTCTGCTTACAGGAAGCTGTGGGTTTTTTGTAGGGTGCTGTGACTGTTTAAACGTGTGGATGTTAATAAGGTGTAGTCTTAAATGTATAATAAATAAAACAGCTTTTATTTGCCTACTGATACAGAGATTCATCTCACGAGAATGAACATTATTTTTTTTTTTAAATACTGTTAATGTTGTGTCAAGCTTTTTTTAATGAAGAAATAATAAGTGATAGCAATTGAGATGAACACATGATAAAAAAAATAATGAATGACACAAATTTCAATAAAAATATTGCACCAGTGTTATCCATATGCGGTGTTGTTGCAAAAATTAAAAACAAAACATCACAGGCAGAGACAGGTGCAACAGGATGAGTAAATGTGGCGAGTCAAATTCGAACTCATACTTCCCACATGAGCACCAAGGCTCAATGTGTCAGAGCACGTGCGCAAACCACTAAGCCACAGCTCCGACATCATTTGCTTAACTTAGGAGCAGCTCTCAAGTGTGTTACCTTTATGTGTGTTTTGGCCTTGTTGAGCAGTCCCAGAGTGGTGTGACGGCTGCAGTCTGGTCCCAGCGGGATGAGAGCCTTCAATCGCTCCAGACACAAGCGAAGGTGGGCTCGCCTGAAACATGACACACAGAAACATCAGCCTCGTGCACACACGTAAATGCACACGCCCTGGAAAAACTCAATGAACTTGCTGTACCTGTGTGATCTGACCAACAACTTACGAGGCAACACCTCATTCTCTAGCTTTAAGACAAGGCATGCACACACACCCACACATGCCACTGACTACTCGAAGATTGTATTCTAGGAACTCAACGTGCTTGAGGTTGTAGATGCTTCCTTTCAGATGCAAAACAGACCTGTGTCCAACGCTGTTTTTAGCTTTAACGAAAACTAAAAATAAACTCCTTCAATACTTGAAATGAAACAAATATTAAGAATGGCCAACATGAATAGATAGATAGTACGACAGGTAGATAGACAAAGAGAGATAGAACGATAGACAGATGATAGATAAATGATAGACAGAATGACAGATAGATAGAACGATAGATAGAACGATGATAGATAGATAGATAGATAGATAGATAGACAGATAGATAGATAGATAGATAGATAGACAGATAGATAGATAGATAGATAGATAGATAGAATAACAATGAGGGAACGAGAGAATGACAGAACGATGGAATAGATATAGATAGAATGATGGATAAAGATGGATACATAGAACAACAGAATGAGAGAACGAAAGAATTATAGATAGAATAACAGAACAATGGATAGAACGATAGAATGTTAGAACGATAGATAGATAGAACAATAGAAAGAACAACAGATAGATAGACAGAAAGAATGAGGGAACGAGAGAATTATAGAACGATGGAATAATAGATATAGATAGAATGATAGATAAAGATGGATACACAGAACGATAGAATGAGAGAACAAGTGAATTATAGATAGGACAACAAAACAATGGATAGATAGAACACTAGAATGATAGACAGATAGATAGATAGATAGATAGATAGATAGATAGATAGACAGATAGATAGATAGCACAACAGAATGTGGGAACAAGAGAACGATGGAGTAATAGATAAAATGATAGATAAAGATGGATAGATCGAAAGAATGAGAACGAGAGAATGATAGACAGAACAGAACAATGGATAGATAGATGATAGATGGAATGATAGATGGAACGACAGAACTATAAAATGATTAGGCAGATAGATAGAATGACAGAATGACAGAATGACAGAACAAGACAATGACAGACAGAACCAAAGAAAGACATTTTTATTTAAAGTACTAAAATAAAACCTATAAAATAAAAAACTATATAAAAAATACTATAATACTAAAAATATACTACAAAAATGACAAAACCACAAATTACTAAAACTTTGAAAAACTATCTAATTCAAAATACCAACAATAACTATAATAGTATATCCATGATACAAAACACTGGCGTCCAACGCCCTTTTAAACACACAAGCAGACTCTCTGTCTACTTTTTACTAGCACACGTGGGCATGAGTGTGCTTGTGTGCGAGTGATCACTATCAGCACGTGTCTCTAATTGTGTTATTGAAGCTTTTCAACTCCTATTCCGTTTGCATTCCACCTTATCGCCAATGAAGATGGCTGCTCTCTTTCTTTCACACACACACACACACACACACACACGCATGCACACACATACAAAGTCTGTCTGGCCTGTGACAAAGGCGGTAGATTTATCACAAGCCTTATCGCTCTGTCTGAGCACCACCGAGAGGGCACTGATATCAGGACACCCGTCTTACACACACACACACACACACACACACACACACACACACACAAGTCGCAGACGCTCCAGTGTCTGCCTCAGCGTGTGGACATTGATTGATCAACCTGGTGCATTAATGGCTATAGGGGGCAGACTGGTATTTTAGACATACTTGTAGCTCATACAAATTACAGCACAAGGCCTCTAGTTCATCTACACCCATTTCGCATTACAACCCCTTCACCATGGCGACCAGATGCAAACCAAATATCTTTAAAGTACTTCTCACGCTATCTACATATCATCTGTCTCCAGACATGACAGCATCGCGTCACACACTCCAGCAGCGCTTGCCAGGAAGGCCGTATATATGTGCGTGTTTGCTTTCGTCTGTGTAATGCGTGATAAATGACTTTGTTTCAGCCGGCAGACAGAGATCGTGCCAAACAACAATCACTTAGTATGTCGTCTCGCAGGCTAAGTGAAAAACAACTTCTTTAAAAGACTCAATTATGACAACATACATTAAACACTCCAGTATCTGTGGTATCTGAAAAGATGGGTTGCATAATGCGAGAAAACAAAACAGAAACCAACGCAAAAACACACAGACAAAAGCTAGACGTAACATGGTCTAGGTAAAGTTAGGTGTGTTTCAGTTACTATGAATAACTTGTGGTGCAAATGACAATGCATGTGCAGTCAGGTTATGTAATACAGATAAACTTTGTCAAGTTAGCTTTGTTGCAAAATCAAAATTAGAAGGAGGCATGCTACCCTCTTAAAAATATAGGTTCTTTATTGGCTTCAGTGAATAACTTTCCACTGAACAAATGGTTATTTATAGTGGAAAACATTCCAGGTTTTTTCTCCATATAGTGGACTTCAATGGTGGCCAATGGGTTGAAGGTCCAAACTGCAGTTTCAATGCAGCTTCAAAAGGCTTTACACGATTCCAGCCGAGAATAAGGGTCATAGCTAGCGAAATGTTTGCTCATTTACGAAAACAATTAAAATGAATATACTTTTTAACCACAAATGCTCAGTGATACTTCAGTTCAAAAAGGTAGGGTAGGGCAAAAACATCCATCTCATTTTCTCCTTCAACTTTAAAAATAGCCCAACATTGTTGTTTTACCTTTTTTGTAAAGGGCGTTTGACTTTCTTTGCACATTTGCTTTGTAAACACTGGGTCGGTACTTCTGCCTAAGTCACACGTGACCTTTCCAACGTGATTACATAATGTGTGGAGTCCAGCTATTGCAAGACAAGCATTTGTGGTTGTAAAGTATATAAATGTAATTTTTTTTTAAAGAAAATGACAGATTGTTTCGCTAGATAAGACCCTTAATCATCAGCTGGGACCATGTAGAGCCCTTTAAAGTTGCATTTAAACTGCACTGAAATTTGGACCTTCAACCCCTTCAACTCCCCATTGAAGTCCACTATGTGGAGAAAAATCCTGGAATTTTTTTCCTCAAAACCTTCATTTCTTTTCGAATGGGGAAAGACAGACATGAACATCTTGGATGACATGGGGTGTGAGTAAATTATCAGGAAATTTTTATTCTGGAACTGAACTAATTCTTTAACTACAATGCCTTCAAATGCTGCCTCTGTAAGCAGTTCATTTGGTTTTGGAACAGCGTAAATGAATGACCCTTGATAATCGTGGGTGTGCAGAATCTGTGCTTCAAAGCTGCAAGCTGAGTCTATTCTTCTGGTCGAGATCTGGCGCTGGTAGAAGATGCCAAGTTTTGTACTCCTCTGCATTAGTCATATAGAGAACTCTACAACTCGGTTTAATAATAACTCAACATCAAATGTGCCTCTTACGTTGGAACATGTTCAGACCTGCTCTCTCTTACACCCCGAGCAAGAATTTTATTATGACAAAACATCTTCACATTTCCTTTAAATGACTCATAAAAATAAACACACGCTCGTAGTCAGGGCTGTCAAGATCGTAAAATGGCTGGATTACATTTAATTATCAAACAAACAACTGCATTCATGTGGACTTTATAGATAGATAGATAGATAGATAGATAGACAGATAGATAGATGAAATGAAATCCCGTCCTTTCTGTCTTCTGATGTGGTGGGGGGTTTATTAGGGGTCGAAAACACATGCTTGCCCCAGATTCTGCTTGGCTTATTGGTAAATAATGAATGGAATTGGCATAATGCTATGGTTCTGACATGGCAACATCAAGGTCAAGAAGGGGTCCACACCATTTGAGCACACTGCCGAATTATAATCTCCAACAAAAACAAAATATGTTGGCGCCAAAAGCCTCGTGGTTAGTGTGCCGACATACAGTCTTGTTCAAGTAAAGGCCAAAAATAAATAGCCAATAAATATATCTTAAAAAAAAAAAATAAACAAAATATTCAAAACATTTTCCCCAAAAAACAACATGCAAAAGATGTGCAGATTGCTTATTGGCATGGCTATTTACATGACAACACAAACTGCATCCTCTCTGAACCACGGACCTATTTATAGCAGCATGTGCATTTAATATAGATGAAACCTGGACCCATATGATGGCATGGAGTCACCGTACAACAATGCACGCACACCAGAAACGTCAGGGTTTTTTTTCAAACGGATTCTCCCGTACTATGTTTTTCTCCATTGCCTCACATGATGCCTTTGAAGCATCGCGTCACATGGCAGGGTTATTGCACACCACTGCACAGATTACGGAGCGAGAACAGGCTCTGGGTTCTCAAGCTCTAGTTCGGATCTCATCAATAAAGCAGGACTGACATCTTCATCTGGGTTACCAGCTTGTTTAAGCCTTGTTTTATTTAAAGGTTAGGCCACGTGCTTCGTGATGTCACAATGGGCGAGCATGGAGACGTGTCCCCATCAAATCAGCAACAGTCCCAAGCTCTCGAACAGCTCACAGATTAAACAAGAGCGGCATCCTCCCCCACCACGTAAACACACACAGATGGGAGGCCATTATTGGTGCTAGTCCTCCGTTCTCATGTAATCTGTCCAAAAAGTGGACGAATGACATTAAAGAGATGTACCAACCTAAAAGCAACATGCACTCACGCTGGGAATAAAAGCAACCTTCAAATGTGAGCAGAGAACGAGGGAGGGAGAAGGAGGGAGAGATGGTTGCAGATGTAAAGTTAGAAGGTGGGGGTAGTCAGGATAGAGAGAATGAAAGAGAAATGAATAAAGAGGTAGGAGGAAGAGAAAGATACCAGTGGAAAGAGAGTACAGACAGACACTATGACGGCACTCTATGTAAACATGCCTGCAAACAAAGAAGCCTTTGAGCCATGCATGGGGTGAACCAATGACAGCTTATTGTATGACACACGAAGGGGGGTGGATGTGCAAAAATACACGTTTTCAAAATCGACTAGTAGGTAGGTTGCCTGCATAGCTAGTCAACTGACTAGTCTCGTTAAACATCAACAGAGCTAAAGTAATGGAATGGGCTACTTGGACTACTTTTAACTTAATCCACATCTTAAATGCAATTCCCAGGGTAGGATGCTCAAAAAAAAATATCAATGTCACTAGTCTGACTTCCAATCGTCTAGTCAGTTGTTGTACAATTCTAGTCGACCATTGAGACCAATCCCTAGTAGGGGGAGACAGAACAAGACCTACATCGGGCTTAGGATATACCCTTGCTGCACGCCTGGTTAAACACGTACATAAACACGCATTACTTGCAGAGCAATGGCTACAGTCCATAGAGAAATAAACGAGCATGTACGAATTCAGAAAGTAACAGCTGTGGTGGAGCAAGGCCCACTCTGGCCCATCAGTAACACATGGATTAGTTCACACGTGCTGAGCTGTAATCTGCTCCGCACAGCCCAGACCAGCAGACCCCACTCACATGCCCACAGAGTTTGTTTGTGTGGTCATGTGATTGCTGCCCCCATCCCTAAAGCTCCTGCAGATGGCTGTGTGCATGGAAAACACAGATTCTCTATTGTACCGCTCATTATTACGTGGGTTTCAATTGGCCAGAAGGTTGTGGACACTGGATAATCTAATAAACGTGAGGTGATCCCAAAAACAAACGGGACGAAATCAGAAAACACAAACATCACCAGATGTTTGGATCACTCCACACTCTCTTAGAAAATCTACTCAATCCACTTTACTTCCCCGGAAGGATGCCTAATCCGAACACAAAAAAAATACACACACAGCAGTGGTGGAAGGGCAAAGGACTCAAAGCCATAGGACTCTTCAGTAATCAGATCAAAGGCCATGACACACAAAACATAGGACTATGGGTGCAGATCAATGTGGTTGGTTATCACTGGTCGACCTTCGGGGGCTCCGCCAATTGGATGGCCAGACAGTATAGCTTTCTCCCGCTTGCAATGGCGATTCCCTAAGCCAGCCTTACTTAATATATGACACTCTGTGGTAGGCCTCAGGGCCGTAACCACCACAAACATTGGGGAGGACATGTCACCCCAATGTTTTGGCCATGACACACAAAGCAAGATCAATATGGTTGGTTATGATTGGATGACCTTCAGGGGCTCCGCTGATTGGATGGCTGGGTGGTATTTCACTTGCCATGATGATTTCCTAGGCCAGGGGTGCCCATAATCAATCCTGAAGGGCCGGTGTCCTGCAGAGTTTAGCTTCAACCCCAATTAGACACACCTGAAGCAGCTAATCAAGCTCTTACTGAGCATACCAGAAATTTCCTGGCAGGTGTGTTGAGGCAAGTTGCATCTAAATTCTGCTGGACACCCGGCCCTCCAGGATCGAGTTTGGGCACCCCTGCCCTAGGCCAAGCATACGTAAATAGATGACACTCTGTGGTAGGCCAATGCCATAACCACCAGAAACATTGAGGAGGAAATGTCACCCCAAGGTTTCGATCAGTGATTGACCAACAATGTTTTTTTTCAATTGGTCTTGCCAATCTTGAATGTCTGGTTGCCAGGCCTGCAAACGGTCATACTTTGACACAATGTAGATACAAACCTTACAAACTTCAACATCAGGTTTTAAGGGTGTTGCTGGTGACATTCAACTGACTATGTCAATCAGGAACGTTACCTGCTTCCTAAAGTTCAGCCTGCAATTCAAGAATTTGGTTGTAGTATTGAGGAGGAGTCTAAAAATTTTGAGTGTGGATGTATAGTAAGGTTTACAATGCCATCAAGGATGTGGGTCTGTTTATTTGTTGTTTCTGTAACCTTATCCAGTAGTAACCATGCGTGTTGCATTTGAAACAAGATGAAACATGGTGTTCCTTTACAGAACACAGTAAATGTGGGGCAAGGCAGAGCACCAGCGGCCTCTGAATCTCAAATGTCCTCTGCTATACTCTTCCGACATAATCCAAAGACTGCCACAGGGGCGTGTGTCCTTCCTGACTCACCCAAAACACCCAGAGCATTGTCAACCTTCCATAGCATGAGTGTGCATCTACGCGTGCATTGCGAACATGCCCTGGCATGTGTGCGAGTCGGCATTGCTTACTTGACCAAAGATCACGCTTCCTAAGCTGCTTTAGCTGGCCAAGAAAAGCTTACAAGGCATCAGGTCAGAGAGAACAGCCAGTTCTGGTTTCCCTTCCAGGGGTTTCCGGAATTCCCAGGGGGAAGCGGAATGTTCTGACTCCAGCTTCCTCTGTACTCCTGTAGACAACTGGGAGGACAACATGTAAGGTCATCGGCAGCGAGTTCTTGAGGAGAACACTCTGGCTATGGATGACGTTGTATCTTCTAAACGCACTTTATTTCAAATGATTCTCTCTGCGGGTGGAAGTGTGTTGTAGCCAATCAACCCGAGCGCCTCTACGTTCTGAAAAGATCTTTTCTTAGGACCGTTGATCTATTTTCAGTAAGCCAGCTTGGCAGCTTTATTCCTGAGCCTTTGCATTCTGACTGTCAAACACTCCACGGCCCACACATCCATGACAACGTGCTTAACACACAACCAAACACCCTCGCTTTCACTCACCAGATAATTACCAAACACATACCCATAACTGGAAATCAAATCAGTGATTTCATCTCAATTTGGCATCTTCCTTAGCTCATAACACATTTGACATCCGAACTCTGAAACCAAACCCAAGTTAAGGAAATTGAGGCTCACCACATATGTACAAAGGCATCATAAGATCAAACGGCGGCATGCTTGCATGAACACACGTGTGTTATCTGTATACGTGTGGTAGCTTGCAAGAGGCCGGAATGTGGTCACAAGGCTTTCATCTCCTTCCTCTTCCTTTCTCACATGCAAAAACACTGTGAGCTATCTTACATCTTCATCAGACAGAAACTGCATGTGATGCCTGACAAAAAATGGTCACTGCTTGCCAGCTGGGACTGCAGTAATGCAGGAAACTGTCTTCTTCTGCTTCCAGTTGAGCCACTCAAGGCTCAAGTATTTTGGTTTATCATGGCAGAGAGTTGGAAGGGATGCATTACAACTTTGATCTGGAAGGGATTTCAGGTGCAAAACTTAAAATTATAGGTGTCCTATCTTTGAGAACTTTCAAAGTCATGTGGAGTCAGGGGTAATATGGTTTGGTGTCGGGTGTGGCTGCTGACTGTACCTTCGTCATGTGTTGTGTAATATTTATTTGTGCTGACAGTAAAGGCTGTCCGACAAGCCCTGTCCTCTTTATCTGCACCAAACCCATACAACACCATGCCAGCGCACTGACAACCCTTCATATGTGTAGACATTATCTGAGGAACCCAGCCGGTCTGGGAGGAGATGAGTCTATGCACACATACATATGGTGCATTTAAAACTATTCAAGTAAAACTGTGTGCAGCAAAGTCTTTGTCCAACTTTGGACAAGCTTCCTGTCTCACCCATGTCCCATCCAAAATGACTGGCAAGCAATTAGACGTAACACTCCATGACTAAGCTGTGCTTAAGAAAAGTTAATAGAACTCCAGGTCTTCATATAGAGGGTCACAAAGGAGTTCCTGTTAGTCTAGACGAGAGTTATTTTCAGTCTTTGAAGTGGAGCCTCCAGTATTTGCGTGCACAGAGCCTAAACAGCAGGCCCCGCACTGTCGGTGTCTAATGCTTATCAGATAAGCAGTCGTGAGAACAGAACATACAGTCCATCACTTTAAACACACACGCACATGGGTGGTGATTTCAAAGAAAAACACCACCCATGTGTTTGGGACATTTCAAAGAAATCACACTTGCATTCACCTAATAATGTACACCTACAGTAATAACTGGTTTCCCTTATGTGAACTTTCTATTATGCAAATGACATTGTGAAAGAAGGGACATATCAGTGCATCTCTGGTTTCTGCTGTCTCCCTGCACTCTGGGTGGCAATCTGAAACCGAGGCTGCAGTAGCTGTGCAGGACCGAGGGGCGGGTGAGCCATGAGGAGAGGGAATGCCCTTAGATTAGCAGAATTGGGTCACCTCTTACTTTCACTTTTAGTTACCTGTTGCTGCAGGGACAAGCTGAGGACAACTGTAAGACAATTCCTGTGTTTAAAACTTACTGTTGGCCTAATGTAATGCCATTTTAATTTTTTCACATTATGAAAAATTAATTTTAAAAAGCAGCACCAATACTTGAGGTGAAGGGAAAAATATTATTCCTCATGATGCAACCAACCATTGCATAACTTGTCTGATAGTGTTTAAGACTGCCAGTCTTTTCTGCAATGACAAATGTACACTATCCCCTCACACAGTTTTTACTGACACTTGCATGCCTACGCTCTGCAAAAAAACATGAAGGAAATACAGCAACCTAACCACAAAGCTCCAACTTCCAATTTTGATTGTGAATAAAAGACTGCAATACATCACTGTTTTTTAACTAGAACATACTAAACAAGAAACTAAAGAACAAGAACCTAGTCTCACATTGGGACACAAATACACACATTTTTAGTACCTATGTGTAATCTTGACAGTTAGCCTGCATTTTCAAGTCGTGGTGCTCATAAAGTTAAGGCAACATTATCATTCTCAGTATTAGGGTAAAAAAATAACTTAAGTCGTACTTACCGGTTTTTCTCCAGCTCATTGTGTGTAGACCTATAAAACAAAACAGAAGCCTGAATAAGCAAACATCAACTTGTTGAGTCTCTGTGGTATTAAGTGCAAGATTTTCATCATAACCCTCATCATAAGCATAAGCTAATTTCTCAAGCACTTATCTCCTGAATTAAACGTCAGCTCTCATCGTGAGATCAGAGCACATGTACGTGAAAAAAAGCCTGGCCACTCATAAAGAACAAGGTTATGCGTCATTAGAGGTTCCAATGGATCTACTAATTAATCTTTATTGGTGGGCTGAACCAGCCACAACCAATCCAGTGGCTCCAGAGGGAATTATAAAGGCTCCTCTAATTGACCCACATGTCACTGCAAGTCTTTGTTTGCAGCGAAAAGACAGAGAAATGAAGTGTGCGGAGCAGAGAAAGCGGGCACAATGACCAGCCTATATGGGAGCACGTGAGAGAGCTCTCCTCTTCGTACAATGAGTGAGTGCCAGTGGACGCTCTCCCTCTCTCTCGCCCTCTCTGAGAGCACGAGTCAGTGTTATGTTAATAATGTAAAGTGAATCAGCCGTCCCCCTAAGAGGCTCTTTGTGTGGCAACATGCTGAAAGCTTTTCCAAAGCTCTAAATGGACGGCCGAACCGGTGCATGGCATTGCCGTTGCAGGGGCAGCAAGACGTGGCTGCGGCGAAGGCCTACATCTCCGTGGGTCATGTGATCACTTCCTTTTATTGGCAACTGTTAATACAGAGAGCGTGTTTTCAGGCATCCTGTAGCTGACCTTATGGTATTGCCGCTTTTGCACGGGAGGATGCTTGCAAGCTCAGAGGGGGAGGAGGAATGGAGCAGGTGAAAAAAAAAAAAAGAACAGTACGGCTGTTTTCACAGTTTTGTGTGACAGGATGTGTAGTGTCGAGAGACATGCACGCTAGGAAAAGTCTATACAAATGGGACCGTTTTTTTTTTTTAATTTTTGAATTTCACACTGTAGTGTGTTTTAGGGTTAAAAAATGTATGTAAACATAACAGCAAAACTGCAAGTACGTTTTTGTTATGCTGGCATATTCTGTAATTAAGTGTGAAAATGTTATATTTTAATGCTCAAAAATGCGGGTGGCCCAATGCAGACGGAACAAACAACGAGGATCCCCCACACAGTTCTTTAAACATATATGGAAAAGTATTTTTTCCCCTCACAATCTTTCCACCATCTCAGTTTTAACTAAAGCAGCCTGAATGAACTCTCTCCTCAGGAGACACACACAGGCATGCCAGATGATCAGATAGTGTTTCCTTTACATTCCCTCCATCAGTGCTCGCTTTGTGTACAGTAACACAGACCTGAGATCAGTCATCAAGATGTCTGTTACTTAGAAATGCAGTGAAACAAAACAGATGGAACTCACACAACACTAAACATTCTCACACGCACACTGTGTCTGGAAAAAAAAAATGGCACCTAAAAATGGCATGTTTGGTCCATGCAAAACCTGTAGCTAGATGGCATTTTGATAAACTCAAGACAGGTAGATGGCATTTATGGTCAACTCAAAACCTGTAAATATATGGAATTGTTAGTCAACAAAAAAACCTGTAGCTAGATGGCATTTTAGGATAAAGCAAAACCTGTAGCTGACAGCATTTTTGAAAAACTCAAATTCTGTAACTAGAAGTCATTTTTTATCAACTCGAAACCTATAGACAGATGCCATTTTTGGTCAACGTAAAACCTGTAGCTAGATTGCATTTTTGATAAACTCAAATTCTGTAGCTGGATAACATTTTTTGACAGCTCGAGGCCTAACAAGTTTTTGGTCAAAGCCATTTTTGGTCAATTCGAAACCTGTAGATGCAGTCGAGGTCAAAAGTTTACATACGCCTTGCAGAATCTGCAAAATGTTAATTATTTTACCAAAACAGGGTACAGGGTTTACACCCTTGGCTCTTAATGCATTTTTTTATTTTATTTGAAGCATCAGTAAGCATTTGAACTTTCTGTAATAGTTGCATGATTCCCTCATTTGTCCTCAGTGTCAAAAGATTGATCTCAAAATCATACAGTCATTGTTGGAAAGGGTTCAAATACACAAAAATACTGAAAAACCAAAGACCTGAAGGATTTTTCTTAAGAACAGCAGGCAGTTTAACGGTTCAGGACAAACAAGGGACTCATGAACATCTATCACTTAAAAAAAAAACAAAAAAAAAAACAGCTGTGGATCATTCAGGTAACAACACGGTATTAAGAATCGTGTATGTAAACATTTGAACAGGGTCATTTTTATAAATTATACTGGATCATTATTTTCTCTTGTGGACTATATGTAAATGTCTTTTATGTGAAATATGTTATTCAGCTCAGTACTAATTAAAAAGATAACATGCATTTTGTATGATCCCTCTTATTTTGGTAAAATAATTAACATTTTGAAGATTCTGAAACGTGTATGTAAACTTTTGACCTCAACTGTATATGCCATTTTTAGTCAACGTAAAACCTGTAGCTAGATTGCATTTTTGACAAACTCAAATTCTGTAGATAGATAACTTTTTTTGACAACCTAAACCTAACATAGGTGCCATTTTTGGTCAACAATCTGTGGCTAGACAGCATTTACGGTCAAATCAAAAGCTGTAGATGCCATTTTTGGTCAATGTAAAAACCTGTAGCTACATGGCACTTTTGCTCAACTCGAAACCTACAGACAGATGCCATTTTTGGTCTATTCAAAATTGCAGCTAGACTGCATTTTTTTGGCCAACATAAAACTAGGAAATTCCCTACAGTGACAGATATTTTGGGAATCTCAAAATCTTTATAACTACCTACACTGACAACATTTTAGGCATCATAAAACGAAAATTAACCATGGTATTATTATAGTTAAAGTTTAGTAAACTGTGTTATTTGGCAGATTGATTACATATGTATAACCATAGGTTTACTACAAATAGCATGTTTAATCTATGATTAGTGTACCAAACCCATGGCTAATTTGTGTATTACTATATGTTTTGGCTTTATTTATTAAACCAGTGGTTAATTTTCACAAGAGTACTTAACTGTCTATACAGTTGGCCATTCTGGGCATCACAAAACCTAGTAAGCTGCCTACTTGAATGAATTTTTTGTCTACCAACATAACACTTTTGGCATCATAGACACGCACGCCATTCAACAAATAACCTTTTAATAGATGGTTTAAAACGCCTGTTATTGTATTTTCGGTTTGTTTCCTTTATCAAATCGACATTTAGCGGAAAAAAGACCGGCGATAACTTTCCAAAACATGTTTTAAAAGAAGAATAACGTGGAAAAACGATTTAATAAAGACGCCTCAGGCCGTTCACCTTGGCAGCCTGAAAACAACAGTTGCTGTAAATAAGAGCCGTGACTTCAAGGGTCTGGGGCAAAATTAAAGCACTCCTTTCGTGAGAACCAAAAGTGCAAACTAGTCTGTCTTTTGTTTTCCACAAACTATTTATCACACATTAACCGCAAACGCGTCAAAATAAACGGAAGACATCAACACTATGCAGACTTTCGGTTCATACGAAACGAAACCCAATGGCGACCATAGGCGATAACAGGACGTGAGTTTTCGCACGGTCCCTAACATCAACTCTGCAGCAGTCCCGTTTGACAATCAGCTGATGAGAGCTCCCCTCCCCCAAAACAAATCAAACAACAACAAAATGATAATACACCTTCTTTTAGACGCTAAAATGCCAATTTCATATACCTTGATATATACCTTGCTATATTTACATAAAGCATTTATAGGTTTACACTGTTTTTAAATAACGAAAACAAGTTCTAGACGACTGGAAAACGAGCTAGAAAATACAGTAGCAATGATTCAATCCACTATTAAACAGCGACGAGTCCTGACAGATGTCATGGCAGTGTGATCAATGCACACGTCTCTCTCTGGCTTTTCTCCAGGAGTTTTTTCCCCTGTCGTGGACGTAAAGTCAGATCATGTGCTTACCTGTTGTGGTTGTTGCTGCACTTTTTATTTCGGAGTTTCCTTTGTCTCTGGTAGCTGGAGTGCTGAATAGACGGAAAGGTCGAGGCATATCCGTGTTCACTCTCTGGAAAAGACACCGCAGAAACGTGTCACATCTCTGATCACACAGCAGAAACGAGCCAAGTCCCTTTAAACACCTCATGCGCTTCAAAACACAGCCAAGCCACACGTTAATCTGACTGACAGGACAGTTTACATGTTATAAATATCAATGTACCTCTTTCTCTTCTTTCTATATATTCGGCTGCTTCCAGTAACCTCTGGATATTCAGCACAGCAGTCATCGTCTGAATAAATCTAGATTGTGTTGTTTTTTGTTTTTGTTTTTTCTGATATGTGATCACGATGACAGCTGTCGGGTAGCAAAACGCAGCATTGAATATCCTCCGACGATTCACTTGTTTTGTGTTTTTTGGTTCTATTTGCCAAACCGTCGATTCGAGGTATTTCCTACTCTGTTACCAAGCTAGTTACAGGAAACGAAGCACAAATAAAACATCCGATGCCTGAATATCAAAGTAGTAAAAGTGCTTTAGGAAAACAGTCGAATACAAAGTGTACAAAATGAATAAAAACAGGTACAAAAGAGTCCCCGAGAGCCCTGCCTGCGAAGTCCCTGGTGCTTGCGCTGTTTTCTCCTCCCCCAGTTTGTTTACCTACTGTTTTAACAGCTGAGAGGATAGAGACCTTGGCGCAGAGAATTGTGGGAAATGTAGTCCTTCAACCAAACGGTCCCTTTAACTCGCTACGGACAAGCTGATTTATGATTATGCTATTACATAGTAAAACAACCTTGCTTCGATGGTTAAATCCATCTTTAATATTAGTTTATTAGCGATTATTTCATATTTCATACATTTATACTCAAATAAGATATGTACCTAACAATATATAGACCAAAACAATCATAAAAAATGAAAAACAGTCGTTATAAAATCCAGTTTTCCTACAAAACTATGCACTCCAAGCTAATAACAATTTCAACTCGAATCAGTATCTATTTATGTATAATCTAATTTGATAAGTAGTCGTGTAACAAGCGGAAATTTGTTTTGTAAACCTTGCGTTACATGTGTTATTAGTTAACGATAACAATACGTTTTAATGCTCTTTTCCCCTTTTGATACTGCGCACTTCAACTCCCACAATCCCTCACTTCCAGTGCCGTTTAAGCCAGGCCCAGCAACATATGACATCACAGCCCTGCAGCGCTGTGATTGGTTAGAGGCCCTAGTAAGCGTCCGCCAACGCAACACGCTCTGGCCAATCAGAGCAGCGCAAAGTGCGCCATGTGGATGTCATGTGAACACACCCCCTAGGAAACAGGAAGGCAAATTGGAGAACTCTTTTGAAGTAGATGTATGCAATCTGCATATAAAATTTCTGATTTATCTGTTGTGTGACTAGGGTTTGCTTTAAATCGCAATGAATAATAATGGAAAAAAAATGCAATGAGAGCGAATGGCGAAAACGTGAAAAAAAATCTAATGTTTCTGAAGTGCTTCATACTAACCTGTCTTTATATTAGTTTATGAGCAGACACAACCAGCCTTATACATTAACATGAACAATTGGATGCCAAATAGATGTTTCCTACAATTTCGTATCTGGACAAAGCACAATTTAATGCTCAAACAAAAACAACTTCATGATCAAATGCCTTTATTTATAGGATAAACGTTTATCATACATACACTGTTATATTAGATGCGTAATAGGTGCAAATTACAGTCTACCACAGTAAAAGGTGACGTCAGCGTGTGTACTGTGCCAGCAAACGTTGTTTATTTATTTATTTATATACTTGTTTATGTTCCTCGAGAGAAAGAGATGGCAAACAGCCTGGCATGTCTCTCTGGCGAACAATGCCAGACTCTGAACAGCCCCATATGACAGTACATGCCAGCTTGGGACAGCCAGCCTGCGATTTGGGACATTAAGTGCGCTGCAGAGGGAATTATTCACCTGTTTTGTGTCTCTGACACGTGAAATGAAATATAGATTTGGCGTTATATGACTTTGTGCAGTTAAAAATAGCCCTGGGACAATTACGTCTCTGCATTGTGTGTATTATAAAAATGTTAAAATATAAAAAGGTCTCCTTTTACATTTGGAAACTTGATCCTTTAAAAGCATTGTGGCTGTGCATCGCATATCGGGGCACATTGCACATGTTCCTCGTCTACTTGGCTGATTGTTCGTTGAACTCAATCCTTTGTTGTCTGAGTCTATTGACAATGAAACAGTTTGCCTGCATTACGCAAAGGAGTCGAAATCACTCACAAGTGCACTATAATTTCACTTACTTCCATCCTTCCTCTCGGCGCTCTCAATGTAACGCGCAGCCTCCAATAAAACTTGTACATTTTTCAGGAAAGTGTTTATCATGGAAGAGTCTGTGGAGTTGAAGACGTCATTGAAAGGACAAGTAGACATCTCAAAATCTTGCTGATCCAAAGATGTTTCAGACTCCAGAAATAAGTCTTCGGCCTTCACCTCTCTTCGTTGCCTCTCGCTCCTCACCATTTTGTTCCCGTGCTGTGAATATGGTTGGAATTGAAACTGTATGTGAGTTATTGTGCTGTGCTGCGCTCACTGGATCTACTGAATAAATGAGGGGAATGTAATGGATGAGGAGATAAAAACACTTCGGCATTCCCGGGTCCTAGCGCCCGCTTCGTGCTGGCCTGTCACGTCTGCAACTTACCCCCCAAACAATGACGTCATCAACCTCGACCCGCGCCTTCATAAAAACGGTTTTTAAGAAAATATATAAATTAACGCTGAGAGAAACATACGCAGTTAGTTTTCTTGTAAGCAAATGAAACTTAGCTGCGCTACATACTTTCAGAATACTATAGCATACACCGTTTAGCAAAACAAACAATCAAATCGCAAAATATACTTGCGTTTAAACAACTAATTACTTCGCAACTGATAAAAAAAAGTTAGTTTTATATAATATGAATGTAATTCGCACTACATTCGTAATGTTTTCATTGTCATTTGGCCAACTGTGCCAATTACGCCGCCTCAATGCCATTCACAAATCCTCTCCAAAGGCCTCATGGGATAGTAAAGCATCCATTGGATGCGTTCTACAGAATCTAGTTGGAAGTAGTAAGTAATTCAGAAACTTTTTGCTTATTGTTTTACAAATACTGTGAATTCGGACACACTGCTCTGTTTATCGACTACTATATAGTAGTCGATAAATGGAAAGCCATTTTGGCCATACAAAGCATTGCTAAGCTACAAAAACAACGCAACGCTATGGTTACAAACTGAAATTAGTCCAACATGTTCCCTATTTATGAACATTTAAAGATTTTTATGGTTCATTAACTTTATTAACAATCTCAAACATGCAAACATGTTACGTTTTGGTTTGATTAGCAGTCTAGCTTTTTGTCACATCCGGTTTAAAGGAGCGGTTTGTTCCACTGGCTTCAGTTCATATTCACAATTGCAGGAGACCAGAAATGAAGCTTGTGAAAAATTTATACTGCTTCAGTTTTGGTGAACTCTGACCTGCAAATTGATATATCACAGTGTGACTGCTTAGCGAAAACTAAAATAAAAACCACAAAAATAATTTGTTGTAATACAATTTTGTGTCAGCATTTTCGTTATAATTTGTCACAAAGTTAACTGAAATAAAGTAAAATATTAAATAAACAACTTATTTTAGTTAGTTGGCAGGACAACATTTCTTATTTTCATTGTTTGAGTTGAATTACTAAATAAAGTAAATTTAATAAATAAAAATTAATAGTATAGACATTTAAAAAAGTAAAAATGACAAAAGCGTTAACTAAAATTAAAATGAAAACAGAAAATATAAAAATATATAAAAATCAAATTCAAAATATAAACAGAAAATATAATAAATAACGCTGTTTCTTAGCTAAATTCAAAGAACACAAAATTTACAGCCACAGGTTTGCAGTGTTTCAGGAAAGTGGATTTATTATTTATTAGTTATATGCTGAAAGTATGATTTTAAATAAGGTAGCACAGAGCGTGACGCCATATGCTGTCCGCTCCAGTGTTTGAAGACATTTTGAGCGCTGACTGCAAGCATTTATATTTTAATACCCTCTTATGAGTATTCATAGTCTCTCTATAGGTTATGAGTGATTCCGGCTAAACGAAACCTTGAAAGGTCCAAATCCTGACGCCTGCTCACACCTCCAGTCGTGGCTGACAGCAGCACTGAAACATCATTATCAAGAGTGGAATACGTTTCAAAGCCTCCATTCGGTGCACAGAGAGGGCGGAGAGGCTCGAGTTCACTGTCCGTTCCCTGCGGTCTTTGACTTTTTTAGCATGGCAGCTTTTTACCAGCGCCAGCACAAGGGGATGGCAGAGCTCAGCTCTCCCCAGCACTTCAAAGCCAGTGCACAGGGCTTCAGCTGTTTGATGTTAAGTTCACAGGAAACTTGAAAGTGGAAAGCACAAGAAAGCCAGCCAGCTCTATATACGTCTAAAAAGAGAGAAATTGGTAACGTGGCCTTCAACCCGATGCGTGCTAGTCATACACCTGACGATATTGCAAGGCATTGTGGGAGATGAGAGAAGCTGAAAAGGCTTGTATACTTTAGTTAGTACATCAGGGAGGTTATTGAGTCCTTGATGTTGTCTGTAAAAGCAGCGAGTTGTGAACTGCACCTTTAGTCTGAGTGAAAAGTACTATTACAGATAGTAGATACTATTATAGATTCTATTGCAGATTTTTCTTAAATTTTTTTTTACTTTTTTGTATATATTCTTTTTTATTTTAGTTAAAATTCTTGTAATTTAGTTGTGTTTTGCCATTTTTGTTAGTTTTAAAAACATGCCTATATATTTTTTTTTATTTCAGTTTAAAGATAAAACTCGCAATTCTTACTTTTTTAAAGAATTGTAAAATATTAACTCACAATTGCGACAAATAAAGTCAGAATTGCAAGATAAAAACTCACAATTCTGACTTTTTTCCTTACAATTGCATGATATAAACTCAACTGCGAGTTTAAAAGTCAGAACTGCGAAATATAAACGCACAATTATTACTTTTTTTGTCAGAATTGCAAAATAATTTACAATTGTGAGTTATAAAGTCAGAACTGTGAGATTTTATCTTGCAGTTCTGACTTTATTTCTCGTAATTTTGAGTTAATATCTCACAATTCTTTAAAAAAAGAAAGAATTGCGAGTTTTATCTTTAAACTGAAATGTAAAAAAAAAAAACTATGTAGGCATGTTTTTAAAACTAACAAAAACGTTGACTTTTTTTCTCAGAATTGCAAGCTATAAACTCAAAATTGTAAGAAATAAAGTCAGAATTGCAAGATAAAATTTACAATTCTGACTTTTTTCTCAGAATTGCATGATATAAACTCAAAATTCTGACTTTTTTCTCAGAATTGCAGTATAAACTCACAATTGTAAGTTATAAAGTCAGAATTGTGCAATATAAACTCACAGTTTGGACTTTTTTTCTCAGAATTGCGTGATATAAACTCAACTGTGAGTTTTAAAGTCAGAATTACAAAATATAAACTCTAAATTCAGACTTTTTTCTCCGAATTGCGTGATATAAACTCACAATTGTGAGTTATAAAGTCAGAACGGCGACATATAAACTCACAATTTTGACTGTTTTTTTAGCGTTGCATAATATAAACTCAAAATTGCAAGTAATAAAGTCAGAATTGTGAGATAAAAACTCGCAGTTCAATTTTTTTCTCAGAATTGCATGATATAAACTCGCAATTGTGAGTTATAAAGTCAGAATTGCAAGATAAAAACTAACAATTCTTTTATCTGACTTAATTGCAACTTTATCTGAGATATAAACTCGCAATTCTGACGTTTTTTTTCTCAGATAAAGTCAGAATTGCAAGATAAAAACTCGCAATTCTCATATAAAAAGTCACAATTACGACCTTATTTCTCAGATTTGCAAGAAATAAACTCAAAATTGCAAGAAATAAAGTCAGAATTACAAGATAAAAACTCGCAATTCTCAGATTAACTCAAAAGTATGACTTTTTTTTCTCAGAATTGCAAAATAAACTCAAAATTGCGAGTTTTAAAGTCAGAATTGCGAGATACAAACTCACAATTCTGACTTTTTTCTCAGAACTGCAAGATATAAACTCAAAATTGCAAGAAATAAAGTCAGAATTGTAAGATAAAACTTGCAGTTATATATTTTTTTCCGCAGAATTGCATGATATAAACTTGCAATTGTGAGTTATAAAGTCAGAATTACAAGATACAAACTCACAATTCTGACTTTTTTCTCAGAATTACAAAATAAGCTCAAAATTGCAAGAAATAAAGTCAGAATTGCGAGACACAAACTCACAATTCTTACTTTTTTCTCAGAATTGCGAGATATAAACTCAAAATTGCAAGAAATAAAGTCAGAATTGTAAGATAAAAACTTGCAGTTATATTTTTTTTCGCATAATTGCATGATATAAACATGCAATTGTGAGTTATAAAGTCAGAATTGCGAAATATAAGCTCACAATTCTGACTTTTTTCTCAGAATTGCAAGATATAAACTCAAAATTGCAAGAAATAAAGTCAGAATTGCAAGATAAACAGTTCTAAATTCATGATTTCCAGAGTTTAGGACAGCAGAATTAAACAGTCAAATTCTGTAATTTTTTGATCTTATTATAATAAACAACTAAATAACAAATAATAATTCAATATGATCATTAACAATGAACATAAACAATTATTAATAAATAAACATTAATAGTTAAAAATACATTGCCTGCAGACTCCCTGTATGCCAATCCCCAGTCTGAGGTTTTTATTTTATTTTATTTTATTTTATTTACGTATTTATTTGTCTCTTATGCTCACAATAAAGTTGCATTCATTTGATTAAAATTAAAATTAAAACAGTAATATTGTGAACTATTATTACAATCTAAACAACTGTTCCTATTTTAATATATTTGAAAATGCAATTTATTCCTGTGAATTTTCAGCATCATTACTCCAGTCTTCAGTGTCACATGATCCTTCAGAAATCATTCTAATATGATTATTTGCTTAATATTTTTGAGGAAACTGTGATATATTTTTCTATTTTATATAAAACAACTTTTGAACAGTAGTGTATTATTCCATTCTCCACACCACTTGTTCTCTGTAGGGTTGGAGTTGTTGTATTATGTAATATTTAGGTCTCTTTCAAAGCAAAATGGATCTGAGATCTCCCTGCGTGAGGACATTCCTTGTATTTGGACAAGACCAAAAAGGCTGCGACCTTTTACTCAAATCCCTCTCAAACCCCTTGCTGCTTTGTTTTAAATGTGTATGATGCTATTAATGGCAATTTACAACCCCCAGCACTCCTATAGCTCTCCACAATCAGTCACGTTTAAAAAGCCCTTTGAGGCCTTAATTAAAGAGGAGCCATGAGTGGACCAGCGCTGTACTTAAAGCCGACATGACCATCCTGCACTGCAGGCTATCTGGGGTCAGACTACCTCGTTAGGGCCGTCATTCTCGCGAGTGTGTCCGGGAGCCATGACAACAGGCACCAGCCAATCCACCGCTCCCGGCTTCCAGAGCGCGTCCACCTGCTTAAATATTTAACACGCTCATTCACACGAGCCGCAGCCCAGACTCCCACAACCGAATTAAAAATGTATCCTCTCGCTGGGCTAGCAAGCACTTGAAAACAATAAGCCGTGACTGTCAGTGGAAGTCATCGCTGAAGCTCTGGGGCCCAACAATAGCGTTTAACATTCTCCAACAACATGTCTGAAATTCCTCACGGAGGAATTCACGAACTCTCGTGCTCGAAGCCATCGGGTCCTGGAGGAAATAAGATATGTAATTGTGATAATAAAGTGCGGATGAACAAGTAGCTAATATTGTCAAAACGGAACTGCTAGAATCGCGGTCTCCTCCCACGTGTGTTCATACTGACGGTGTCTCTCCACCTACGTGCTCACTCTGTGACATTCAAAATAAATGCCAGCAATCTGTGGCACTCTAGGGAAAGCTTCACTTTAGGGGGTGAGCATTTGATAATTAGCTTCGAGCCGCTGCTTCCATCAAAATCACCGGTGTGAGACAAAAAGAGCTTCAAAATGCGTCAATACAACTGTACATTTCAGTAGTAAAGTATAATCAAATTAGCTGTACAAGTCATTTTGACTCATGTTTTAAAATCCTGTCTAGTTGAGTGTCGTATTGCTTAAAGGGATAGTTCACTCAGAATTGACAATTCTGTTATTAATTTCTCACCCTCATGTCGTTCCAAACCCGTTCTAAGACCTTCGTTCATCTTTGCAACACAAATTAAGATATTTTTGATGAAGTCCGAGAGCTTTCTAACCATGCATAGACAGCAATACAGCAATGCAACTACAACGTTCAAGGCCCAAAAAGGTAGTAAGGAAATCATTAAAATAGTCCATGTGACCTCAGCGGTTCAACTGTAATGTTATAAAGCTACAAGAATACTTTTTGTGCGCAAAAAAAACTAAAATAATGACTTTATTCAACCATTTTTCTCTTCTGTGACTCTCATGAATGCACGTCGAAGACTGACACGGAAAAGAAATTGACGAATTAAGTCATTAAAGTTTCTTTGAACGCAGCAAGTATTCTCATAGCTTTGTAAAATTACATTTGAACCACTGATGTTACATGGACTGTTTTAACAATGTCTTTACCTTACCTTACCTTTCTGGGCCTTGAAGGTGTCAGTTGCATTGGGACCGAAAGTTTAATGATTTCCTTACTACCTTTCTGGGCCTTGAACGTTGTAGTTGCATTGCTGTCTATGAATGGTTAGAAAGCTCTTGGACTTCATCAAAAATATCTGAAGATGAACAAAGGTCTTAACGATTTTGGAATGTCATGAGGGTGAGTAATTAATGACAGAATTTTTCTTTTTGGGTGAACTGTCCCTTTAAATAGTGAAATTGGTTAAAATAGCTTGATGTGTTAAAGTAATGGAAAATCTTATATTGCCATGACTTATTATTCATCTAGAGACCAGAATATCATACCGACATTAAGCAATCAGCCTAAAACTCCTTTGCAGCATGCTAAAATGTGCTAGCAGTATGCTAAAATCCACACAGAACACTTTAGCATTGTGGTTACAGGCCTTTCCAAAAACATTTAAATGTACAGACTTCATTTAAACTTAGTTTTGTACACTGTAAAAAAGTAGTTGTTTCAACTTTAAATAATGTGTTACCCCACTGACTTAAAATTTTGAGTGTAGTCAACTAAAATATTCCAGTTGTCACTTATTTTAACATTAAGTAACTTAAAATTGTTTTATGCGACATTCTAATTTTAGACACCGGTTAAATTCGCAACTTTGGATGGAAACCCGGCTACTGACAATATCAGTGTAATATCTGCATAAACTGCAATTGGTCTTCTTTCTAGCATCTCTGCATACTGAACTGTGATTGGTCGTTTTCCATCACAAAGTTAACTTACGAAAATTAACCATGGTTTTACTACAAATAAAACAATGTTTACAATAGTTAAACCAGGTTAACCACAAATTAACCATGTTTTCATCAACCTGTTTTAATACGCATTTTGAAGTATCGCATCAGAAACTAGTGATAGAAATGCCAAATTTTGAAGAAAAAAAATCCCATAATTCTCAAAAAAAGAAAAAAACCTTTTTTTACGCTCGCTTGAGGTGGTTTTTGACTTGTGCAAAAAGGGTTAATGCGAATAATGGGAGATGGAAACGCATTTGCCAAAGAAATTTCTCCATGTGCATCAAAAATTCATGTGACTTTGTGCTATGGGGCGACGTAACCAGACTAACCAGTGTATATATACTATAGTTAAACCAGGTTAACCACAAATTAACCATGGTTTCATCACCCTGTCTTAATGCACATTTTGGAGTACATGATAACCATGTACATTAGAAACGAATGACAGAAAGGACACCAGATAGGACACCGTAACCTAAATAACCAGTGGACCGATTGAACTCGTCCGATGGAAACATTGCTTATTCGTAAATGTTTTATGCGACATTCTAATTTTGAGTACAAGTTAAATGCGCAACTTGATGGAAACCTGGGTACTGACAAAGTCAGTGTAATATCTGCATATAAACTGCAATTGGTCTTCTTTTTAGCATTTTTTTTGCATACTGAACTGCGATTGCTTGTTTTCCATCGCAAAGTTAACTTACAGAAATTAACCACGGTTTTACTACAAATGAAACCGAAAAAACAATATTTACTATAGTTAAACCATGGTAACCAGAAATTAAGCATGGTTTTGCTACACTAACCATAGGATAACCTTGGTTATTTGTAGTAAAACTATGGTCATACAAATGGTAATAAATACACCACATTGTTACTACACTTTTGCTATAATAAAACCATGGTTAATTTTTATAAGGGTTGTGTTATTTGTCACTTCTTATGCACAGCTGACAGAATTTAGCAAACTTTACTTTAGCAAATAAGCTTAACCTTCGATTTACTGTATCTCAACGAGCTGTAAGTCAGTCTTAAGTAATAGCTGGTCGAATGCAACAGGATATGTGGTTACATGCTTCTGAAACTTATATACCATGCTCATCGCTCAGAGTGACGCAGTGCAGCTCAAAACCATGTGTCTTCTCACATTTGGTGCTACATTTCACCACTATGTGTGAATTAGTGATGCTGACCCTCCCTGTGTTTCTCGTTCGAGTTTTGTATGCACATGTTGGTGTGTGTTTACACTGTAAAGCTGACCCCTGAGTATCAAAACACCACTACAAATATTCTCTTAAGCTGCTCTGTTGTTCTATAATGATGGTGATCAGTGTAAACTGCGAGTGACTCCCTAGAGGCATTTACTTAGCAGACTAGCACAAGCTAGCGTTGTTTAACAGGCCTTCTTTGTCTGAAGTGTAATCAGCTGTGTGTGGCCTTTATTCATTGAGTGTTGCTGGATATTTGTCAATCGTGTTCAAAACCTCACCCATCACTGTAAACAGGGAGGCAACTATTTGCAGAAATTAGCTGCTAGCTTAAGGATAACACTTTAGCTTATGAGATTATTCATAGGTTATTTATGCAATGCAGTAACATTTGAACTCTGTAGATTTTTAATATGTTCCAACAGAGCTATTTTTGATTATTATTATTTATTTTAATTAGCTTTAGATAGTATTGAATACATTTCTGCACTTTATTGAACAGGATGAAATTATTTAAAGTGAGACAAACCAGCTAATACCAAAATTCATCAGAATTTACAGAAATCCATTGCTAATACTCATTGACGTTTGGGCTGATGTCACTTCCTGGAGGATGAGGTCATTAAGGAACTGCCATTGTTGGTTAAATGTTTTACAAAAGACACCAAACCGCAGGAGCACAGGAAAAGCCTGTGAAAATATTACCAATTTAAACAATATTCACAAGAAAACTTGTCTTGTTTGAAACATTTAGATTGCCAAATGGAAAAATTAAAAAATATCTGAAATAGTCCTAATTTTACAGTGTACAACCTAACTACATGCCAACTATAAACTATTATTTGATATTATTTATTTATTTATTTAATTATTTATTTGTATAATTGACTAACATTTGTAAAACCACAGTTTTATTACAAATACCATGGATAAACTATGGTTAGTTTAGTAAAACCGTGGTTAATTTATGGTTACCATGGTTTAACAAAATTTTCATTAAGGGGTTGTGTGCTGTGTTTTTATACTTATTACAGTTATTACATTGTTAGCTTAACAACATGCTAACAACAAACTCTTACATGATACTTATATTTTTATGCTTGTTTTATGTTATAAGTATCACATTGTTAGCTTAGCAACATGCTAACAACAAACCCTGGTGAAAAAAAACAGCATATGCTGGTAGGTATGCTGGTTTAAGCTGGTTCATGCTGGTCCTTTGCTGGTTTATCCTGGTCATGTTGCTGGTCAAGGACCAGCATAAACCAGCAAAGGACCAGCATAAACCAGCAAAGGACCAGCATGAACTAGCAAAGGACCAGCATAAACCAGCAAAGGACCAGTTTAAACCAGCATCAAAACACACCTACCAGCATATGCTGGTTTTTTCACCAAGGAACTCTTACACGATAATTGTATTTTTATGTTTATGCTAGAATTATCGCTCTGTTAACCTAGCAGCAAGCTAACAACAAACGCGTATGCAATACTTGTATTTTTAGGCTTGTTTTATGCTCGATGTATGGCATTATTAGTTAAGCAACATGCAAACAACAAACTCTTATGCGATAATTGCATTTTTACATTTGTTTAGTGTAGTAAAACCATGGTTAATTTATGGTTTAACTATAATAACCTTGGTTTTTGGCTAATATTCATTAAGGGGTTGAATATGCTAGAAGTATCACAATGTTAGCTTAACAACATGTAAACTACAAATTCTTATATGATGCTTAGATTTTTACACTTGTTTTATGCTAGAAGTATCACATTGTTAGCTTACCAACATGCTAACAACGAATTCTTACATGATACTTGTATTTTTATGTTTGTTTTATGCTGCAAGTATCATATTGTTAGCTTAGCAACATGCTAACAACAAACTCTTACACAATAATTGTATTTTTATGTATATGCTAGAATTATCACAGTTATCCTAGCAGCATGCTAACAACAAACGCTTACACAATACTTGTATTTTTAGTGTTGTGCTATGCTAGAAGTATCACATTATTAGCTTAGCAACATGCTAACAAAAACCTCTTACTCAATACTTGTAGTGTTACACTTGTTTTATGCTAGATATATCACATTGTTAGGTTAACAACATTCAAACTACAAACTCTAATGTGATGCTTGTATTTTTATGATTCTTTTATACTAGAAGTATGGCATTGTTAGCTTAAAAAAATGCTAACAAAAAACTCTCTCTATACTTGCATTTTTCACTTGTTTTATGCGAGAAGTATCACATTGTTAGCTTAGCAACATGCTAACAACAAATTCTTACTCAATACTTGTATTTTACACCTGTTTTATGCTAGAAGTATCACACTGTTAGGTTAACAACGTTCAAACTACAAACTCTTACGTGATACTTGTATTTTTACGCTTTTTTATGCTAGAAGTATGACATTGTTAGCTTAGCAACATGGTAACAACAAACTCCTATGCAATACTTGTATTTTTTGTTTGTTTAATGCTAGAAGTATCACGTTGTTATCTTAGCAACATGCTAACAACAAACTCTTAGACAATACTTTTATTTTTACCGCTTGTTTTATGCTAGTAGTTTCGCATTGTTAGCTTAGCAACATGCTAATAACAAACTCTTACTCAATAATTGGATTTTTACACTTGTTTTATGCTTAAAGTATCACGCTGTTAGCTTAGCAATATGAAAAATCATATGTGATATTTTCATAATCCCAGAAATACACAGCATATGTGTGCTACTTGTTTTATGTCTTGTCATAAAATCTCAAAGCATTTTAATTAGCAAAAGGAAAAATGAAGAAATACTTAAAATAACTTTTAATTAATTGCCAGTTTTTATGTTAGAAGTTATTTGATATTAAACAAAATTGAAGCACCTTCTCAAACTAAACTAGCAAAATTAACTGTGATATGTGATCTGTTATTTAAAAAAATGCTTAGTATTTTCCCATATCTTTTTAAGAAAATGTACTGCATAATAGAAACACCTGACTAATACTTTTGAACCCTCAGGTGCTGTAGCCTGTTTGTTTGGGTCAAATGACACTCAGGGGGTCTTTTGTTTGTTCAGATGCCTCCAAGACACAAAGAAGGACTTCCTGGATGTTATCACGGCTGAACTATTCTCACCCTTCCCTTCAAAAACAGTATCATAATGTCCTGTACTGGACCCCTCCCTAAATCTAAGCAATCAACATACACATCCTTCTCAGCCTCTCATGCACGCAAGTGCGTCCACACGCACACCAAACCCTCCTGACACAACTACACACACTCTCGGCAGCACGTAATTGCCCTTTGGCTTTTGTAGCTCATTGTCTTCCTGTGTTCCCAAGGAGGGACAGCTGGTGACAATGGACGAGGGACAGAAAGATAAAGAGAGGGGGGTGGTGTTAAAGAGGGGTCCGGACTCTCCTCCACTCAGCACGATCTGTCTCACTCGGTTGCGGTTTGCCGTCTTAACCAGATAACCAGTTATTATTTGCGTGACACTCAGCCACAGACACCTGTCTCTGTTGAGACATCTGTCTCTCTGTCATCTGGTCTCTTACCGAGAGTAAACGGGTTTCTGCCTTCGGCTCTTTGAAGCGGCGAGACGCTGTCGTAGCTGTTAGCATGAGGCCTCTTCTGAAAATTACAAGGAAGGAAAGGAGATGATTAAAGAGAGAGCAACAGGTCGAAGGACCTAATGACCGCCTGAGGCCAGGATGTTGTGGAAGTTGTGAATGTTCAATGCATCCATCACCTCCTCTAACAGTAGGCCAAATACATTTAGGTGGGGACTTTTAATCAGCGATCGCAGCTAGGAATGGTGACAGACTTGTTTTTAATGGTATAGCTGGTGAGTCAGTCAAAACATTAGATTTTATCACCGAAACGCAGAGGCAGTAATCACACCTACACAGCTGACACAACCGTTGTGTTTCAAAACCTAATGAGCTTGCCTAAGAAGAGGCAATTTAGGGTATCATACTGTAGGTGTGCCCCCTACTTGAAATTTGTTCCAAAAGGTCAATATAGTTTGATGTTAACATATTGCTAACTTAACATTGCAACGCGTTAATAAGCAGAAAATTGTGTGCTATGTTTTTACACTTACGCTAAGTGTAGTTAGCCTAGCAACATGCTAACTGCAATCATTTTAAAAAGCCTAAAAATACATAACATTGTGTAATGTATTGTGGTTAGCTTAGCAACATGCTCTACAAACTCCTACGCCACACTTTAATAAGCCTAAAAGTATAACATTTGTTTGCTGTGTTTTTATACTTATTAATGTATCATGTGATTAGCTTAGCAAAATGCTAACTGTAAACTCAATTTTTAACAAACCTTTTCTCACTTAAAGTGTCACACTGTTAGCTTAGCAACATGCTAACTACAAAATATTACTCAATACTTTAAGATTAGTATATTTAGCTTATTTTTAAAATAACACATTATTAGCTTAGCAACATGCTAACTGCAGATGCGTATGCAACATTTTAAAATAGCTAAAAATACATAGCATTTCCCCGGTGAAAAAAACAGTGTATGCTGGTGGGTATGTTTTGGTGCTGGTTTAAGCTGGTCCTTTGCTGGTTTATGCTAGTCCTTGACCAGCAACATGACCAGCATAAACCAGCAAAGGACCAGCATAAACCAGCACCAAAACATACCCACCAGCATATGCTGGTTTTTTCACCAGGGTTTTGTTTTGTGTTTATACGCTTAAAGTAAAGTGTAATGTGGTTAACGTAGCAAAATGCTAAGTACAAATCTTTGTGCACAACACTTTAATACACCTAAAAATACATGGCATTTTAATGTTGTTTTTACATTTAAATATCATGTGATTAGCTTAGCAAAATGATAACTGCAAACTCAATTTTTTGCCTAAAAATACATTGCATTTGTGTGCTGTTTTTGCGCTTAAAGTATCACAGTTAGCTTAGCAACATGCTAATTACAAAGTCTTACGTGACCTAGAACGTTTGTGGGATATGTGTTTTACGCTTTAAAACAGGGGTCACCAGAGCTGGTCCTGGAGGGCCGGTGTCCCTGCAGAGTTTAGCTCCAACCCTAATCAAACACACCTGAACCAGCTAATCAAGGTCTTACTAAGTATACTTGAAACTTCCAGGCAGGTGTGTTGAGGAAAGTTGGAGATAAACTCTGCAGGACACCGGCCCTCCAGGAACAAGTTTGGTGACCCCTGCTATAAAATGTCACATTGTTATCTTAATAATACGCTAACAGAAACCTATTGGAATTAATTGTGTCGCGTTCATTATGGCACATAGAGTTACAGTGAGAAGGCTCACTTGGTTTTGGAACAGAGCTAATGTAAAGTTGAAGAAGCAGATGATGTAGTTTCTGTCACCTCACAGCTGTCTCTCGCTCTCTTGCTACCACAGAGTGAGTGGTTTTTTGTTCCCATCATCTTGCTGACTGTCTTCTGTTTGTTTCTTCGTTGATTGCTACATTTCAACACACTCGTGGTCTGATGTCACCCAGTGTGTCGCAACTGGTAGTTGGTTTTATTAGTTTTGGCTGTTTAAATGATCTTCAGGTCTGACTCAGCTGCTTTGCCATGTGACACAGTTTAGCGGTGAATCATTTAGCTCGTGTGTGTTTAACAACTGGTAGCCTTTGCAGAAGTGAGCCACAAGAAAATGCATACTCATGCAGACTGTTATCAGAATCTGGGGCATTGCTTATATTGTGTTAGTGGTGTTTGCTGAGGTAAGCATCATTACTATTGTTCATACTCAGGTTTGGTTTTTTTTCAGTATTACATTTTGTGTACACTTTTTGTGTCACAAGCATAAATGATTTGTTTAGATTGTGTGGCTTAACTATCCACACTACCATGGCAATCACCTGGTAATGCCCTAGGAAACTGCATGGCAGCATGCTAAAAACCACTTCAAACGCCATAGCAACTGCATGGCAACGTTCTAAAATTACTCCAAACACCCTAGCAACTGCATGGCAACATGCAAAAACAGGCCACAACACACTGCCAACTACATTTCAATGTGCAAAAATCAACAGAACACCTTAGCAACCACTCAAAAACACCCTAGCAACTGCAAGGCAACATGCAAAACCACCAAGAACACCCTAGTAACCATATAGCAATGTACAAAAAACACCCAAAACACCCTGGCAACCATTTAAAACACTTTAGCAACTGCATGACAACATGCTAAAAAATGCCAACAACATCCTAACAATTGCATAGCAGCATGCTAAAACACCAACAAGACCCTAGCATCTGCATAGCAACATCCAAAACCACGCAGAACACCTTAGCAACCACTCGAAAACACTCTAACAACTGCAAGGCAACATACAAAACCACATAGAACACCATAGCAACTGCATAGCAGCATGCTAAAACACCAACAAGACCCTAAGCTTCTGCATAACATGCAAAACCACCCAGAACACCTTAGCAACCACTGAAAACACCCTAGCAATTGCAAGGTAAAACCATGCTAAAACCATAAGAACATCCTAGTAACCATATAGCAATGTACAAAAAATAAACACCCAATAAACCCCAAGAACCACTCAAAACACCCTAGCATCTGCATAGCAACATGCAAAACCACCCAGAACATAGCAACCACTCAAAACGCCCTAGAAACTGCAAGGGCAACATGCAAAACCACCAAGAACAACCTAGTAACCATATAGCAATGTACAAAAACCCAATACCCTGGCAACCACTCAAAACACCTAGCAACTGCGCGGACATGCTGAAATGCCACAACATTCCTACCATCTGCATAGCAACATGCAAAACCACCCAGAACACCTTGGCAACCGCTCAAAAACACCCTAGCAACCGCAGACAACAAAACCACACGGAACATAGGACTGCATGGCAGCATGCAAACCCACCTAGAACACCTTAGCAATCACTGAAAAACCCTAGCAATTGCAGGGCAACATGCTAAAACCATAAGAACATCCTAGTAACCATATAGCAATGTACAAAAAACACCCAATACACACTGGCAAACACTCAAAACACCCTAACAACTGCATAACAACATGATAAAACCACCCAGAACAATTTAGCAACCACTCAAAAACACCCTAGCAACTGCATGGCAACATACAAAACTACACAAAACACCATAGCAACTGCATAGCAGCATGCAAAACCCACCTAGAACACCTTAGCAACCACTCAAAATACCCTTGCAATTGCAAGGCAACATTCTTAAACCACCAAGAACACACTAGTAATTAATAGCAATGTACAAAACCACCCAAAACACCCTGACAATCACCCAAAACACCCTAGCAACTGCATGACAACATGCTAAAACACCAACAAGACCCTAGCATCTGAATAGCAACATGCAAAACCATCCAGAACACCTTAGTAACCACTCATAAAACCCTAGCAACTGCATGATAACATACAAAACTACACCAAAACACCATAGCAGCCCGCGGCAGCATGCAAAACCCATCTAGAACCTTAAGACCAAAACACCCTAACAATTGCAAGGCGACATTCTTAAACCGCCAGGAACACCCTAGTAACCATATAGCAATGTACAAAAACCACCCAAAACACCCTGACAACCACTCAAAACACTGTAGCAACTTTATAGCAACATGCCGAAACACCAACAGCAACCTAGCAACATGCAAAAACCACCCAGAACAACTTAGCAACCACTCAACACACCACAACAACTGCATAGCAACATGCAAAAACCATCTACAACACCTAGAACACTTTAGCAACCACTCAAAAACACTCTACAACTGCTTAGCAACATTGAAACATCACCCAGAACACCTTAGCAACTGCATGGCAACATGCAAAACGACTAAGAACACCCTAGCAACTGCACAAAAACACCCAGAGCACCATGAACGTCCACAAAACTTGAAGACTTTCTGACTGTATATAAGCATTAGTCTATTTTAGAAAGGTGTAATGTAAATTATGAAATTGGGGAGAATCAATAAATAATAAATAATTTACTGCTATTGTGTAAATAATATGTAATCATGTAATCCGTAAAAATTAACTGCAGTCTGATTATGAGAATTTTAAAATGTAATTTAATCTAATTACAGGTATTTAATTTTTGGAATCTGTTTACGTAAAACAAATTACATGTAATCAGTTACTACCCACCTCTGATAGCAGCATGGTAAAACCACCCACAACACCCTGCCATGCACATATCAATGTACAAATCCACCCAGGACACCTTAGCAACCACTCAAAACACCCTAGCAACTGCATAAAAACATGCAAAAACCACCCAGACCACCCTGGTGACCATATAGAAACATGCAAAAAACCACCCTGAAAACCACTGAGAACACCCTAGCAACTCTATAGCAGCATGGTAAAACCACCTACAACACCCAGCCAAACACATATCAGTGTTCAACAAGAAAATCAAGACTTGGGGCTTGAGATAGAAACCAAAAACCGAGAACATAAGAGGAAGATTTATAAATCTTAAGTACCGCCTAAAGGGTTACATCATTCAAAAGATTAGCTGACACAGCATTAGCCCCAACCCCTGGCCATTGAAAGACAAACACCAATGTTCCCAGGTCTTAAATTTGCTCTGACAGATCAAGTAAAGCCCGGCTCCTTTAGTAAGACGGCTGTTGGTTGGGATTCCAGTTTGAATGAAATGGCCATTATTCTCATTCGTGCGGATCAGAGGCCAGCATCGCCCCAAAGCAACAACAACCTCATCATTTGGTGCCCTGACCCCGCCTACAGCTCATCTCTCTGACGTTTTAAACACCCTGATTTAATGCCCCCCTCTCACAAGGACATGTTTGTCCCCCAACCCCTAAAGCCTTCACTCTTTACATCATGCACATAGTGGCCATCGGGACAAAACACTTTGGTGGCAGTCAAATTCTCGCACAGTCATTTACATGGACGTGACTTCAGACAGACACACAAGCGCATATTCCTTCACCCGTCTGGTTAATGCCACCAGCCCTGGAGTTTAATCCCAAAATCAATCTCCTCTCCAGGGCTTCCGCTTGCTTCACCGTGGCCTTGACAGACAATCAGATCCAGAGGAGAGAGAGAGCGAGAGAGATCATCCGTCTGTAAAGTAGGTCTTCCATTCAAAGCAGCTCACCCTCATTCTTTCCATTCAAGGCTGTTTAGGCCAGACAATGCCTGGTGGTTTGCCGGGATCTGAAAGGCCTGTGCAGACCCAGGCAGAGGTCTGTCGTCTGGGCCAGATTGAAGACAGATACTGGGGCACCTCTTGCTGAGGAACATCTGGACGTCATGCTCATCTATTCACCCACTTAACAGCAGAATAGAGATTTCACGAGTATTGTGGAGATCTCTTTAGTAGGAGGACATGAACTCAGAAGCTTAAAGATTTACATGTTTTTGTAAGTCCGCGTTTGAAGGTTAATGCAAATTTAAGATGGCGCCATGTAAACTTCGGATTATCTGGCTATACAAGGTTCTTCGGGGACAACGTCTTTCAACGTTTAGGTTTAATAATAAAACCAACTGGGAAAAAAGTTGCAAATCTTAAATTACATTTGCTTTAAGACCCAGATTTTACATTGGATATCAAGTAGCAACCCAACACAATATCAAAACTGTTCGAGAAATCTTGTCATAAAATGAGTTAAAAGGTTAGTTCACCCTTTGTCTTTTCAAACCTGTAAGACCTTCATTCATCTTCAGAACACAAATTAAGATTTTTTTTAAGAAATCCAAAAGCTTTCTGACCCTGCATAGTCAGCAATGCAACTACAATGTTCAAGGCCCAGAAAGGTAGTAAGGACATCCTTAAAATTGTCCATGTGACATCAGTGGTTCAACCGTAATTTTATGAAGCTACGAGAATATTTTTGTGCGCTTTATTCAACAATTTCTTTCGGGTTCTTTATCAGAATGCTGGTTCCTGCGTCAGCAGCACCACACGCATATGTCCTGGTACTTTCGTCGACGTCTGTCAAAGATTGACATGGAAGAGACGAATTGTTGAAAAAAGTTATTTTTGTTTTCTTTGCACACAAAAAGTGTTCTTGTAGCTTCATAGCATTACAGTTCAACCACTGATGTCACATGGATTATTTTATCGATGTTTTTACTACTTTTCTGGGCCTTGAACGTGATAGTTACGTTGTTGTCTATGCAGGGTCAGAAAGCTCTCGGATTTCATCAAAAATATCTTAATTTGTGTTCTGAAGATAAACAAAGGTTGTTGGAACGACATAGGGCTGCCCTCGACTAAAGATTTTACTGGTCGACTAGTTGCACGTTTATTAATAAACCATATAAATCATAAAAATGAGTCTTTAACTGCCTACACAGCCTAATAAGCGCTCAAGCGCACGCAAAAAAAGCTTGCCACAGTGCACCGGCAGATATAATAATTATGAAAGTGTCAAAACAGTAAGGCAGGGGTGTCAAACTCAGTTCCTGGAGGGCCGCAGCCCTACAGAGTTTTGTTCCAACCCTGCTCCAACACACATACTATGCAGTTTTAAGTTAAGCCTGAAGGACTTAATTATTTGGATCAGGTGTGTTTAATTAAGGTTACATCTAAACTCTGCAGGTCTGCGGCCCTCCAGGACCGGAGTTTGACACCCCTGCAGTAAGGAGACCGCATTAATGTTTTAATAATTTATTGATAAACTAGTGCTTTCTTTGTTTTCGGCTGAAGAGATGAAGTCGGCGACACTGACTTGTCATCTCCGCAGTAGTGATGCGCCTGTATGAATGTTTCATATGGATTACATACTCTGAGAACATGTTTTCTATTTGAATTGGTTCATTTAAAAGCAGACATTCACTCTCTGTGGATATATTTTTCACGTCTGTAAGCATTATACAGAGTTTCGAAGACTGAAACGGCAGAAATCGCATCCTGTTTGCTTTCATTATTTTACAAAAGCGCAACGTTTCGATGTTATTGTGAGTGCACACAAACAAACGTAGAGTCTTTACAGATTCTGAAGATGTATTGCTTTTATCTCAATGACCAAAAATGACGGAGTATTTCAAGAGCAAATGACGGAGTATTTTAAGCAAGTGACCGCAATGGCGCCTCCATCTGTCATGCAGTAAGCACGGTACTATTCAGTTTCCATACTCCGACACTTGAATAGCGCACATTTTTCTAGGTTAAGATTAGATTGAGCAACATGTAATGTTGCTACTAACATATTTCAGATGAAAAGCCATATTTGAGGTTGACGAATGATAGGTGAGCATTTTGATGTTCTGCCCAATGTACTATATTACCATATAGACCAGCCATTAATGATCGGTAAGTCACGGATTAATGATCTGTTCGCCACTTCCTGTGGATTTATTTTTATTTTTTTCTGCGACTAAGCGACTAATAAAGTTTTGGTCGACCAAGCCTCTTCTCATCTACTAACGGTTAGTCAACTATTAGGGGAACAAGCCCTAGAACGACGTGAGGGTGAGTATTTAATGATCATATTTTTTTATTATTTTTGGGTGAACTATCCCTTTAAACATTAATGTAATAGAATAATTTTGTGGTTTCAGTTGGCGAGGGCTTGACAACCTGTCTAATTGAAGCTAAATGAATTTGAGGCTTGAGTTTGATTAGATGGACAACCTTTGACATCAACAACAAAAGAAGCATTTATCCACCATTTTAAGAGTAAAAAAGCATGATAATGTGGTTATTTGCATAAGCATTGTTTTTCCTGCTGTCCTCGACCCTTTTTTGTAGTCGCAGCTTGCCAGTTGTGTCATTGACAGCAATGAGATTAAAATGAGAGCAAATGGAGATTTGGTTCCTCCCAGTGATCTCACATATTTAACCTCTAGAGTTTCAAACAATGCCTCAAACATTTCTACCAAATGTTCCTACAAAGATGCCAATGTCTACAACCAAATGTCAGAGATATCAATATGAATCAGATCTATACTATCCACATATGCATCCATGATTCTGCACTCGTACTGTATGTCAATAATTTATGTCAGTAATGATCTTATTGTGTCCCAGGGAGCTACGAGAGAAACATCTGAAACAAAGTCTCCTTAGCTATGAAAGAGCAACTTCTTTTCCTATGGGAACTTGGGGTTAGGGCAGGGAAACCTCATCTTCATATCACATCACAAAGGCTTCAAAAACTATAAACACAACCATAATCCAAGCAACCAGTTCCACTGCTGCTATCTCTGTCTCACAGATCCACTGTCATATTGTCCCAAGAGGACAGAGGGGGTGGAAAAAGACAGACAGAAAGTAGGAAAGAACGGGGGATGAAAGTTAAAATTTTATACAGAAGGCTCAGCACAGCTGCGGGTTGAGGATAGTTTCTGTTGAAGAGTGATTAGTTCCTTTAGCTCTTTATTGAGCTGATGTTTTACTGCTCAGTAAGTCATTTTTCTTCATTGCAGTTGGATTTAAGGACCCCTGCCCCCTTCTTTAAAGCTGCTTGTGTGTGTATGCAGGGGGTGGTGGAGCCTCGTCCCCTGCCCCAGACAATGGGTGCAGATGGCCTTCAGGGTGGGGTGAATGTGGGGTGGGTAAAGACAGACATCTGCAAGAAAGAGAGGGAGAGAGTGTGGTGTTTCATTTTGGAAAGCTAACTGTGTATGTTGGGTGGGAGGAGCTAGTCACGGGGATTGACAGGTCTGCAACTATTAACTAGAAATGCCTTGTTGAGGGCCTACAATGTTCTGCCAGGACAGTTTTGAGTCATTTTTAGTCATTTACTCTCCCTTATGTCATACCAAGGAGTTGTTTTGCAGAATGTCCAAGCTGCTGTTAAGGGTTACTTGTACTCTCAGACTCTAAAGAGGACAAAAACAGTATTAAAAAGTGTCTGTATTATTTGTGTGCTGTGTCATATTAATCTCTGTAAGTTCACTTTCGGGTGAACCAAGTGTGGCTGACTCATTGTTCTCTGAGCTTACCACCTGCTTCTGTGCTTGCTTTATTATTTCTGGCATATCTGTACCTTCAGTACTCTCACTCTTGAAGAGTTTGGATTGTTAAATCATTATCAGACATTATGTACTGAGGAAGTGACAACTCTTGGCCCCTGGTGCAAATTGGTCACCATGGTTTGGGGTGTAAGGCTAATATCCGCTGTCAAGCAAAACCATCTCATCTTGAGGTCTTACACCATATCTACCCTGCAAGCAAACAACATGACAAATCTAGAACTCGACCGTCATAATCACCAAAGCTAAGCCGAGCACTTGCTGACAGATTTGTTTATAATGGGAGCTTTCCAGTTTAGTCATGTCATGTCACCTGCTTGTAGTCCATTCATCTGTCACTTTTTAGAAGCTAATCAAATTAAGACAGACGCCAGTGTGGGTGTGACCAGTCTTCATTTGTGAAAACTGTGATCAAAACTACAATAGGTAAAAGAAAATGAGTCAGAATTAGGTTAAATAACTTGTCCACTTCTAGTGCAGATAAACAGATTTGTGTGATGAAATAATTGCTAGAAAATCCAGTTTTAGCTTTCAGCTGTGTTTTGGAACATGGTAGCAAGTTCAAATTATAGCTGGTTTCTTGCAAGTCTAAGTTGGTGATTAGCTGATCCAAGCTGGTCTTTAGGTGGGCAACCAGCCACTATGTTCCATAAAAACAGCTTGACCCCTTGGAATAAGTTGGTTTGTTAATGGTCCAAGATGGTCTACCATCATATAACCAGTTTTGACCAGCTAATAACCCACTTCCACGGGCAAGAAACAAACTACGAGTTGGTCATATCAAAATGTCAAGCAGATTTACAGAACATGGTATCTGGCTGTCCAACTAATGACCAACATGACAACGTTTATATTGTAGCTGTTTTCTTCCAGATCCAAGTTGGCCATTAGCTAATCCAAGCTAGCCTTTAGTTGGTCAACCAGCCACTATGTTCCAAAAACCATCTTGAAGTCTTGGTATAAGTTGATTTGTTAATGGTCCAAAATGGTCCACCATCTTATCACCAACCTGGACCAGCTAATAACCCACTTGGACCAGCATGAAACCGACCACCAGCTGGTCATATCAAAACATCAAGCAGGTTTACACAGCATGGTATCTGGTTGTCCAGCTAAAGAACAACATGGATCATATTTACATTGTAGCTGTTTTCTTGCAGGTCCAAGTTGGTCATTAAGTAATTCAAGCTGGTTTCTTAGGTGGTCAACCAGCTAATAACCCACTCTGGACCAGAACGAAACCAACTACCACGTGGTCATATCAAAATGTCAACAGGTTTACAGAACATGGTATCTGGCTGTCCAACTAAAGACCAACATGGACCAAGTTTACATTGTTGGTCATTAGCTTGTCCAGGTTGGTCTTTATGTGGTCAATCAGCTACTATGTTCCAAAACCCAGCTTGACCCCTTGGAATAAGTTGATTTGTTAATGGTCCAAGATGGTCTACCATCTTATCAACAAATTGGACCTGCTAATAAACTACTTGGACCAGCAAGAAACCAACTACCAGCTGGTCATATGAAAACGTCAAGCAGGTCTACAGACCATGGTATCTGGCTGTCCAAATAAAGACCAACATGGACCAAGTTTACATTGTAGCTGGTTTCTTGCATGTCTAAGTTTCTCTTCAGGTGGTCAAAAAGCCACTATGTTCAAAAAAAAACAGCTTGACACTTTGGTATAAGTTGGTTTGTTTATGGTCCGAGATGTTCTACCATCTTATCACCAATTTGGACCAGAACAAAACCATCTACCTGCTGGTTATATCAAAATACCAACCAGGTTTACAAAACATGGTGTCTGGCTATACAACTAAAGACTAACATGGACCAAGTTTATATTGTAGCTGTTTTATTGCAGGTCCAATTAGGTCATTAGCTAATACAAACTGGTCTTTAGGTGGTCAACCAGCCACTATGTTCCAAAAACCATCTTGACGTCTTGGAATCAAGATGGACTACCATCACCAACTTGGACCAGTTAATAACCCATTTGGACCAGCATAAAACCAGTGGTCAACCAGCCACTTAACCCAAAAACCAGACTGACCCCTTGGTTTAAGTTTACATTGTAGCTGTTTTCCTGCAGGTCCAAGCGAGTGATCCAAGCTTGTCTTTAGGTTGTCAAACAGCCACTATGTTCCAAAAACCAGCTTGACCCTTGGTAAAAGTTGGTTTATTAATGGTCCAAGATGGTCTACCATCTTATCACCAACTTGGACCAGCTAATAACCATTTTGACCAGCACAAAAACCATCTATCAAAATGTCAAGCAGGTTTACACAACATAGTACCTGGCTGTCCAACAAAAGACCAAATTGGACCTGCAAGAAAACAACTACCATGTTAGAAAAAAACAGCTAGTAGCTCAAACTGGATTTCCAGCATGGTTATTGGCTGCCATAAACATGAAACTATTGCCATTTCAATTTCAGTTAAACAATTTTGGTATTGGTTGGGTCACCTCTTGATGTCCAGAGTAAAATCTGGGTCCTGAAGTAAAATAATTTGAGAACCACTGCTCTAGTGACACAAATACCCAGATACAGTTCCTAAGAATGCATAGACCTTAGAACATGTTACACAGCAGAGTCGGGTTACCAATCAATGGTTGTTTTTCTCCCTTCGAGAAACACAATGGCATCAGTGTGACCTACTGCTCGATATAGTTGCCCTGAGACTGATGCATTACATGCACACAATGGGCTTATCTCACAAGGAGGCCAGTGTGTGTGCGTTATGACACAGGGTCGTCCTGGATTAGACGGCCGATCGGTCCTCGTTGTGCACGCTAAGATATCCTGAGAGTTCACAGGACTGGGCGGCTCTCACAGTATTGTGTTACAGGAAAGAGAGATCCAACAGGTACAAAATGAACCTAAATATGATCTCACGTTTTTCCCTCCCCTTTCTTTCTCTTCGCTCCCCTCCCTCCATTCTTGGCAACCAGCCGTCACACAGGAAACACATTGCATGACTCCCTCCTTTTTATTTCCCCCCACTGCATTCTCTCTGAGCCATCCTGGCTGGTAAAGGGAGGAAGAGATGCAGTCAGATATTTGGTGGTGTTTTTTCGGCGCCCTAATCCCTTTTTAATATCAGATTTAGGAAGGAGGCAGAGAGGGACTGGTGAAGACAGAGCCAGATCCCAGTCAGCGCTGAGTTGGCCTCCTAGAGTCTTGCTGCAAAGTCATTCCGCCTAAACACAATCCCCTTCAGATACTCATAGCGGCCTGTCCTCATTTAAAGGGCTGATGGGAGTGTGTTTATCATCGCATTGCTGACATGGCTTGGGATCTGTTTGGCTCCAATTCAAGAAGCTTCTGTTGTCTCTGAAACAGGCTCGGATTGAGGCCAGTTACAGTCTGACTGGTGCTAATTTTAGTCCTGGCTTAAGTGGAATTGCAGTGTAATATATTTGGACTTGCACGCTTTGCTTCTAATTATAAAACAAAGCTGTTGTAAAATTGCCATTACAAAATGGATAGTTCTGGTCCTGGTCAATGGTCTGGAATATAGCTGTGACTACAATACAGTTTTGTGGCTATCAGTTTAAGTCTTCTAGGACCGAAATCATCAAAATGCTAATGAACTTCAAAAAGATTCAAATCTATTCAGAAATGCAAAAATATTTGTTCATAGTGTTGCATACAATATTTTGTTAAAAAAAAACAGTAGGTGCGTTTCCATTAAAGGATTGCGCCAAACTTTTGCGATACATTATAAATGTTGAAAAAAAAAAATCTATTGCAAAATGATGCTGTTTCCATTAAACATTGTTATGTGGCCAAAACACAATTTTTTTCGTCTTGCAATAAGCCATGACCGATATTGGTGGGTTAATGTATGTTAATGTATGAGGGGATCCCCTCCAAAAAACGTGTTTTACCCCGCGGAATGCGATTTTTACTGGGGGACCCCCCTAGAAATGCGATTGGGCTAGTTTTAAGTAGCAGTTGGGAGGGTTTTGTTGTGAAAACCTGGCAACCCTGCACCGCACTAGCCAATATTTTTAAATCGAAGGAGATGCAGATCAAATCAATGTGTCAAGAAGGTTTACAGAACATGGTATCTGGCTGTCCATCTAAAGACCAACATGGACCAAATTTACACTGTAGCTGGTTTCGTCCAAGTTGGTCTTTAGGTGGTCAACCAGCCATTATGTTCCAAAAAACAACTTGACCCCTTGGTATAAGCTGGTTTGTTTATGGTCCAAGATGGTCTGCCATCTTATCACCAACTTGGACCAGAACAAAACCATCTACCAGCTGCTCTGCATTTTTCCCATGGAATTGGGCTACTTTACACTGTTGCCACGGGTTGTTTTTTATGTCCACGGATTGAAGCGACCCCAGTAACGTTATATTTAGCCCCTGGAATGCAAACTGTACCATGGGAACCCCTCCAAAAATATGTATCCCCTCGAAATGTGATTGGGCTAGTTTTGGCATATTTTGGGCGTATTTTGTTGTGAAAACCTGGCAACCCTGCACCACACTAGTCAATATTTTTAAATGAAGGAGACATAGATGCATATTTTTAGCAAAGCTGCATGTAGAGCCGCTTTTGGGACATATGAGGTGTTTCTTGGAGGTTATAGTATAGTAAAGAATGATCATGTGACTTTTATGTACGCAAAGTGAGTTAAAAGTGAAAAAAACTGTTTCTATTGCAGATTTGCGAAATGTTCCTTTTTTTAATTACCTGAAAAACCGCCTCGTAAAAAAAAAAATTGCGAGTTTTTGCTACATTTTTTAATTGTTTCCATTGGGCGTAGTTTCAATTTGCAATTTTCAGTTTGTGCAATTTGAAGGGTAATGGAAACGCAGCTAGTGTGACCATATGTATTTTCCAGTCATGTCCATTAGATATCGCTTTAGTCCTCTTATATTGTATGTACACATATTTGCATTTTTTTTATTGTTGTCTATAGATCCAATCTTTTCACACACCACGATTGGTCGATTAGTTACGGTGCTTGCATGCAATTGGTCAAACTACTTTTCGGTCATTACTTTCAGTCACTACCAGTGTTGGGAAATGTTACTTTGAAAAGTAATGCATTACAATATTGCGTTACTCCCTAAACAAAGTATTAAATTACATGGCTTAGTTACTTTTTATTGAAAGTTATGCACTATTTTACTTTTCCATTACTTTTTAAACCTGGGTAGGGCTTGCTTGTTTGTTTTTAATATAAAAAGTGTTATTTTTGTCAAATGTAAAAGCCTTTTCACACCAAAAGTAATTTGATTATGTAACTTGCATTACTTGTAAATGCATAATCCCCAACACTGGACACTATAGGCAATTTAAAAATCCCAGATGTATGGTCAACCTAAATAAAATGCTGTCTAGTATAAAAACGGCGACCAGATTTCTAAAAACTGGCTCCAGTATGTTGGTCAGGCTTTTTTTTGCAATATTTTTGTGGCAGTGTTACCAAGTCCAGGGTTGCCATTTCCAAGCTAGTTTAACACTGTTATCGTAGGTTGTTTTCAGGTCTGCGGGATTGAAAGCGACCCGAATAACGTGATATTTATCCCCTGAAATGCAAGTTTTACCAGGGGAACCATACTAAAAATGGTGTATTTTACCATCTGGGACGCAATTTTGTTGTGAAAAACTGGCAATGATTTGTGGGCTGTTTCGAATGTGCTGTATAATGGGAAAATTTCCAGGGACAAAATAGTAAAATCTAGACTGTCCCTTGAAAACAGGGACATCTGGTCACCATATAGCAGGGGTTCTCAACTCCCTCGAGGTCCACTGTCCTGCAGAATTTAGCTCCATCCCTAATCTACCACACCTGAATAAGCTAATCAAGGTCTTCAGGATTGCTAGAAAGTCACAGGCAGGTGAGTTTGATCAAAGTAGCTAAACTCTGCAGGAAAGTGGACCTTGAGGACTAGAGTTGAGAGCTCCTGCCGTATAGTATGACAACCCTGCTGAAAAAAAACAGCTAAAACCAGAATAAGCTGGTTAGCTGGTTTTAGCTGGTCATCCAGCTTGGTCTTAGCTGGTCATAGTTGGTCAGCAGGCTGGTTTTAGAGGGGTTTTGGCCATTTCCTTAGCTGGCCAGTCTGGGAGACCAGCTGGAACAATCAGCTAAAACCAGTTTGACCAGCATTACCAGGCTGGGAGACCAGCTTAAACCAGCCTAGGCTGTTTTTTTCAGCAGGAAACATCCCTCCTCTGATGGCACCTGCCACTGATTAGCATTAGCAAGCAGCAAAAGCTAATTTAGCTTGAACAGGACTTCACGAGGACAGGGGGAGTAGCATGCACAGCACCAAGCTGTGATGTAAACTGAAGCCTACTAGCTATTTCGAAGAAGGGGCAAGCCCTTTGATATGTTTGTAAACAGCCTACGTTCATGCTTTCTTGCCATTTGCAGAGTTACGACAACAGGTGTGGTCTCTGGACACCTGTTTCCTAGAAATACATTTTATTCAAGTGCTTTTCGAATGTGCTGAAATGCACCTACGTTCACATGGAGACCTTGAGAGTTTAGGCGTGTATAAGTGTTGTAAGTCACACTCACGCGCATCCATCTCTGTCACTTAGGAAACCTGACCCTCCTATTTACGTCCACTCAGGTCAACACGGGAGAGGGACGCATGGGAGACAATGTGCAGAGCGCAAGGGCTGATCCTGATTAACCCTCTCTGACCTACACTGTCATCCTACACTGTGTGTGTGAGAAAGAGAGAGTGCGAGCCAGGTCACCATGTGCTATTGTGGGTAGGACGCTGCTTAGGGATTGTGTCTATGTGTGTGTGTGGACGTGGACCTGCAGTGCCGTGGGCTCCATTAAAGGCATTGTCCCCTTGTTGGGACATCCTCCTACCTCCCTCCACGGTGACCCCGCTGACCTCTTTTCAAGCGTGGATGGGGTCTGCCTCTCGCTTGCCCTGGCACAGGGATGGGACAGTTTCTTCCTTGATAGTAGTTGGGGGGACTCCAATACACCATCTGCTCCAGATGTCTTGCCCATTGGACACCGGTTCACAGCAGGAGTTGCCACCCAAGGAAATTATACCAACAGAATATCATTTACACCCATAAAGACAAATGATCTGTTCACATAGACAGGCACACTGCTGCCCATTTAAAGTGGGTTTAAAAATGTTTGCAATATACAACTAATTAAATATGTAATATACTTGTATTATTTTATATATATTAATATATAAATATGTATTAGCATAGATTTACACACACACACACACACACACATATATATATATATATATATATATATACAGATAGATAGATAGATAGATAGATAGACAGAAAAACTAATTTAATATTATATATAATTCTATTGTATTATAAATATTAATATAAACACAAAATTTGGTGTTTAGACAAAATAACTGGCAATAAATAGATGTAATAAAAATACAATACATATAATACATTATATTAATGTAATATTATATATATTTAATGATAGATTTATGTAATGTGTAATAATGTATGCAATATACAACTAATTAAATATGTAATATATTTATATTAACTTATATATAAATATGTAGTAGCATAGATTTACACACACACAAATTCTATATATTTTATATATATATATATATAGATAGATAGATAGATAGATAGATAGAAAACTAATTTAATATTATATATAACTCTATTGTAATATAAATATTAATATAAACAAAATTTGGTGTTTAGACAAAATAACTGGCAATAAATAGATGTAATAAAAATACAATACATATAATACATTATATTAATGTAATATTATATATATTTAATGATAGATTTATGTAATGTGTAATAATGTATGCAATATACAACTAATTAAATATGTAACATATTTATATTAATTTATATATATATATATATGAAAAATAAATAGATAATAAAATAAAATAAATAGAAATATATAGATAGATAGATAGATAGATAGATAGATAGATAGAAAAACTAATTTAATATTATATAGAATTATTTTAATATAAATATTAATATAAACAAAAACAATTGTGATTAGAAAAAATAACTTGTAATAAAAATACAATATATATATATAAAACAATTCTATGTATTTAACTTAAGTCATATTAGCACAGTCAAATTAGCATAGTTGAACAGTTGAGTGAACACAACTGTAAATTTCAGTATATAAATTCAGTTCATCTGGCAGCTTCTACTGCTCCACCAGGTTCTCAGTTTGACGTTTAGCATTGTTACCCGGCGCTAAACTTGGCGAGGCTCATAAAGAACATTGTGTCCCCTGACAGTTCAGTTAGGGCTGTCCACGAGAACGTACGAACAAACTGTTCGGGCTTTTCAGGGAGGGCAGGAGTGAAGCAGGAGTGCTGAAAGAACGAAAAAGGGAGTCTCTGGTCTTCGAGGGTTTAGCTGACACAAATCCACACTCCCCTAAAGCTGCAAAGAGCTTGTGGCAGTGGCCTGTAGAGGGAGCGCTTTTATATCTGCTCCTGTATCTCTCCGTGTTTATCCCCTCTGGCTGGGCATCCATCTGGACTTGAGCTGTTTTATTGTTTTGACACTCACAGCAAGACACCGTCTGGAGACCTGGGGCCCCCATCCTTCGCTCTCTCTCTCTCTCATTCTAACACCCCCGCTTCAGTTCCTCTCACTCTTCTCCTGCTTAATGACGAGATCCTGCGGTCTTCCACGAGAGCCCATCTAAATGATACGACTACGAGAAACACCAGTTTCCCAGCTCGCTCTCAGTCCCTCTGTCCTCCAGGGACATCCCACGTCTGAATGGCTGTATTGTCAAAGGGCTGGTGTTTCGGCCCACTGACCAACTTCCCACAGCTCCTGCAGTCATGAGCTCACAGGACCGAACACAATGACAATACAGCTGGGGGACGAGGAGCCTTTCTTCCTGACAGGAAGGACATTTCTGGAGCACATGTGGTTAAAAACTGCTTTGAAGCTGTGGTTTACATGGAGATGTTTACTTCACATAACCTTTGAATTCTGCTTTTGTTAAAATGATGTTTAATTAAGGATGTATTAGTAAGTATTGCTTAGAAACAGGGTGCAGAATTAACACTGGCCAAGAGCCAGAGGGAAGTAAATACTGGTTTTCAGAGAAAAATTAAACGGATCAGTTAAAAGTTTATACTTTATTAGAACCTGCAATATTAAATGTTTCAATCAAACTGTAATCAAAAGCAACTCTGTGTGGCAATGATAAGAAATTATTAATACAATTATAAATTTTATACATTATCCACTGCTGTTACCAGTACCAGGGAGGGGGGTGGGGTTGGTGGGTATGGAGAACCTTAGGGATCCTAGATAAGCATTGATGAAAGTATTTTTTTTCTTTCCTTTTTTTTTTTTAATATAATAATAAAATACAGCTAATCAAAATGTTTAAATTTACATTAATAATAATAATAATAATAATAAAGTTTTTATTTTTATTGAGTGAACTTTTTTTTGTATTATTTCAATTTCTGCATTTATTAAGGAAACCAGTTTCAGCCACTGAATAAAATTGTAAAAACATCTCACAAATCTTTTTTTTCCTTCTCAAAATTGCGAGATATAAACTTGTAATTCTGTCCTTTGATTTCATCAAACTTTATAACTCTCAGTTGCAAGTTTATATCATGCAATTCTGAGAATTGCAAGATATAAACTTGGATTTGCAAGAAAAATGTCAGAATTGCACAATATAAACTTGGTATTGTGAGATATATACTCGGAAAAAGTCATTGCGAGAAATAAGTCATAATTCCGAGAAATAAGTCAGAAATGCGAGTTATAAACTCCGAATTGCTTGAAAAAGTCAGAATTGCTAGAAAAATGTCAGAATTGTGAGATGTATACTCAGAATTGAGATAAAGAAGTTGGAATTGCTTGAAAAAAGTCAGAATTGCGAGATATAAACTCTGGATTGTGAGATATAAACTTGGAATTGTAAGAAACAAGTTGGAATTGCAAGAAATAAGTCAGAATTGCCATATTATAAACCCCAAATTGCGAGAAAAAACTCAGAATTGTGAAATATAAACTTTGAATATAAACTTGGAATTGCGAAAAATAAGTCAGAATTGCGAGAAATAAATCAGAATTGTGCAATATAAACTGAATTTCGAGAAAAAAGTCAGAATTGCAGGATATAAACTCAGAATTGTGAGATATAAACTCGGAATATAAACTTGGAATTGCGAGATATAAGTCAGAATTGATAGGAAAAAAAAATCTGAATTGTGCGATATAAACTGAATTGCGAGAAAAAACTCAGAATTGCAATACATAAACTCAGAATTGTGAGATATAAACTCAGAATATAAATGGAATTGCGAGAAAAAATCAGAATTGTGAGAAATAAACGCTGAATTGCAAGTTATAAACTGAATTGCAAGAAAAAAAGTCAGAATTGTGAGATATAAACTCTAAATTGCAAGTTATAAACTGAATTGTAAGTCGGAATTGTGAGAAAAGTCAGAATTGCGAGATATAAACTTAATTGCAAGAAATAAGCCGGAACTGCAAGAAGTCAGAATCACAAGATATAAACTGAATTGCAAGAAAAAAGTTTTTTTTTATTATCTTTTTTATTTAGTTTTTCTCAATTCTGACTATTTCTCACAACTGTGAGTTTATATCTTGCTATTATGACTTTATAACTCGCAATTGCGAATTTACATCTCATAATTATGACGTTTTTCTTCAAATTCAGATTTTATAAAATATAAAAACGTGATTAACTTTAATTTGTTATTCAGTAGCAGAAATGGGCTTCCACATTATTTGCACCCAGATATCACTATTTAGTATTTTATAGCCATATTTGCCAATGTTCATAAATAATCCAAAGCACAGATTTAAAAAGGGTGAAACAAGAGTGTAAGAAGAAGAAAAAAACCCCACAAGGCCTCTTTTATTCATTTCCATTTAATCTTGATGCTTCATATACAACCAAAACATCTTCAAAACATTCATCTGCACGGGCAAAATAATCACAACGCCGATAATATTTGGGTCACTATAGAGGCTAATCTGAACACTTTCTCTATGCATAGGTCTGACCCCAGATCAGCCCTCAGGGCAGCATTATCCTATGGCTCTGTGAGAGTAAAATGAGCTGATTGAGGAGAATTAAATTAGATGCACAGGGAAAATGAAAGCAAATGAGGCTTGTGAGACGACCAACCTACAACCAGCCTCATACTGACCACTTTGTGTGCAGGAAATCATCATGGGGGTTTGCCCCACCAACCCGGCCGCCCACGGTTTAACCAAGGCGTGAATCACACCAGTGTCTGGGTAAATGTGTTGCATATTTCAGGTGTTGCATTCATGGGAAAATGCAGAAAGGCACATCAGCACAAACACAATAGTGAAGCGCCTGCTTTCAAACAAACAGTCTGTTGCTTGTGCAAAAGGAATCAGATGCATATTTAATCTCTGAGAGGTCAAAGTGAAGAATAGACTGGATTTTCTGAACGCTGAGCATTACTTGTTAATATATGGATGTTAAAAATTCAACATACTCTTACAGTAAAAGCATTGTTTTTGCTGTAAATAGTGAATTCACTATCCTGCAGCAGGATTTGTCTTTGGTAGTTATTGGTGCATATTGGCGATAAGAGGAGTTTTGAGTTAAAAGTGCTTCATACGTACTGTAAATGCAATGGGAACGTGAGTGCTGATTATTTCATGAGAACGTGGTTGTGAATCACATACACAAGATTTTTAGGAACATGTTTTGCTGTGTCAGAGATCCCAGAACTGAAAGTGAGAAAAAGTGGTAATTTAGTGCGTTGTCTGTTTGTTTACACGGTTTTGTGAAACCACATCCTTAATGGGAGTAGCTCACACTAAAATGACAATTTGCTGAATATTTCCTCATCCAAGATGTAGATTTGGAGATATTTAGCATTATATCACACGTGCTCACCAATGGATTGTAGACTCATATTTGGTCATAAGCAATGGTTAGAAGTTGAAAACATCATATGCAGCTTTTGGATTCACGAGATATTAACTTATGGACTGGAGTGGTGTGGATTACTTTAATGTTTTGATCAGCTGTTTGGACTCTCATTCTAATGGCAGTGATGTAATGCTACATTTCTCCAAATCTGTTCTGATGAAGAAATAAACTCATCTACATCTTGGATGGCGCTCAAATTAAAAATTGCGTCTCTAGACATGGCTTTTTTGGTGTTCCCGGTCAAAAATGACCACCAGCCTTTTAAAAACTGCTTGTAAATCTCGTTATGCTATATTACCACCAAATATTGAATTCAATCCAGCGTAGGTTTTGTATTTAGGGGTTCAAGTACATAGCGCTGAAACCCTATTGTAATTGTTAGAATGGCCAGGGATCAACATTCTCCACCTAAAAATGACTGTAAGTCGTAGAGACTTGAAACTTGGAGGGATGGTAGTACTCAAGGCGTCTACAATGTCACCAATCGGACTGATGGGGGCGCTACAGCGGTCAAAAGTATGAAATCGCTCAGAACTCCTAAACCGTTGCAGACTCAAGTGCCTCGGATTCAGTCACCCGACAAACTTTGAGTATTTTCCACACTATCTGACGACCAATTTCTACATTTTACGACGTAGCTAATCCATACGAATTCGTACGATTTGTCTGGAGCCCAGTGATGGGTAGGTTTAGAGGTGCAGAAAGACTGGAGAGTGAATAATCATAATAATCGATAATTATCCAAAAAAAGTTGAACTTTCGACTTTCCTGTCGTGATGGGACGCCAAAACGTTTGTAAGGGTTCAGAGACGCTTTTACTAAAACACCTATAACTCATGAATGGAAAGAGATATTTTGGGCAAATTTGGAAAACGTATGTAAGAGCTCAATCTGAGGTCACATAAAAAATGCGGAGCTTGACCACTTGGTGGCGCTATAACGGGGAAAAAACCCATAAAACCCGCTATAACTACGCAGCCAATCAGAATCAATCCTGCTGTCATGAGCTGTCATAAACAGACGATATCGTTCGTTGATGTGGACACTAATATAGTTATCGTTCTTGGTGTGAACGGGCCTTTAGACGAGGTTAACGGAGGCTGATTGAGACGAAACTCTGTGGGCATGTTCGACTCATGGCCCTAGAGGTCTGTAAGAATTTTTAAAGAAATCGACGACTATATGGCACTAATGAGTTTTATGCTTCTGTAATCACATTGTTTCACACATCCACACAATATGCATATCATTTGATAGATCTCCTCATGCTGAGCAACTTTGCCTCAAGAACCACTGCAGCCAATCAAATCTAAAGCATGATAGCTCTCCAGGAGCAGGGCTGGGGACCCCTGTTCTAGGTCAGTAATTATCCGAAAAAATAAGTCAAATTTCACTCTTTGGGTAGCTATAACGGGTCAATTAGGAAAGGGGTCTGGTCAAGTGCATTTAAAAGCTTATATCTCCAAAACGAAAACTCAGAACTTCATGGAAATTAGTGAGCACATGCGAGATGTGATCAGACCATAGGTGGCACTATAACTGTTAAAAGTTATTAAAAAAAACAAACAAACATGTATTTCCTTAGTAAATTGCCTGTATTAGCTGTAAATGGTCTGGTCCATCTATAAGTGGTTACATGCTTGACAAAAGAAACCTAACTCCTTTTTACACGTGTACACGGTAATCGCTGCTTGCAGCCACATTTCTTTAGGGAACTGGTTGATCGTAGACCTTGTTGATCTGAGCTTGTGCACCTCATGTTTGTAAGTAAAAAAGCAGCATTATTTGTAGATAATTTTGACAATGATCAACCTCAACCTATGATCAATCAGTTCCAAAAACAAGTACAAAACCTGTGCTAATTGAAAGAAAATAAAGTTGGCATAAAGACTGATTCTATGAGATTTGCATGCATTTTTGCACACATGCAAACAAGGTGGGGTCTTTAAAATATACAAAAATATATATTTTTTTCATCAATATGCATTGTGGTACTCTCAATAATGGTGGCAGATGGTGACACAAGAGAGAAGAATTTTTGAATGAAGTCATTATTTTTGTTTGTAAATTATGGTTGAACCACAGATGTCACATGGACTTTTTTAACAATGTCCTTACTACCTTTCTAGGCCTGGAAACATTTGAGTTACATTGCAGTCTATGCAGGCTCAGAAATAAAAAAAAATATCTTAATTTGTCTTCTGAGGATAAACAAAGGTCTTACAGGTTTGGAACGATATGAGGATGAGTAATGACAGAAATTGCATTTTTAGGTGAACTATCCCTTTAAATTGTTGTTTGCGCAAAGTCATTAAGTTTTAGTCCAATGCGATAACATTAACGCTTTTACCAGGGTTGCCAAGTCCACAGGCTGAAGACACCCAGGTGAACCCCATCAGGTGAACCCCACCAAAAATGCATATTTTACCTCGTGGAACCCTGTTAGGCTAGTTTTGGGCGATTTTTTTTTTAGTAGCATTTGGGTGGGATTTTTTGTGAAAATCTGGCAACTCTGGGTTTTACAAAAAAAAACACATTCTGATTGTGAAAATCTGAATGGTCCATTATGATCTTGTATCTTGAGTACATTTTATTGACTAAAAATAGAAAAAACACCAAATAAAGTTATTTTGAATTATAGCATTTTTGGACAAAATTATTTTGGACATGATAATAGTGGAGTGAAAATCTGATAAATGTGAGCCCTACTGGTCCTATTGGACCACTTTAATGATACTATCACTGTATCTGGTGGCCAGTTTTATCGCTTATTGTACAAAAATATTAGTTCTGACTAACATGAGGGGCAAGTAAACTTAACTAAACTAAACCTTTAAAGTCAGACGTCCTCCTTCAGACACTCACATTTCATAACTGTGAAATGACTGTGCATGAAGAACCGAGGAATGCAATGAAAGATGCAAACAAATGCACAAATGGCAAAACCATGGGAGTGAAATGCATGACTTCGAGCGCAGCGTTTGCTTCTTAAAATAGTTTATTTGTGAATTTACACTGATTAGCAGTACATCTAAAAGCAAGTCCGTTAGATAACCATTTATATACGATTTCACAGGTCACAAAGAGGCTCGGCTCAAACTCGCATGCCAAAAGCGAACAGGCCTTCTGAACCAGAGACTAAAACAGAGAGGGCATTAGTAAAACAAGGTGCAAAAATGGGCAACAAAAACCGAACTTGATGCACATTCCAGTTAACGCTTCCTACACTCCCCGAAAGCAAAAACCGCAACGCGTGACGGAAACCGAAGCGAAATAAAAGGAAAACGTAAAGTTGATGTTTTTGCCCACCCCAGTTCTCACTAGATTTAAACGTGTTTTAATCCACGCCTGGCCCGCGTTCAAAAGCACATGCTATTTACACAGCTTAGAAGTGTTTGTCTCGCTCTCCGTGCCCAGTACTTCACATTGCCCACTGGGATATACGTATCTCTCTCTTTCTCTCAGTGGTTCCTTCCCCCTACGGGACGTACGACGACCACATTCGGGCCTAATGGAGTTCAAACTGAGGTCAAACTGCTAATCTGAAGCATGAAAGATTAGCTTTGGTGGACGTTCTGTCCACACAGAGGCGTCTCGTGGGACAGGGCACAAAACAAAAAAGGGAAGATAAGTAAATCAATCCAGTTTAAGATGACAAAAACACAGTACAATGGTGTTTCTCAGTTGAAGTTCGTAACACTAATGCTTTGGATGGTTATGGGATGACTTATGACTGTCGTAAGGTGATATAATGAATGATTCCGTCACTGTAAAGGCCCAGAATGAAGCTTAAATGTCGGATGTGATTTGGTGATTTTTTTTTTTTTTAAATACAGTTTACAAATATATATTTTTTTCTGTATACGTTAACAAGTTTCCCTTCTCCACCCTTTTTTCAAGATTTCATATCGCTGCCAAGCTCATCCATAGACTTCTTTTTATGTTATGTATACCACGTTAAAAAGTGCAGCACAAAAATATTACTTTTTATATATATATATATATATATATATATATATCATCATCATCATCATCATCACTCCAGTTTTCATATATTTCCATTACATGTGTTTAGTAATCAGAGCTACTACACGATTATCAGCCGTCAGCCTTATAAATTCAGACTAGCATGCTTCGAGATTTCATTTTTCATATAGAAATGAGTACAAAACTGAATGGATAAAAACTAAATTGTTTGAATTAAAAAAAAAGCTAAAATATTTTAGAGATGAAAAGTTGATGTTCACTAAAACGTGATTGTTTTGTTTTTTTAAACTGTTATATCGTATGGACTTGAGTGATTCTACACAGGATCGGACCAAATCGCAAGCAACGAAAGAGACGAAATAAAACAAACCCTGTTAGCAAACGGTTTCCAGTGTGATTTTTTTTTAAGCATCTCCTGTGTAGAAACGACGGCAGGCATGAGAGATGACGTGGCGGATAGAAAAGGGGCTCATAAAAGGTCTGTATGAGAATCTAATAAACATACAAAATGAAAAAAACAATGCAGTATGGGCTCATCAACAAGATAAAATCATGTGTACACAAACATCTTCAGTCTATCATTTGAGAGAAGCCAGTTTCCCAGGAGTTTCCCCTCGCTTCTCTTTATCTTCTAACCACGGCACGTTTTTTAAAAGAGGATGTTGCTCCATTTATTCACTTATAGACTCCCAAAACAACGTGCCATGTTTTTTTTTTTATAAACAAACTTAAAATGACAAACGAAGACAGACAAAGCAGGCATTGGTTGTTCTCCGTCCTCTAGGCTTCCACTTTCTCTTTCTTTTTGTTCTTCTTCAGGAAGGACGGGGTTCTGAACTTCTTTTTCTTCTTGTTGGGCGATTTGGAGGGTGAGCTTTCGGGCGTCAGGGCCTCTTCGATTTTCTCTCCCGAGCGCACGTTGATCTCGACGCTCTCCACGCTGGTGGTCAGCTGGCTCACGCGCTTGATGAGCTCGTCTTCGTCGCCGTGGTCGTCTTTGCCGTTCAGCATCACGCCCGTGTGGTTCTCTGGAGGAGGAACGAGAGGAGCGGGACTAATCAATCAGTGTTTGGAAACCATGAACAGCTTATACAGTTGTGCTAATGAATTTTATTTGGAAGATTATTTGTTTTATATGTATATTTATATTTGTATTGTGTTATTAGCAAATTATACACTAGTTATTAGAAACATTATTAACTAATGCTAATTAATTATAAAACTCTTTATTAAATTACAATATTGCTTGGCAGCCATAAATATCTGTGCTAACGAATTATTTAATTTTTGAACATATTTTTTAAAATAATTTATTGTATTACTTGTATTATTTATAAATTGTTTAAAGTGCATTAACAATAAACTTATTTATACAAATAAGAAAAAATATTAACTAATAATGATTACATTCTTTTAAAAGTTACAATTTTGCTTAGCCATAAAAAAAAAAAACTGATAAAAAAAACTGGTAATGAATTTTATTTTATTTGCTAGAAATGTAGTTTGCTGTAGTTTTTTTTTTTAAATTTATTGTACTATGGATTATTAAATATCAAAAAAAATATATATATATATATATATATAGTACTAATAATTACATTGCAAAACTTTTTTTTAAATGACTACATTATTGTGCTAAATTTTAATTTTAGTTAAATATAAATTAGTTTAAAAAAATGTATTAATATTAATTGTGTTTTTAGTAAATTTTACACTAATTATTAGAAACATTACTATTTAATGCTAATTAATGATTAAATTCTTTATTAAATGACAATATTACTTAAAACTTATTGCATTACTTGTAGTATTAAACATATTTGAGTAATATTAACTAATAATAATAATAATAATAATAATTATTATTATTATTATTAAAATTATTATTATAAAAATACACAAATAAAAATGTTTTGCTAATTTATTTTATTTGCTAGAAATGTAGTTTGTCATTGTTTTTATTTATTGTATTGATTATATTATTAAAATTAAACTATTGTATTATTGTAAATTATTGCTTTAATTGCGTTATTAGTAAACTAGTAAAAAATTAGCGAGTTTTGCTCATATTTTATTTGCTAGAAATACAGTTTTTTATTTATTGTATTAATTAAATTAATAAATTAAACTAAATATCAAACATATACTGATAATGATTATTACATGGCAAAAAAAACAAAAAAATTATTCCATTATTGTGCTAAATTGAATTTTTTTTAAACAAATTATTTGAAAAAATAACAGTGTTCAGTGAATATTTGTCTGCGGTGATTATTTTTTAACTGTATTAATTGTGCTATTAGTAAATTACATATTAATTACAAGGAACATTAACTAACATTATCAACCAATGCTAATGATTTTTTTTTTATTATTAAATGAAAATACTGCTTGGCAACCATAAAGGTTTGTGCTAATAAATTATTTATTTCTTTCTTTTTTTTTATGTATTACTTGTATTATTAAACTAAACAAACAATTATTATAAACAAAACAAATAATTAGAAATATTAACTAACAATAATCACATTCAAAATGCTAAAATTTTGCTTAGGCAAATAAATAATGTAAAAAAGTTACAATGTTGTTAGACAAAAAAGGCAAGTTGTGTTTTTTTTATTGGATTGATTTGTTTGTGGTGGTTATTTATTGCGTAATTGTATTATTAATACATTTTAGGTTAATTATTTAAAAAAGAATTATTAACAATATTTTTTTTATTATCCTTTAATAAGTTACAACGTTGGTGTGCCATAAAAAGTTAAGAACAAATATTTGTGATTATTAATATTTTTTAAATGCTACATATTAATAAAGTAATTAAATTATGAATACAAATTAAATGTATAAATGTATGTAAAAGAAACCAATTCGTAATAAGTAATTAATTAATTATATCACATATAAAAAACATTGTAACTCAGAGTTAAACAGAATGGCAGGTGATGACTGCATATTTTATAAAAGGTTGTATGAATATTTAATAAAAAGCTCTTTGAACTTCAGAAATTAGTAATGCCAAACATTACAGAAGTTAATCATTGCAGCATCATTACAAGAAGCTCTGGGTCAACATGTCCTGGCTTGGGCTTGACCTACACTTCAGATAAATGTGTTGTGCTGGCCATTTATGGTTGATCAGCGGTCACGTCTGCTTGAGTAACCGGTGATTTTGATGCAACGGGTGTAGAGTGGGACAAACGCATCCTGTTTCTCCACCCCACACAACACTATCCCGTATATCAGTGTTTCTTTGTTTATGTAAGGCTTCATCTTCAGTTTATGTAAGGGTCTCTATTGTGCGTCTAGTGTCCTGCTCCTTCTGTAGTCTACTTAAATATACTCTTCTAAAACAGCAAACAGGTATTGCTTGTTTTACAAAGGCAACAGAGGAGCAAGGTAATGTCCTACAACACATCCTGCCAGAATGTTTTGCAACAAGCAGGACAGTTGATCGGAAACATTTTCAAGCTACGATGTTTAGTATTGTTTATGTACTAATACTGGATTTCTTCAGATTTTGAATTCAATTTTTCTATTTAGCTTGATTTTCAGTTTTTGTTTTTCTTTAAATGTAGTTTAAAATAAAAAACTATACTAATACAACAAACTAAAAGGGAAATTAAAAAAAACAGACATAAAACTACTAAAAAAGAAAAAAAAAAAATTATAAAACTTTAACAGAAGTAAAAGAGAAAATATAAGAAATTATTCAAGATATTTTTTAATTATGTTTTAATTTCATGTATTTTATTTATATTTAATTTTATTTAAACTTCACTTACCAAAAAATGATTAATTGTTTTAGCTTATAACATGTTTATTACTGTATTAATAAATTCTAAACTAATTATTGAAAAAATTCTTTACATTTAAATTAACTTGATATACTAATATATCAAAATAACAAAGTGAAATAAAATTAATAAAAACTATATAGAAATACACAAAACAAAACAAAAAAAAAATACTCTAACTGAAATAAAACAAAATATAAAAACTGATTTAAGATATTACTTATTTTTTAATGTTTTGCATGTAATATTTAATGTTATTTAAACTTTACTTTGCTTACTGAAAATAATTTTTAAATCGATTTAGCTTATAACTTGTTTATTAATAAATTCTAAACTAATTATTGAAAAAAGTTTAACTTGTATATACTAATATAACAAATTAAAAGTGAAATAATAATTAATTTAAAAAACTATATAGAAAAACAAAACTACTACAAATACAAAAAAGCAACAAAATAACTTAAACTGTAACAGAAAAAAAACAAAATATAAAAAACGATTCAAGATTTTATTTATTTTTTTAATTACATTTTTGTGTAATAATTATATTTAATTTTATAATTTGCTTTATTAACATAATTATTACTTAAACTTTACTTCTACCAACATTTTTTAATGGTTTTAGCTTATAACTTGCCGTTTATTGCATTATTGTATTATAAATAAATTCAAAACTAATTACTTAAATTATTTAAATTTAGTTTAACTTGTTATACTAACATAACGGAAACTAAAAGTGAAATTAAAATGAATTAAAACTTCATAGAAATAAACAAAACTACTAAAAATGCAAAAAATAAAACTTTAACTGAATTAAAACAGAAAATATAAAAAACGGATTCAAGATATTATTCTTAATTACGCTTTTCAAATATTTAATTTAACCTTTAATTCGCTTACCAAAAAATGATTTTTAATCATTTAGGCTTATAGCTTTTGTTGTATATTGCATTATTGTATTATTAATAAATTCTAAATATTATTAACTAATTATTTAAAAAAAAAAAAGTTTAACTTTATATACTAACTGAAACTAATTAATAAAATACTAAATTACTGAAACTGTAACTGAAAGAAAACAGAAAATATAAAAACTGATTCAAGACACTGCAGATTTTTTTAAATTAAGTTTTTCAGGTAATACTTTATTTCAATTAAAAATTATTTCAACTTGCGTAGTTTCAGTTTAATGAATTTCTCACTGTCGCGTGGAATTTTCTTTGTTTTATTTCCCTCTTGAATTGTTACCTAGAAACCTGGGTAAACATTTGCTGCTAATATTGACATGACATGTTAACATACTTCAGTTTAGAGCCTCGTAACACACACACACACACACACACGTCTGGTTTATTATCTTTGTGGGGACTCTCCATAAGCGCAATGGTTTGTATACTGTCCACACTGTATTTTCTCTTTCCCATTACCCTAACCCTACCCCTAAACCTAACCCTTATAGAAAACTTTTTGCATTTTTACTTTCTCAAAAAAATCTCATTCTGTATGATTTATAAGCTTTTGTACCCATGGGGACCACAAGCCAGTCCCCACAATGTCAAAAATTTCAGGTTTTACTATCCATGTAGCAAAAACAAGTACACACACACACACACACACACACGCAAGGTCACAGTAGTAGTTGAGTGAGACAGCCGGCTCTTTAAGTGCATTATACCTTCTTTAGCTGGAGTGTTTTGTGGAGACTGAGTTTGGGACAGTGACTGAGAGAGTGTGGAAGCGTCGTCTGACGTGAGCTGCTCGTCATCTGCAGGAGTGAGTTGGTTAGTGAACAGACAGACAGACAGTTAGAAGTAGACAGGTTAACATGCGAAGACATCGTCACAGCCGCAAGATGCTCTTAGGACATTCGAGTTAGTTCTGTGCAAGTCACAACGTATTGATTTTTAGCTATAAGGGGCCGAGTTATAGCATTAGCATTGACTGGGTCATATATACACTGCTTTGGGAACAGGAAATGAGGTGTTCTTACAGGCAAAGAGGTATCATGCATCAGCTTAGTCTTTATTTATTAGTTTTCACCAGTTTGAAAGGTAAAACACAGTTTGAGTGTTTGGGATTAGTACAAAAAACAGTGTAATTGTGAAATGTTGTTACTATTTAAAAAAACAACTGTTTTCTATGTGAATATATTTTAAAATGTAATTTATTTCTGTGATCAAAGCCGAATTTTCAGCATCGTTACTGATTTGCTGATCAAAAAACATTTTAGGTTATTAATTAATATTAATATTTTTGTGGAAACCGTGATGCATTTTTACAGGATTCTTTTAGTTTTCAGGACTTTAATAGTTTAGCTTGTGTTGTTTATTGCATTATTGTATCATTAATAAATTCTAAATTAATTATTAAAAAAAAATGCAGTTATTTAAAAAAAACTTTACATTTAGTTTAACTTGATATACTAATATAACTAAAACTAAAAGTGAAATAAAAATGAATAAAACTATAATTAAATAAACAAAACTGCTAAAATTCTTTCAATTTCATTTCTATATTATTTTTTTTTATCAATTTTATTTCACTTTTAGTTTCAGCTATATTAGTACAACGCCGTTTTAGTGCAACGTTAAAAAAAAAAAAAAATTACGGAATATGTCGAGAATAAAGTCAAAATTACGAGAATAAACTTGACATATTACAGAAATAAAGTCAAAATACTATGAGAATGAATTCAAAATATTACAAGAATAAATTTGAAATATTACAAGAATATTTCAATTATTTCAATTAAATTATTTCAAATCTATCAATTTTGACAAAGTCAAAATATTTTGAGAATAAAGTCAAAATTACAAGAATTAATTTGTAGCAATTACTCGATTAAAGTATGACGGCGTTTTAATACGTAAAAAAATAAAAATAAAAAAGTCGAAATACTATGAGAATAAAGTCAAAATATTTTGACAAAGTCAGAATTACGTAGCAATTACGAGAATAAAGTCGAAGTTTAAATTACAAGCATAAAGTCAAAATATTACGAGAATAAAGTTGGAATACTACAAAAATAAAGCTGTAATATTTCGAGAATAAAATCAAAGTTATGAAAATAAAGTCATAATATATCGAGAATAAAGTCTAAATGCTATGACAATAAAGACAAAATATTTTGAGAAAGTCAAAATATTACAAGAATAAAATTGAAATATCACAAGAATAAAAATGAAACATTACAAGAATAAAAAGTCTAAATATTTTGAGAATAAAGTCAAAATTACGAGAATTCATTTGTAGCAATTACGAGAAAAAAGTCAAAATACTACGAGAGTAAAGTTGAAATTACGAGAAGAAAGTCAAAATATTAAGAGAATAAAGTCGGAATACTACAAGAATAAAGCTGTAATGTTTCAAGAAAAAAAATCTAAATTACAAGAATAAAGTCTAAATATTTTGAAAATAAGGTCAAAATTGCGAGAATAAAGTTTAAATGTTTCGAGAATAAAGTCAAAATTACGAGAATTAATTCATAGCAATTACGAAATTAAAGTTCTAACATTAGATTTATAATAGAGTATATCCTAGCCTATAGTGCATGCAAACGGCCCGGACTGGGAGCACCGTGAGATAGTCTCAGCTTTCAAAATCTGTCAGTTCTATAGCGAAATACAAACAGTATATCTATTACAATAATGTGTTTTTCACGCTCTTTAATGTGGCGTGACAGATTGCTGTATTCGCTTCAGTTTAAGAATGTCACTCTATCGTGAATTCACGTACAACAATTAATGAAAGCTAGAGATCACTGTTTATAGAGTAAAATGTGGATATTTTTCTTTACACAAATCATCAATTCAAAAAGCCTTTATTAACCCCCTGTAGCTGTGTGGAGTATGTTTCATGATGGATGGATGCACTTTTTTGAACTTCAAAATCTCAACATCCATTCACTGCCATTAAAAAGCTTAGAACAGCCAGAACATTTTTTTTTATACAACTCTGTTTGTATTTGTATGAAAGAAGAAAGTTATATACACCTAGGATGGCTTGAGGGTGAGTGAATCATGGGGTAATTTTCATTTTTGGGTGAACTGTTCCTTTAATGCATCTTTACTAAATATAATGTATTTACTTTAAAAAAAATATATATATATAAATCCTTTGTGTGGTAGTGTACAGCGTAGGTGTGAGGGACTTGCGAGCGTGATTTACCGTCTAATCCGGGCTGCTGACATTCTACTCGTTTCTGGTAGTCGTCCAGGTCTTTCTCGCTCAGCTCGCTGAAGGGGTTTGGAGGAAGCGGTCCCGTCTGTTCCTCGTCATCGCCCATGTACGGCTGCACGTGTGCGTGGGCAGAGCAGAAAACACAAAATTAGACACTAGAGGTGAATCTCAGTTATAAAACAAGTCATAATGACGACAAAAACACACAGACCATCAGACATGTGCATTCAAAAGCAATACAGTCACAAATCCTCTAACATTAAAACATAAAATGAAGTGAGAACACCGCAAATCCAAAACTACAATGTTTAACATGCAGTTATTTCAAAACCGAGACACAACGACAAACAAAACTCCCTGGGATTTTACCTGGACTGGCGAATGTGCCTTAAAGAGAGAAACAGAGCTTCATAAGACCCTGCTTTAAAACATGAGGCCTTTGCCTTATACTGATGCACAAATCACCAACACCACTGTGATGTGTCACGTTCAACTGTGTCTGAGAGGATCTGGCGCCATCTAGTGACACGGGTGTCATGCGACACCTATCTGGTAACGTAAAGTTATGTCGCTCTGACACTCACCGGCGGTCTCTCCACCACAATCCCTGCCAGCCGCTGTGATTGCGGCCCTGCTGTCGTCATGTCAAATCGGTTCTGTTCGCGAATCTGAAAAAAGATCACAAGAAAGATGTTTAAGCCTCAGTGATCTCGATGAAATGGTTAATACGAGTCCTAACGGACCGTTTTAACAGACTGTGATCATGGGTTTCCACAGTTATTAATTATTATATGTTTTTGCAATTTCATAAAAAAAAAAATATAACAGTCAGTCATAACACTAAATTGTTGGCATTACAGTAATAGTTCAGCCAGACTTGAAAATTGTCATCTTTTTCCAAACTTGTATGAGTTTTTCTTCTATTGAGTGCAAAATTTGAAGACAGCTGATAATATCCATTGACTTCCATAGTATGGAAAAAAAAAAATAATAAAATAAATAAAAATACAATGGGAGTCAATGGCTGTCAACTGTTTGGGGTCAACATTCTTCAAAATATCGTTGTGTTAACAGAAGAACAAAACTGATGCTTTAAAATGACATACACTACCAGTCAAAGGTGTTTTAATGTTTTTTTTTTTTTTTTAAAAAGAAGTCTCTTCTGCTCACCAAGCCTGCATTTATTTAATCCAAAACACAGCAAAAGCAGTAAAACTCTGACATATTTTTACTATTTAAAATAACTGCTTTCTATTTGAATATACTTTAAAATGTAATTTATTTCTGTGATCAAAGCTACATTTTCAGCATCATTACTCCAGTCTTCAGTGTCACATGAAATCTTCAGAAATCATTCTAATAAGCTGATTTGCTGTTCAAGAAACATTTATCATTACTATTATGATTATCAATATTTAAAACGGTTGAGTACATTTTTCCTCAGGATTCTTTGTTACAAAAGGATCGTGTGACTGGAGTAATGATGCTAGAAATTCAGCTTTGAAATCACTGAAATAAATTACATTTTAAAATACACTGCCCTCCAAAAGTTTGGAAACGCCCTAGAAAATTGGGGTTTTGGACAATATTGGCATGGATCCTTCTTAATTTGTAATAACTTTGCACTGATAAGGGACAACACAAACTACCAAAACATATTTTATTACATAAACAGTTTATTCACAGAAAAAAACTAAAAATTTAGATTCATCAAAATATCCAGCATTAGCAGCTATTACAGCTCTGCATAATCTGGGCCTAAATTCATTGTTTTATAAACTTAATTGTCAATCAATTGTTGAAGCTATTAAGGTGTGCTGACCCAAAAACCTTTTAAAAACCTGGGCCAAGTTTAAACCAGTAACCAGGCATCATAGCATGGTCTGACTTTGACATGTATATATTGCCATTATTATGTAATCAAAATGAAAATTATTATTGATGGTCTTCAATGATAATGTCAAGCTACTTTATTGTATTTGCACCAAAAAATGATAAGGATTTACGCTGATATCATCCAAAACCACACTTTGCCAGGGGCGTTTCCAAACTTTTGGAGGGCAGTGTATATTCAAATTCAAAATGTTATATACAGTAAAAATATTTCAAAATGTTACTTTTTTCACTGTACTTTGGATAAAATAAATGCAGGCTTGCAGAAGAAACGTCTTTAAAAAAAAAAAAAACAGTGTAATAAATGACAATTTTTGTGTGAACTGACCCTCTGAATTGCAGAAAACTAGTTAACCATGAGTGTTTCTAATACAACGACCGAGGGAGGTAAATTTTACATATTTCTTTTTTCTGATCACAGAAAACAGAATTCTACTTTTGGAGCAAATGTGAACGCAAAAATGGTATTTGTCGTCACTCATTTTTTTGTTCACCTACAGAAGTTTACCCAACTAGGACGACAGAAATCTGAAAAGGGTCCACATGTGAGTTTTACACAGTCTGATTGCACTCATAACTCACCTTATTTCTCTTCTCCAGGACTTCACTGGGGTTCGTGTTCAGAGGAACAAACTGGTTGGGATCTTCAATACGGATCGGAGTCCCGCTGGCGTTTCCACTGTCATATGACTTCATCCACTGCAAATGTGGAGTAAGACAAAGAGATTTAGTACAGAATTCAAGGAAATAAAAACAGATTTAGATTCTGAAACCCTCTGAGACCATTCAGAGTTGGCGTAAAGTCACAGCTGTTTTGCAAGAGTTGCAACAAATTCTCTCAATGCTGAACTCACTCATACCAATTATACAATAATTATATATTATATATACACATACTTTTTTTTTTTTTTTTTTTTTTGCCATGTAAACACAACTGTCTAGTTTTGAACTAGATCTATACTTGGTTAGTTTGACATTTCATTCTTGGTGAAAGAGAAGAACAGTTTTGTCTACTACACATACTGAAGCACACATGACATTTGTAGTATTTTCAGTGTCTGCAGTGTCATTATATGAGGACATGCACACATGTACTTCACCAACATTTCAACATTTTCATCATAATAAATGTATATAAACAGCAACTTCACAACAACCTATCAAAATAAAAATTAGGTTTAACTTGAGACAAAAATATATTACTAATGTACAGTAGACTGTACTTCTCAAAATCAATAATAATAATAATAAAAAAAAATTTAACACTATTTTACAATCATGCATATTTTCCCATGTTTTAATTTCAGACTAAGAAAGTGGTTTGAGTCGTTCGTTCATCACGTGACAGCCCCATAAGATGAACGAACGACTCGAAAAACCCGAAGACTCGAAACAGGTGAACTAATTCCAGTATAGAACCTAATAGGATGTTGCGCATGCGCGACTGAACGAAGAAAATGAAGAAAATTCGAAGAAAATGACCGACTGTTTCGCTAGATAAGACCCTTCTTCCTTGGCTGGGATCGTTTAGAGCCCTTTGAAGCTGCATTTAAACTACATCTTGAAAGTTCAAAATCAGGGCACCAATCAAGTCCATTATATGGAGAAAAATCCTGAAATGTTTTCATCAAAAACCATAATTTCTTCACGACTGAAGACAGAAAGACATCAACATCTTGGATGACAAGGGGGTGAGTAAATTATTTGTAAATTGTTGTTCTGGAAGTGGAGTTGTCCTTTAACTAATGGAACCTTATTGTAAAGTGTTACTGGAGTTTTTGTTAAACATTTACTAGATTATTAAATTGGTTAAGTTTTAAGATTTCAATGAATTAGAAATACCATATTAAGCAGCAAAATGTAATTAAACAATTAAGATGAATCCAGAGTAATTAAAAATTGCAAAAATAGAATCCAGAATAATTTCATAGGGCCCTAAAAATGCAGCTAAAGCTATAATACTAAAGCCTCGACCACTAGAGGTCAGAAGAAAACTGTGTTTGGCATCAGGCTTGAAGGAAGTGGCGTCCTCCAGTCAACTGACAGGAGTTATGAGGCTTCAAAAGTTTATCTGTGATGACAGAAATATGAGCTCATTTAATCTGCAGCTAGACCGTCAGCTATGCCCAGGAAATAACCACATTCTTGCTCGTCCACAAAATCCAACTGAAGACTTTCTGGTAAGAAAGATGTACTACTGTTACAGGAACACTTTTTTTCATTCAAAAGGCTGGATTGCACAAATCCCAGATCACCATAACAGAGACGAACTGAGCCTCACCATGGTCTTGGTGCGTCCGTTCTCCTCGCTCGCCCCGTCCGACACGTTCACTTTCATGTAGCTGTTGGGTGAATTGAGCCAGCGTGTTTTCTCTCGCTGCTGTCGTTGCTGCAGTAACTTCAGAGGGAAACGTGGAGCATCGTCGTCGTCAAACATGAACGCCGTCACTGTCGCAGGAATCTCCACTTCGCTCTTGTGCCGCGGCTTCTCCCGTACGATGGGGTGCCGGTACGTGTAGCCTGTTCTGTAACCCTGGAAGTAAAAAAGAAATATTTTTAATATGCATGAAAAAAGTATGACAAAATGCAAAACTGTTTTATAGTGGATACAGAAAGAAAAAGTTTGGAAAAGAATAAAAACCATTAATACTATGAACAAGAACTACAAAGATGCAAACCATAAATAAATAATAAAAACACAATGATATGTGCAAAAATAAATACAATATAATATATTATAATTGGTTAATTTATTAAATACTATATTTAAAACTTTTATTAATACATACACAATAATACATCGCACAGTATCATTATTAAAATATTTAATAATAAGAACAAAATATTAAATAAATAAATAAATAAATACACAAAAAACAGATACATGTAAATATAATTACAAATATAATTAATTATGGGTAAAACTGAAACGCTAACATTATTAAGATGATGTATATGTAAAAAATATTTCTAATAAATGATGTATAATATTAATATATAGTACTAATAATACTATTATAATTATATATATATATATATATATATATATATATATATGTATTTACATTTACTTGTATTTATTTTATTTGTATTTTGTATATATATTATTTGATCTGTATTATTAAATAACACTAATACATTTATTTAATGTATGGATTAATATATTCATAAATTGAGTAATTTAATCAATCTATCTATCTATCTATAAAAATATATACACACACACACACACACACATATATATATATATATATACACATACACTCTTAAATTATGTTTGTATTATTAAACATTTATATTCTAATATTATTACATTTATTATTGTGTATGCATTAATATATAAATGATAATTTATTATTAACTACTATATATTAAACTACACAGAAAATTATTTTTAATGTATTTATCATTAATATACATTATTAAAAAACTGTGTAAATATATAACATTTTTATTTGTATTATTAAATATTTAAATACCAATACTATTATATATGTTTACTGTGTATACATTAATAAATACATTTTAAATATTTTTATATATTTTTAAGTATATAGTATTTACTAAATTATGAATAATATATGTTAAATAATATTAAAATGTTTAATTAATTATATATATATATATATATACACACACACACACATACATACATATATATATATATACACATATTCATATTTATTTGTATTAAATATTTACATATTACTAACACATTTAATGTTAATACATTATAAATCATACTAATAATCCATTATGAACCATTTATTAATTAATAAATATTTAACACTATATAATGATTTATAATGTATATATTAATACATACTATTAAAACATTTAATATATAATAACGCTATTGTTTCATTATTGTGCATGTATTAATAATATGCACATGTATGTGTGTGTATACACACACCTATACAGTTCTTAAATATTGAATAATAAAAAGTAAAAGGTTGAAAACTAGTCAAATTTTCGAAACTGTGAGGATGAGACCTATTCTTGAAATCATGTAATTGCCTTAAACGACTGTAAGGCCTTTTATGAATGAGCATAATGAATAATTCAACACTGAATTATTCAGCTGAATTGGTTTATATAATGAGCCGCTGCTTGCAAATTGACTTTGCAGAAAGAAATGGCACCAGAACTACAAAAGGCACTTTTGAAGGTCCATCTGCGTTTCAAGCGCATTATATAACCATAAGGCTAAAACTCTCCAGCAGAAGCAGGAAAAGCATCTCGGTTCACTGAAAGCTGGTGACGGCGGCTCACTGAGCGACACACCATATCATTATCATCTTCCACATCACTCCATTCTTCTGCCGCGGCTGAGAAAACACACTTTCCACATGCCTGCATTCTTCCCTATCTCACACGGACAGAGAGAGAGAGAGAAAACAGCGCGTCTGCACAGCTGGAGAATAAGAGACCGACAGAAAGAAGAGAGTTTGTCTTTCAGTCTCCTTTCATCTGCCTAATAGGAGAGGAAAGAGGGTGGGAAACGAAACAGGCTAAAAGATGAAGAAAGAAGTAATTTTCCAGTCTCTCTGCTGTGATTATTCCTCTCAAACGCAGCTGGACTAGTAGTAAGTAGTCATTTCAGCTGTTTTTGGCTCGACGGCTCAGTTTAAAGTCGTCCGCTGTATGTGTATCTCACTGGGAGATAAGTTAAGTCTCACACGAGCACTTACCAGGTTGTCCAGCATTCTCATAAGCGACTCGAACTCCAGCTCTCCCAGCCTCCACTTGTGCTGAGAGCCCATGTTGACCCCTGCTTGTGCCACCCCATGCGTGCGAGGTTTGTACTTCTCCAGATCCAGGACGATCAGGTTCTCCACTCCTCCAGCACAAGAGAACGCATTCACCTACAGAGAAATGTGCACGTTTTTACAGAAATGCAAATTTAAACATCTAGGCATATTAAAAATATACTACTACTATACGGTAAATATATACCTTTTTTTTTTTAAGGGAATAAATCAAAAAAAATTTTCCCATTATTTCATTTGAACACTAAACCTATTAATAGTCTAATTAAACTGTAATGTTTCACACTTGATAACTAGAAAAATCACAAAACAACAACAAAAACAGAAGAAAAAAAACAAAGAAAAAAAAAAGAAAACAAAGAAAAAAAAAAACAAAAAACAGAATTTTAATTAACAACAAACAAACAAACAAATAAATAAAATTTCATTGGTCCATAAAATGTGATTTTATTCAACTTTTAATAAACTAATTCAATTTTGGGATAAATAAATAAATAAATAAATGAATGAATGAATGAATAAATGAATGAGTGAATGAATGGAATTTGGGAGAAAATAAAACTAATTTCATATGGCCCTAAAAAATTTATTTTTATTCAACTTAATGAATGAATGAATGAATGAATGAATGAATAAACGAACGAACGTACGTACTGAATTTGGAAATTCAAGGGCCCTAAAAATGTAACTTTTAATAAATTGTTAAACTGTATAACTCTTATAAAACAAAACAAAACAAAACAAAAAACAATACAATTGTTTAGACATGCTTTTTTTTATTATTATGCTCGTTGATGATTTAATTAAGCCATTAAAACAGAATCCAGAAAAAAAAAACAAACAAAAAACCCCCAGAATTTGAATAAATAAATTAAATAAAAACAAAACAAAACAAAACAAAACAAAACAAAAACAAATTAAATTTCATAGGTCCCTAAAATGTGGTTTTATTAAACTTTTAATAAATTGTTAAATTGTATAAACGTCTCATGATTATAATTATTAATTAGACATGTGTTTTGATGACTGAAATTTAGTCCAGATAAATTAAAATGGAAAACTACAACAAACTAACTGAATTTTGGGGTAAATAAATAAATATACAAAAATACATACTAATTTCATATGGCCCTAAAAAAAAAATATTTTTTGTTCAACTTAATGAATGAATGAATGAATGAATGAATGAATGAATGAATGAATGAATGAATATACTGAATTTGGAAAAAATAAATAAATAAAAGTGAATTCAAGGAAAAAAAAAACTGATTTCAAGGGCCCTAAAAATGTAACTTTTAATAAATTGTTAAATTACATTACTTCATTTTATCAGTAATCCTCTGTTGCACAGCACTTTGCCTTTTTTGTTTTGCCTTGTTTTTGTTTTTTTTTCATTCTTTGTATTCTCATTTTGCAGAAATGAAGTGTAGATCGCTCAGCTTGCTTTATAGCGATGTTTAAATGGACAACAGCCATTAAAATTACCCAAAGAGCACCAGACTTTCTGTTAGCCATCACTTCATCACTTAAATTAAACAAATAAACTAAAAATCTACTAAAAAAAATTACCTGAATTTCACAGGCAAACTGAGCGCTGTAAATGTAATGAAAGGCCTCTTCAATGGTCTCCCCGAGAGCCACAACCCCATGATTCCTTAAAACCAACACCTGCAACACAAACACACATACATAGTTATCTTGCACATAGTTATCTTTCGTACTTGATTGCAATGATAATTACAGGAGGTAGCTCACCTTCGCTGATGGTCCAAGGGCTTTCTGCAGCTCTATGCGCTCCTCTTGCTCATCCAGACTACCTTGGTAGTTATAATAAGCAATATCACCCAGGATCAAAGCCTCCTGAGAGATTGGCAGAAGCCCACACTTCATAGACGACACCTGACACGACACAAGAGATTAGCACAAGTCATGGTGATTAACAAAAAACACTCAGAACTGCAATATACGCTTTGAAATAGTTGACAGAGCATATGGAGCACAAGCAGGTGGGACTGGATGGAAACTTACAGCAGCAGCAGCCGGCGTGCGTATGTGAATGACGCAGCGGACATCGGGTCTCACGGAGTAGATGGCAGCATGAGGACTGAAGCCGTCCGGGTCGACCTGCAGGTTGGTGGAGCCCTGATCGATCACGTCACCGAGAATATTCACCTTCACCTGGAGAACCAAAGAAACATAAGCAGTTTATTACCAAAGGTGATTGTAAAAATGTATGCTAAATAGATTTAAAGGGAACCCGGGGTTTTAAGACTTGTATGGCTTCATATAACGTTAAATGACATATTATTGAAATATGTAGTGGAAAACCCATGGAAGATTTCCGTTATTTTTTAATAAATCAACATCGTTTTATACACATTTTGGACTATGGGGGGTGCCATTATTTCGATGCACTCTGTGAGCTACTGGCACTACCTGTTGCTGTTTTTACCACAACACAACTCGGAAAATAAAATACTGATACCATAAGCACGGCTACTGAAAGAGTTTACAAGTGATGATGGATATAGGCATAGGCTTAAGCCATTGATTTTTCCTCACAAAGAGTCTAAATTAATCAGTTTTGCCGATTAGTCGGCACCGATAGTTGATTGGCGGAACTGTCGGTTACCGGCAAAAATCCATGCCAATAGTTTTTTGGGGTCAGGTCCGTTGCTGGAGCGGCTCAGAAATTCCTCATTATACAGCAAAGTCCCTATAGTCTTTGTTATACAGCACGAGAGCGGCCCCTAGTAGCGAAAATCACTTTCACATGCCGTTTGTTTAGACACGTGACACTGCACGCAGAGCGGGATTTAAAACATTGACAACTAAACGGTGTGTACAGTATACTGTAGTGCATGTTTTCGTGTTATTACTAAGTGATGAATTTGTTGACTAGATGCTGCATTAGTGGAGAACAGACAAAAGCATACTTTCGCCCGTTTTTTTGATCAAATAAAGTCTTGTAGACCGCCGCTTGAATCGAATGCGACGCGTCCAATGTGTGCGATACCTGATAGCTGTGAGTTCTTCTAGATGTGGCGCTGCACTTTTACCCGTTGTGTGACTAACATACTTTTATAGTTAAATTGTTAGAGCACTCAATATCCATATGTATGTAATTTCAATACTGTGGCCTTTGTGTAGATATTTAAAGATGGCCATCTTCAGCTTGACTGTTGATGTAATGGAAACACTTTACAATATGAGTCCATTTGCAACATTAAGATTGATAAAAGCTATAGAAGTGTTGTTCCTTGAGTGTTTATTTCAACATTTACTGATATATTGTAAAAATTTTTAGTTGCTTTTGTTAATATTAATGAACAATGAACTAACAATAATGATAATGATTAATAATAACATTTTTATTAATTTACAAAGTATGGTTCACTAGGCTACTTTTTTTAAATAGTAGAGCACTATTTATTTTCTGTTCAGTATCCATTTTAAAAACTATCAGTCAATTAATCGGTATCGGCCACTGTGGTCCAACCTAGTTATCGGTATCGGTAAAATCCAATATCGGTCGACCTCTAGTCTAAATTCTCCCGGATATCAAGTGAAATCCACGCTGAGAAACTCCTTCAGTGGCTGCGGCATCATGACAAGCGTTGCATGTTTACATCCTATTAGTATGGCATCTAGCGTTTCTTGTCTCTGCCGTGTGTAAGCTCTTTCAGTAGCTGTGGTCTACTAAAAGCCTCAAAGGCATCAGGGCTAAAGTGAAGAAAACAAAGACGCAGGTCTTCAGAAAGTTTTATTCATCCACAGGCATCTTCCTATTATTTTCTCCTCTTCTTATCACTAGGAAAGCAGTGAAGACTTACATCACTTCTCTTTGACGGAAAATTACAACCAAAAGCCGCATAATGTGGCATCGTATCAGTATTTTATTTTCTGAGTTGCTTATTCCGAGTTGTTTTGTGGTATAAATAGCAGCAGGTAGTGTCAGTAGCTCATCGAGTGCAACTATTTGAAGTAATCAAAAGTAAAGGTGCCCCCATAGTCCAAAATATGCATTAAATGATGTAGATTTTTTAAATAACGTAAATCTTTTCTGGGGTTTCTACTACATATTTCAGTAAGAGACATCATTTGTGTTATATCTGATCATACAAGACTTAATACCAGGGCTTTCCTTTAAAAATAATATTAGCGCAGATACAGCATTTGATCACTTGTATCTGATTGCTTATTAAAGGAGAAGTTCACTTCCAGAAGAAAAAAAAATTCAGATAATTAATTCACCTCCTTGTCATCCAAGATGTTCATGTCTTTCTTTCTTCAGTCATAAAGAAATTATGTTTTTGAGGAATCTTTCTCCATATAGTGGACTTCAATGGTGTACCCGAGTTTGAACGTTCAAAATACAGTTTAAATGCAGCTTCAAAGGACTCCTAACGATCCCAGCCAAGAAAGAACAGTCGTACCTAGCAAAAGATTGGATAATTTATATTAAAAAAAAAAAAACAAAAAAAACAAAAAAAAATGTACAATTTATATACTTTTTAACCGCAAATGCTCATCTTGTCTAGCCGAAGACCCTTATTCTCCAGCTGGGATTGTTTAGAGCCATTTAAAAATGCATTTAAACTACATTTTTGAAGTTCAAACTCGGGGCACCATTGAAGTCTATTATATGGAGAGAAATCCTGAAATGTTTTTTCAAAAAACAATTTATTTATAATCAAAGAAAGAAAGGAAGGAAAATCTTGGATGACAAGAGGGTGAGTAAATTATCTGTAAATTTTTGTTCTGGAAGTAAACTTCTCCTTTAAACAAACCAGAAGTATCAATACACAGACCGTAAGTCTTAGCTCCCACATCCTACACTCTCTCTCATTTCCTATTCATCCTGACACTGTGCACCTAATCAGGAAGGAACTGTCATCTGAGATAAACTGAGAACCGGTGGATGATTCAGTTAAAGTTTTAAATAAGACTTGAGTTCCTGGTAACGTCAACAGATGACACCAATGGGGGAAAAACTCCAGGAAGTTTACAGCCATATTCACACTAATGTTTGTCAACATAAATTTTGTGCCAACACAAATGTTTTTTTTTTTTTTTTGCACAGTAGAGACATTTTGTATTTCAAATAAATGCTGTTTTGAACTTTTTATTCATCAAAGAATCCTGTTTTCAACATTGATGGTAATCAGAAATGTTTCTTCAACAACAAATCATCATATTAGAATGATTTCTAAAGGATCACGTGACACTGAAGACTGGAGCAATGATGGTGAAAATTCAGCTTTGCATCACAGGAATAAATTACTTTTTAATACATATTACAATAGAAAACAGGTATTTTAATTGGTAAAAATATTTTGAAATATTACAGTTTTTACTGAATTTTTGATCAAGTAAATGTAAACTCCTCTAGCACTCTGATCAAATATCAAATTTCATCACATGCTCGCCCTGTAACAGGCCACCCAACATGCCTGTCGATGCCACACCCCATATCACTGCCAGTTCAAAATAAACACACTGTCCCGCTGCGGTTAATGAGCTCAGAATGACATCCAACCTCATACAGATCATATTTATATACAGTCGCTAATATCATGTGACCGTTTTGACACAAACACCAAACTCATGCAATTCTTACTGCACTGATTACACAGACTACTAGCACATCCTTACAGGAAGTTGGTCCAATATGGTCAGATCTGCTGTATTATGCCACCACACTAATGCTAATGGACTGAAACAAGACCTAGCTGGTCTCTTAAGAGATGTCAGGAAACTGTGGCGAAATCTTGCATCTGATATTGAGAGAGAGTAGGGTGAGAGTGGGGTAAATCCCAGTGGAAAACTAAACTTGTGCTTTACCGGTGTATGGTTTGATTTCTGTTCTTGATTTCTGAGGAGTGAAATAAACACACTGAACAGTGCATGTAACAGGCATAAAAATGGAAGTACACAGAAGTACAAGTTACAATTTCCTGCTACATGAACATTTGGAAGTGTTTACAGCAGTTGCTTCATAGGCGTGAAACTGCCACATTATGTAAGAGTTGAAGTGATGCTTGCTTTAGCAAAACACTACTAATCAACATTGCTCATACCTGCGGTTAAGGATTTGAACACACTTCTGAAGGTGCGGCCAGATTCAGAGGCTGTTCACATGGAACGTGGTACTTTCCATTGCTCTACTTTTCTATTGCTTTTCTACGTAAATATGCTAGATGGATGTGTGTGACGGCTACGTTCGCATCTCTTGCAGCTTTCTGCATGAACATAAAAACAGAATTTAACACTGAATATCACCAAATTTGCCTATCTGAATATGAATCCTGCACGTTTGCTGTGTTTTCAGCCTCTGCTGCCTAAATATACAAGTGTATAAAAACATTAACATGATCTTTAGAACTGCTAGAGATTCACTTCATGAGCATTTTACCGTTACTTTTGAGAAAAAACATTGTCATCTCAAATACAAACAGAATCTCAAGGGTCTTCACAGCAACCCATCAAAATAAACGTTCGGTTTAACTTGAGAGAAATATCACTATTTTTCTATATTTATTATTATTCACTATTTATCAGTATTTTTGAAAAAATAAATTAATTAATTAAATAAAATACAATAAAAATTATAATAATGTAATAAATTCATTCTTTGTAAAATCTAATTAACATTTATAAATTAATTAGACATGCCTTTGATTATTAAAATGTCATGAAACTATTAGAATGAAATCCAGTTAATTAGTAGAATAATTCACAGAATTTGATTAAATTAAAACTGAACTGGCAAAAAATAAAAAGCATTTCATAGGGCCTTAAAAATATAATTTTTGTTAAAGTTGTAATAAATTATTCATTATTAATTGTTAAATTGTGTAAGTTTCATGATTTCAATTAAATAGACATGCTTTTTGATGCATCTTTTTCATGTAACCATTAAAATAGAATGAAAAATGGAAAAAAAACTGAATCCATGAAAAATTTAAATGAATGAAGAAGCATGCCTAATTCTTTAAAATCCTGAAAATTATAAATGCTGAACAAAAATTACATTTCTTGTGACCTACAAATTGTTTTTTTTTCCCCTCATATTTTTTGGTTACAAAAATTCTGTTTAAGCATGTCTAATTATTTGAACGAATGAAAATGTATTTTTACAATAGCAAATTTTACAATTTTTTTTCTTCTTTTTCTTTTTTTTTAAGAAATTCTGGGTTGTGTATTTTAATTTTTCTGGCAGAAAACATTTAATTTATCTTTTAATCAATTAAACTAACTTTTTTTGGCAAACAAATGGGGTTTACTATTAAAATAAAAAAGGGCAATATTGCATGATAATTCCTTGAAGAATAAATAAATAAAATCATTTTAGTAGTAATAGTGGTACAATACTACTGTATAATAATAACATATTTCTGACAATAACTTCAAGTTAAACCAAACTAAATTTTAACGGATTGCCATTGGGACCTTTAGGTTTCTGTGTGTATAAGATGATAGTTTTGCTCAAATGAAAAGGTAAAATGCTCATTAAGTACTTTTAGAGCACACTACACCACAAAATCAAGTTGAATTGGGACACAGCTACACACCTACTAACTCTTTTGACCACTCACAACACCCCTGCATCAAGGCAGTGAGTTCTGCACAGGCATTTCTGTTAAAAAAAAAGCTAAAATCCAGTGTTAATGTCATGTTCTTCATTAATGAGTGCTGAAGAGAGTGTAAAAGTGAGTGATCGTGCAGAGGGTTAATAAAACTCTGACCCAGATTGCTGGCCTCGTTCCAGCGGGCACCGACCCACAGCCACGCCCACAGACGAGGAGAACAGAGCTCTGAATGACTGTGTCAGCAACACCGAGCTCTCACTCTCTCTTTCTCTCAATACACACAGAGATAAAAAATCCAGTGTGTTCTGACTATGCAAACGACACGGGTCTTTATCAAACTCTCACTGTCTAAAACACACTGTCCATGCAAACAAAAAGAAACTGGACAAACCTGTACTGGCTTTGATCCATGCATAAAAGGTCAATATGCACCTATTATAAACAACATGATCAAAAAAAAAAAAATCTGATCCGCCATTATCCTGCAATGCACAATGGCCGAGTGTATTTTCATGACTGTGAAAAATGTGTTTACTGAAGCAGTGGTCGTAACTCAATCCTAAACACAATCCGGCATTAAAAAACAGCATTAGCCAGCACAAGAGTGCAAGTCAGATGCGGATACTCGCCTCAGGCGCTTTCAATTCTGTTCACTGAGTCATGAATGCTGCAGGCTGGGGGACAAATGTGCTTCACAAATTCGTTCCAGCGTTAAATCACCTGATTGGCAAGAATTTGTCAAAACAGCATCCACCACGAGCAGCGTGTCAAAACTTATTAATACGCCAGCGGGAGAGAAAACCATTCAAAAGCGAAAGCTCAAGAACTGGTCCGATTTTGTTCGTCACTAACTAACTTGTGGTTTGCAGATCTGAGCCAGAAAGTGAACTCTTAGCAAGGGCGTAAATGCAGTCGCAAATGCTTGTATAAACTTGATATGTGCACTTTTGTTCTATGGTGGTGGTGAAAAACTTTAGTCCTCAAGTGAATAATGTTACTTTCGTAAGTCTCATTAAACCAGATGTGTTAAGGTAGCTAGCTATAAACATACTGAAAGCTTTGACCTTTACCTGAATCTGATTTGACTCCAGATCGAGTCTGAACAAGTGTAGACAAACTGTTTGGCCATCATTCCAGATCATTTACTACGTCAGTGTTTCTGGATCATCAGGGCCTATGATTTCCACCATGCGCGGAAAACGTGGACGGAATAGCGAAATCCAGTCATAGATTGGATTTTGGATGTATAAATTAAAAGTAGGTCATTACTTAAATCAAAACACAATATAGACTAGTGTTGGTGAATTTTAAGCCACAAAATTATTATTTAAATACAAATCCTGCATGTTTTGCGTGTCTCTGTGAAATAAAAGTTCGGTTTAACTTGAAGAAATTGTGACAGAAATATAATACTTAATGTAATGATAAGACTACTACTAATGAAATTATTACTTAAAACATTTTTTAAGGAATATTTACCATAAAAAAAATATTTACCAAAATCTATTTAAAAAAAAAAAAAAAAAAAATGTAAAAACACAGTATTTCTTAAAAAAAAAAAAAATAATAATAATAATAATTAATACAAAAAAAAGTACTATTATATATATATTTTTAATAAAAAACAATCAATTACAGATGCTTTTGATAAAACAACAGAAAAATAGAAGCTTAAAGGTCTTCACAGCAACCCATCAAAATAAAAGTTTGGTTTAACATGAAAAAATTGTGAATGAAAAAACACAAACAAAAAAACAAACAAACAAACAAACAATTACTTTAATGTAATGATAGTACTACTAATAATACAATTATTTAACACATTATTTTTAAGGAAACAAAATATTTACTAGAATGTATTTACCAGAAAATGTAAAAACACAGTATTCAAAAAAAGAGAAGGAAATAAAACAATAACATATTTTTATACAAATCTATCAATTAGAGATGCTTTTTATTACTAAAATTTAATGAAACCATTTAATTGGAATCCAGAAAATTACTGGAAAACACAGAATTCTGCAAAAATAAAACTGAATTTGAGAAGAAAAAAAAAAAAAAGGTATTTCGTAGGGTCATAAAAATGTGATTTTGTTAAACTTTTAATAGATTTCTGTTAAATTGTGTAAGTTTCATGATTTTAATTAATTAGACATGTTTTTTGTGTAATCTTTTTAAATTTGAACAATAAAAAAAAAAAAAGTCTAGAAAATTTTAAATGGAAAAAATAATTCAGAATTATTAGATGTGTGGTTTGGCTGTCAGATAAATGTCATAACCTACTTTTTGTAAGTAAACTGGGGTATGCATACAGTGTATGTAATATTATATGCATGCATACTAAATGTGTGTCTTTAACGTGTGTTTTTGCACAAAATAGTTGGTCCACAAGGTGGCAACAATATCTAGGGCTTTTTCACAGTTGATAAAATACAGAAGAGAGGGAATGATAAACTACTTCAGACACAAGACGAAAAGACGTTTGTATTTATGAGCGCTTGTGCGGGATAAGAGACGCACACAATTTTAGTTTAAATGAGTACGAAGTTGTTTGTAACTTCTGGAAAGAAATAGCACAGGCACTGGACAAAGCTGAGAGTTTCCAGTGTGTTGAATACCTGTGTTCACACACGCTGTCAAGTGGAGCAGTGTTGGCATGTCCACGGTTTTTCAGCAGAATTGAGTTACTTTAACACTGTTGCCACGGGTTGTTTTTCATGTCCGCGGCCCAAAAAACGTGATAGTTATCCCCTGGAATGCAAATTTTACCAGGGGAACCCCACCAAAAAAACATGTATTTTACCCCGCCAAATGCGATTTTTGACAGGGGACCCCCTTCAAAACGCAACTGGGTTAGTTTTGAGTAGCAGTTGGGCGGGTTTTGTTGTGAAAACCTGGCAACCCTGAAATGGAGTATGCTAAGAAAGGCTACGTGATCAGCTAAGTGTTTACGACAAAACTAAACTATACTTTGGGCTTCTTTCTTGGGGTTTTCCAGAACCAGGATTAAGATCCACCGCAATACGATTACAAAATAATAAGCATGAACAACTACAAGAACTAAAAGCCTCAGACAGACATGAACACACAAGCTAACGCAAATCCAAAACCCACTCTGAGATTTCAAAGAAATAACCGGCTGATTGAACGCACGTCAAACATTGGCAACGAGCACTGAGCTCAAGGTCTGCCAACGCATTCCCTCTGTGCATAGCACATATCAGATTTAAAAAAATCTCACACACACAAAGGAAAATATGTATTATTAAGCTCTGGGCAAAATTATTGTCTCATCAATAATTTAAACTGGCTGCTAGACTACAAAATAAGATAAAGAAGCACAACACATAACCTTAAGCGATTAAAACGGAAGCATTAAGCAATTATTTACTTAATCAGCATGATGTTTAACTGATAAATGAATTCCGAGGGGAAGAACCACACAAGGCCTGAATATAATCTATTTTAAGTCTTACTGGAATGTGAGTTCAACTAAAGCCACCGCTCAAAGTGACCCCGGCAGCCCCGTGGTGTGATGCTCGAGCCGTTCCCAGAACGCTATCAGGCTCTGCGGTGATAATGCAAGACAGACAGTTTGTTTACCAGATTGGACGCAGAGGCCTCAGCGAAGGACAGTCCTCTGGGGATGATGAGGATATGATCCTGCTCCTTGCTGACACGAACCTACAAGTTTTAAAATAAGCAGCTGTTAGCTCAAGGTTTCTTAATCCATTCCAACTGGCATCCAGATATACAAAATTTGATATTTCCTTATTTAGCGCACCTGTGCAAATGCTGTAACTACACCATTATGAAGACAAAAAGCATCTTTCTCCATTAACAACCATTCAAATGTAACCATGTATAATTTAATAATAATATAATTTGATGATGAATGGGAAAGCAGATAACTTTCTCCATGTTTTAAACTGGGAGAGTCTGATGAGTGCAACTATAATGTTTATAGCCTGCAGGAATGGAATACGAAACCCAGGATTACACAATGTACATCATTCAATTTTTTAACATTCATTTCCTTGTACTAAAGTGTTGACACATAATCTTAGTATAATATTTAATCTGTGCAATGACAGAAAACTGTGCCTTACTGTAACGTAACAGCTTGCGAAGTGGGCCCAACTGAACAAGTCCACTATTCTGTAGAGACTGGCCAGTTTGCAGCGGATCTGTTTCTCTCCCTTCACCATAGTAGTGGACTCTGCACTGAACATGTCGTTTATTGGGGTCACCATGCCCAAACCTGAGAAAACAGAGCATTAAGGTACAATTCAAGAGTAGGTTTGAACCATTTTAGAAGATAGAATTCAAATTAAAAGACTTCTTAAAAACTTGAAATGGACTTTTCTTCACTTCTCTTGGGAAAGTGGACAACAAATGGGTGTAAATCGATACCTTGATACTAATCAAACTCAGACTAAATAAAGCAAGTGCTATATCCTGATTAACTGATACACCTCAAGGGTGTCCAAGAAGCACTGATATGCCTGAATCTAATAAAGATGTTTTAGTTAGACTGATTGAGTAGATATATGAGTTTGTACAGCTAAAAACACTGCTGTAATCAATTTACCGCAGCTTATTTTGAACCTTTAGGGATTCTGGTCAAAGAACAATAAGGAAATCTAATAATAGCTCAGTTCAGCCATACTAAAGGTCAAGCTCCAATAAACTCAGTCAGCACTTCAGAATGTCTAGAATACTCACTCACTTTTTTAGAATGGCAGTTGAAGCACTTCGTATATTACAGAACTTCAGTTGCCAAAACGTTCTAGAACTCCAGTTGATTATGGATTCCAGAAGTCTTTGAGGTTCATTTGGCTACATGTTCCAGAACTCATTTCTGACCTCTAGTTATTAAAGTTTTAGGAACTCATCCTTGAACTCTAGTTTACTTTGCATTCCAGAACTCTTTCTTGAGCTTACTTAGCTAAACTTTCTAGAATTCGGCCTTCAACTCCAACTGACCAAACATTTTAGATCTTTTGAACCTCCAAAAGGCAGTTTAAATACGGCTTCAAATGATCCCAAATGCGGTTGTAAATGATCCCAGCCGAGGAAGAATGGTCTTATCCAGTGAACCGATCGGTTATTTTCATTAAAAAAATTCAATTTAAATACTTTTTAATCTCAAACGCACATCTTGCCTTTCTCTCCCTGAACTCTGTGTATTCTGGCTCAAGACAGTTAGGGTATGTCGAAAAACTCCAATCGTATTTTCTCACTCAACTTCAAAAATCATTTCAAAATCATCCTACACTGCTGCAGAAGTACTGACCCAGTGTTTGCAAACTGAACATGCATAGATCAAACACCCTTAACAAAAAAGGTAAAACAGCGATATAGGACAATTTTGAAGTTGAGGGAGAACATGAGATGGGAGTTTTTTTGACATACCCTAACTGTCATGAACCGGAACAAAAACAGTCCAGGCAAGCCAGCCAAGTAAGACAAGATGAGCGTTTGGCATTAACAAGTATATAAATTGTATTATTTTTATTCAAATAACCGATAGTTACGCTAGATAAGACCGTTCTTTCTCAGCTGGGATCATTTACAACCGTATTTAAACTGAATTTTGGAAGTTCAAAATCAGGGCACCATTTCAGTCCATTATATGGAGGAAAATGCTGAAATGTTTTCCTCAAAAAACAATTTCTTTACAACTGAAGAAAGAAAGACATGAACGTCTTGGATGACAAGGTGGTGAGTAAATTATTTGTAAATTGTTGTTCTGGAAGTGGACTTCTCCTTTAACCTTAAACACCGAAGAAACATATCCTTGAACTCCAGATGGCTAAATGTTCCAAAAGTGTTTCCAGAACACTTTACTAAACATTTTAGATATCATTCTAGAGCTCCAGTTGACCAAACGTTCCAGAACTCCAGTTGACTGAATATTGCAAGACTTTTTCTAGACCTCCACTGGCAAGACATTCCATAACTCAACCTTGAAATCCACTTGACTTAACATTCCAGCACTTTTTTCTAGAACTCCATTGCCTAAATCACTGGAGGATTCCTGGAGGGCCACAGCTCTGCACAGTTTAGCCCCGACCCTAATCAAACACACCTGATCCAGGTAATCAAAGTCTTCAGGATTAATAGAAACTTCCAAGTTTGGTGTGAGTAGGAGCTGGTTGGAGCTAAACTCTGCAGAGCTGCGGCCCTCCAGGAATTGAGTTCAACCTTGAACTCCACATGGCTAAATGTTTCAGAACCCATTTCAGACCTACAGTTATTACAAGTATCAAGAACTCATCCATGAAATCCAGACTAAGCATTACACATTTTTTTCCAGATCTCCAACAGGTAACCATTCAAGAAACACTTGAAGTCTATATGACCAGATGTTCCAAAAGCGTTAACAGAACTCCACTGCAGAAATCATTCTAGAGCTCCAGCTGATCGAACGTCATAGAACTTAACCTTGAACTTCGATTGACTAAATATTTCAGCACTTTTTCTACACCTCCACTGCCCAAATGTTCCATAACTCAACCCTGAACTCCAGAAGGCTAAACATTCCAAAGGCGTTTCCAGAATGTCACTTTTTTTAAACATTCCAGAACTCATTCTAGAGCTTTTGTTGACTAAATATTTCAGAACCCATCTCTGAGTTCTGGTTAACTCAACATTCCAGAATTCATTCTTGGACTATAAATGTCTAAATGTTCTACTCTTTCCAGAACTCCACTTGACTAAACTTTCCGGAATTTGTTTCAGAACTTGTTACACAACTCCAGCTGGATAAATCTGGAGCTCAGTGCACAGCGTAAGATTAAGAACTGCTGCTTTCAAAATTTCCACTGAACAGACCTATATATATATATATATATGTATATATATGTGCAAATGTGTGTACCCATTATTCCAAAACCACAACCATGACACATTTTAAATGGCCCATTTTTGCAACTTGGATTACATAAACAGTCTGGGCAAAGTTGGGAGGGCATTGTCTTATTTCAAAGTCTAATTTCTAAATCTAAAACCTTTTTCTGTCATATGTCCTAGATAATGCTCTAGATCAGTGCATAGTCTACAGACACCTACGAGATTTAGGCTATGGCTCTAAACATACAGTGAGCACTGAAAGGGGTTCACTGATTAGTTCCGCATAGCAGAGCGCAGAGAAAAAACAGAGATGTGCGGAGGGGCTGGATGGGGTGATAAGGGAGGAAGAAGAAAGTTGAAAGTATGCAAAGGCTTTCCTGAGTCGGCTGGTTGTATTTCCTGCCTCAGTGTCTGTTTATGGGAATATCTATTATTTAGCAACCTATATAACTCTGAACAGGTGGATGAGTCGGGCAGTCCGGGACGACGAAGGACTGGAGGAATGCTGCAATCTGTTGAGCTGCACTATGGCGATACTCACTGAGGGGGGAGGTGGAGAAACCGGCTACGGAGCTGGCCATGAAGAAGTCGGCAATCTGCCGCAGAGCGAGCAGTCCAGCGGGGTTGTTCCCCTTGTTCATCTGTTCCTGGATCAGTCCTTCTAGCTCATCCCTAAATGCCTGAAAGAGAAATAAAACGTGAGATTAAAGATGACTCACACTCAGTAATGACAGACACAGAGCTGTAATCCTCCCACACTCCTGCATGTTTAAACCTTCTGTACTCAGTTTCTTCCACGTGTATCTTGATAACTAGTTAAGTCTATTAACCCAGAGGCCTACTCCACTTACTCTGAAGAGCTGGAGGAGACTCTCTACATACAAAAACAAGGACGAAAGTACCATTTTAAATTCCTTGGGTACATCCAAAATCCACTTTCAGTCCACTGGAACTTTGCAGAAAAGTTTATTTTCAATGTTTAGCAAATGAAATCATTCGTAACCGCTTTTATAACCAGTATGAAGCTCTTCTGTATAATGCACTGTCATTCTGCACACCTGCTCAGAGTCTCAGGCACAGGGTGATCAAAGAGCTCAGATGATAAAATGAATCACAGGATAAACAGACATGCTGCGGGTAATGACAGAGGAGAGTCAAACTGACACAATGCCTCAGTTATGATGACTGTTCGTTCTTACTGTACAACACAGACACAGACTTGCACACAGACTTGTCTCATTAACAGGTGTGTGCAAGTAAACTAAGGCACTTTCATATTCACTCAGCACTGTATATGAGACCGGTGAGACAAAAATGCAAACAGTATGCAAATATGCATAGATCAGAATGAGGAAGGTAAACTAGTCTCAGCAGGCACGCTCTGTTCACTGATGGCCTGGTGTATTTTGGACACGGAGCAGTAGTAAAAATCTGCAGCATTAATCAGACTGATTGGTTTTATGCAAACTGTAAGTACTGGGATAAATAATGGCTTTTTGAAGTTGTTTATATGGTACCGGATTGCAATAATCATCAACTAATCACTAGATGTGCCAGGATGTTGAAATCAAATCTTTGAGAGATACTTGAGAGGCACTTAGTAAAAGTTAACTTGTTATTCACAAATACAAATGTTCTGCTTTGAGTGAAAATAGAGTCTGAATTCTGCCAATTTCTTCTGTTTACCATAAAGTTTTTTCCCATACTGGTCTATTATTGTGGCAACAAGTATTTTAGATCATTTTTCCTATAAACAGCAACAAATAAACTAAATGGTCCTTTCACAAGTCTAACTGGGTCAGTTCTTTGCCAAAGCTTCATGCAAGTTGACTATGCGAGAGCACAGAAAAACAGCAACCAAAAATGTAGATTACTCTTCAAATCTACAGATTCTCCTTCCATTCTGGGATGTGTTTTTGGCTGCTCTGTGTGTCCCGTAAAGCTCTTTAACTGGCATCCTAGTACGCGCCACAGGTCTGGAGAGATTGAGCTAAAGAAAGTCTGGTTTCCATAGTGACAGTTGCCAGGCAGTCACAGGGAAGTGGACATGGTGTTTGTGTATCCATGTGCGGGCCGTCCCTGCCAGACTCTTATTGAGTTTGTGTGTGTGTGCGTCAGAAGTTTACTGGGGCTTGATTACCTAATCTAGGGTGAAACAAACTACACGGGAAGCAAATTAAATTGGCCTTTGAGTTTGTTTGGATTTGAATGAGAGCCTCATTCATCAAACATACACTGAGAAAACAAAGGGAAAGAAACAAGCCATAAATTCATGACGTCAGCACACACATAATAGCCTATAAAGTTACGGTAAAGGGTTGTGAATCTAAATTGTGTGAATATTCACATAGCGTTACTAGCTAATTTACTAGCGTGATGATTTTAACGTCTCTTGCGCAAATAAAAATATTGTGTGTGCTCTTCATTTTCTGATACAATTGGACCTGTGTCAATAAGCTCTTCGCGTCATGCAAATTTTCTGCTCAAGTTGACAATTTTTAGCTTGCGTGGAAGACGTATCTGAGGAAATTATTGTGTTTGCGCCAATTGTGTCGGCCAATCCGCATCTATTCCCATTGACTTGTATGTAAAGTACTCATGTGAATAATTCAGTTTGCTTTTGGTGTGCAACTGGACATCAATAAGCTCTTCGCTGATTGGCTTGTGCGACACATTATGTGAATTTCCCGTTTGAGTTGCAATTTTTTTAACTTGAAGACGCGATTGAGGCAAATAATTCGTCGCCCAATTCATGTCTTTGCGTTTTAGTTGTATATAAAGTCTTTGCCCAATTTGCTTTTGGTGTGCAACTGGAGATGTCAATAAGCTCTTTGATGATTGGCTTGCGTGACAACGCATCATGTGAATTTCCCGCTTGAGGTGAAATTTTTTTTAACTTGTGTGAAGACGCTATTGAGATGCATATTTTGTATTTGTGCCAACTGCTTCACCGAACTCGCATCTATTTGTGTCTTTGCATTGACTTTGTATGTAAAGTACTTCTGCAAATAATTAAATTCGTTTTTGGTGTGCAACGGGATGGCTTGCGCGACAATGCGTCATGCGAATTTCCCACTTGAGTTGAAATTTTTCAACTGCAGAAGACGAATTTGACGTGAATATTGCACATTCGTGGAATTCCCATCTTTGCATCGACTTTATAAAGTACTCATGCAAATAATTAAATTTGCTTTTGGTGTGCAACTGGACATGTCAACAAGCTTTTCACTTATTGGCTTCTGCAACAATGCAACATGCGAAATTCCCGCTCAAGTTGAATTTTTTTTTAATTTATTGTATGCACAACCGCATTACCCAATTCGCACCTATTTGCATCTTTGCAATAACTTTGTATATAAAGTACATGCGCAAATAAGTAAATTCACTTTTGGTGTGCAACTGGACGTGTCAAAAAGCTCTTTGCTGATTGGCTTGTGCTACAATGGGTAACGCGCATTTCCTGCTTGAGTTAAAATTTTTCATCTTGCACGGAAGACTAGATTGAGACAAATATTGCGCATTTGCGGCAATTGCGCCACTCAATTTGCATTTATATGCATCTTGGCATTGAATTTGTATGTAAAGAACACACGTAAAAAATTTAATTAGCCTTTGGTGTGCAACTGCATGTGTCAATAAGCTCTTCGCTGATTGGCTTGCTCGACAACGCACTATGCAAATTTCCCGCTTGAATTTACAATTTTCAACTTGCGCAGAAAACACGTTTGAGGTGAATATTGTTGAGTTTGTGCAACCGCGTCATCCAAATTGTATCTATTCTCATCTTTGCATTGACTTTGTATGTAAAGTACTGACATAAATAATTAAATTTGCTTTTGGTGTGCAACTGGAGATGTCAATAAGCTCTTCGCTGATTGGCATGCGGGACAACACGATTTCCCACTTGAGTTCAAATTTTCCAACTTGCACGAAGATGCGGTCAACGCATCTCGAATATTGTGAGTTTGCGGCAATCACGTCGCCCAGACTCTGGCTCTTTGCCGACTGGCTTGCGTGCCAATGCGTCATTTCAGGCGAATATTTTGCATTCACAGCAATCTCGCCACCCAATTCGCATCTTTGCATTGACTTTGTATGTAATCTATTCAAGCAAATAAATTAATTTTTGGTGTGCAACTGGACGTGTCAATAAGGGTCAATGATTGGCTTGCGTGACAATGTGTAATCCGAATTTCTCGCTTGAGTTGAAAATTTTCAACTTGTGCGGAAGATGTGATTGAGGCGAATATTGCGTGCTCACGGTAATCGAGTCACCCAATTTGCATCTTTGCATTGACTTTGTATGTAATCTAAATGCACAAATAATTAAATTCACTTTTGGTGTGCTAACACCATAAAAGTGTGGCACGTACACAGTGAAATTTCAACAGGAATCTACGCAATTGAGCATTTTACATAAGGTTGAACGATTTTCTCATGGAGGTTTCATAAGACTTCAAGTTGTTCATGCGAATTCACACACTGACTAACAAAGCTGCTTTGTTGTAATGTGACTTCTGTGTGAGAAGTACTTCATACACTATTAACAATAGACAATGTCCTTTTCAGCAAATTACTGCTAATGTAACGCACCTTAAGTGTGGGCGACAGAAAACTGATGCTTGTCTTGAACTAAATGAACTAAAATAACTGAACTAAATGTGTGAATATTTAAATATTTCAACAGTGCTTCAAAGGTGAACGGCATCATGACTGACGCATGACGAAAGATTAACTGTGGGAATCATCAAACATGCCTCCAAAACAAACCTGCAGCCAACATGCTCGTGTAGGGATACGCCATCACAAACATGGGCTAACATGCCCACACTTGTCACTAGATCAAAGTGGTGACAATCTCAAAACAACACAAAACATAGTAACTACATACATATCAAACCTTATCTGTCATTGGGAAGATAGGTGGTATCTGAGCTTTGTGATATTGTAATGTGGGCCAGAGTCTGCATTGATCAGATCTGGTGAATTTGCTTTAGCAACCCATTCACCTCACACGGGCCGCACTTCAAACGAAGCGGCCCGAGCCAAAACTGCAAAGTCTAGCCAAAGTACAAAGGTGAGATGGAGATATCCTGGGCTCTAACTCCCTGTGCGAGTATTAAATAAAAAATGGACGCCCAGGACGGCATACGAACGATCCTGCACACCTTCCAGCGTAAGTGTCCTGACCAACCCAAACCACAGTGTTCTTGGAAAACAGCTACGGCTCTGGGAATGGCATGCTTTAATGCTGAAGAGGGAAACAGAGGGGAGTGGGAGAACTAAAAATAACCCAAGAGAGGAAATTCAAGACAAATTCAATTGTGCCATTATGGTTTAATATCATTAACATGCTGTTTAACCTCCTAAGTAAATATCAGCGGTCCCTCGGCGCAAACCGCTATTTTTCCGCTCGGTTTCTGAGCGGGTTACACTGACGTTGAGATGTCTTCATTTGTTTTGGTTGTGACAGCACAGATGAGGTCTAAGCATAGCAAACTCCGCCCTGCCTATAATAGTCTGACCTTAAACACAGTCCACGGACAGACGTGTAATTTAAGCAGTGCTCTTCCACATGCAGAAACCCCACAGAGAGAGAGGGAGATGAAAGAGAGGCTTGTTGAATCAGCTCTGATAGTGCAGACGTAAACACATTGGCCTGTGTGCCGATACACCTGCTGCCTACCCTGCCTGGCTCGACTCCATACAGAGTGAAGGATGAGTGAGAGGAGTATATAGTGTGTCTCAGAAACACGTGCTCAGACAGCTGCTGCTAATAAAGCCCAGCGGCCCTGCCGTAACTAACCACACCTCCTCTGTTTATATCAGATCACAATGACAGTATCTATTTCACTCACATTTTTCACATAATGAAAATACAGTGCTCAAACTGTATTAATTTTATTGAATATTTATTTTATTGAAAAATCATTTCTGGACGTATTTTTATAAATTATAATCAACTTTTTTTTTTGTTTTTAATTGGATGCTGTTTTATGTTTAATTATTGTTATGTAATATCAGTTTGATTAAAATTCTAAATATTTTGCATGGTTTTAAATTGGATGTTTTCTTTACAACACAAATGCGCAATAACAGGTAGATACTACACAGTTAATAATATAATAAACCCTACATTCTTTTATATTTCTTATAAATTATAATTTTAATATAAAACATGTACATAAAACTTTATTATACATTTATTTACTTATGTAATATTAATTTTATTAAAATGATAAAATAACGTATATATTTTTAAATAGATGCCATTTTCTTTACAACAGAAATGTAGGATAACAGTTGGATATTACTCAGTAATAATAATAATAATAATAATAATAATCATTTTGCATAGTTTTTTTATTGGATGTCATTTTCTTTACAACACAAATGTGGATAACAGCTGGATATTACACAGTAATAATAATAAAATAAACCCTACATTTTTATAATTTATATTTTTCTAATATATAATAAATTATAATTTTAATTTAACATTTTTAAAAACACCATAATTAAAACTTTCAGATACATTTTTACTTATTTTTATGTAATATTCCTTTTATTCAAATTATAAATCTACATTTTTATAATTTATAATAAATTATACATTTAACGATTTTAAAAATACATATAAATAACATTTTAATTATGGCATTTTTTATGCAATATTATTATTCAAATTAAAAATCACTTTGCACACATTTTTTTTTTTTTAAATAGGGTGCCATTTTCCTTACAACACAAATGTGCAATAACAGCTGGATATTACAGTTATTGTAATTCAATTTATATTAAAACAGCAATAAAGTCAAAATGGCAATAAATTCATAAACACAACACTACAATGATGAAAAGTTGACATGCTGAATTATCAAAAAAATGTCATAGATTCATAGAAGTCTAAAAATGCATTCACTACCATTCACAAGTCAGTAAGTTTTTTTTTTTTTCTTCAATGTTTTTGAAAAGTCTCTTATGCTCACCAAGGCTGCATTCAATAAAACAGTATTAACTGTTAAATATAATTACAATTTAAACTACATTTTTCTATTTTAATATATTTTTAAAACATTACTTATGATGGCAAACCAGAATTTTCAGCTACTGGTGGTACTCAAGAAACATTTATTATCATTGTTGAAAACAGCTTACTATTAATATTCTAAACCCTGATGTTTTTCAGGATTCTTTGATGAATAGAAAGTTTGAAAGAACAGCATTTATATGAAATTGAAATCTTCTGTGACATTATAAATGTCTTTACTGTCATTTTGACTAATTGGACGCGTCCTTGCTGAATAAAAGTATTTGTTTTCACAATGTGTGGGAGTTTAATTTATTTGCTGTGGTAATCGACAGCATGTGACAGATGCCATCCATACAGCTTAACTTGTATTGAACTCTGAACGGTCCTTTAAATACAGTATGTGTTTGCTGAAATGTCTGTAGGAGTGTAATCTGTGCAGTATGTTCACTGTAATCTCTCCAGTGTGTGTTAACTAATCTTGTGTGTATGTGTGTGTGAGAGTGTGTTCGCTATAAGCTCTCTGTACTGTAGGTCAGAGGTGCTTCGCTAGCTGGATTGTTTATATACAAGATGTGGAAGTTGGTGGTGTGCGTGTAATAGGGTGTGGTCTTCCAGATGGGTTTTACGGTGCAGCTGTGGCTTTGTGCGCACGACTGAGCTCTAACTCAAAACATCACACCAACACGCAATTAACTGACTGACAAACCTAGTCATCTGACAAGAATAAACCATAAATCTTTCATAGTGAACAGAGAGGCAGTGTAAGGTGCAACCAGCGGGGTTCAAAACCAACTTTAGAAGTTCAAGCCAAGATCTGAATGTAAACTTCATGGCAATGCAGTGTTTACTTGAAACCACATGGGCTCGAGACAACCTATAAAATCTATAAGTAAACACGTTTATGTAGAAAGCACATTCTTGCTGATTAAATCGGTGGAAAAGTGGAAAAACATCCCTGTACCATACAATAACTTCATAAAACTTTTTAAAAACACTTCAAAAAATGATGAAATGTTTTCCTCAAAAAAATATTTCTTTACGACTGAAGAAAGAAAGACATGAACATCTTGTTCTGTGGATGTTTAAGGTTCCTAACGTTAATAGATTCCAAAAAATAACCTTTATTTTCAAGAGTAAACAAAGTTCTGGCATTGATGGTTCTGTGAAGAACCTTTAACATCAACGGAACCTTTCGATTCCACAAAAGGCTCTTTACAATGGAAAATGTTTTTTCTTCTCGTTTTAATACTTTTTAATGTTCTTCACACTACACTCTCAAAAATAAAGGTACTTTATTGGCATCGTTGGTTCCATGAAGAACCTTGAACATCCATAGAACCTTTCAAATGCAGAAAAGGTTCTTTATAGTGGAAAAAGGTTCTTTAGAATTTTAAAATATCCTTCAAAATGGTTCTTCTTTGGAATCACTGCAGAAACACCTCTTTGGAACCTTTATTTTTTTTAAGGGTGTAATAAAAAACGGTTCTAAGAACTATTTTCTGAAGGTAAACCAAAAAATGGTTCTTCCACAGTATAAGTGCAAAAAACCCCATTTTAACCCAAAGTTAAAAAAAAGCTAATTAATAGCTAAAACTATTAGCCCCTATTTAACTATTTGATCATTTTTGCACTTTTTTTTTTTTTTAGGGCCCTGTAAAATCTGTTTTATTTTTCCACAAATTCAGTTTTCAATTTTTTCAAAATTCAAAATCATTTTTCTGGATTCTGTTTTTAGTTTCCCTGTTTAATTTTTCTAGACTCTGTTAATAGGTAAATAAAATAACAAAAACAAATATTATTCAAAAAGCATGTCTAATTAATTGAAATAATGAAACTTACACAATTTAACAGCAATTTATTCAAAGTTTCAGAAAATTCTAAAAACAATTTTTTATTGTTTTCCCTCAAATTCAGTTTTATTTTTACCAAAATTCTGTGTTTTCCATTAATTTTCTGGATTCCATTTTAATGGTTTCACTACATTTTATTAATCCAAAGTATGTCTAATTAATTGATTTTATTTAAAAAAATGAATTGGTGATGCATTTACATTTTACAATTTGTTATGTATTTACATTTTTTTGGTACAGTCAAACCATAAATTATTCAGACATCAGAGATCATTTTTGAATTGTTTTTTTTTTTTTTACTAGTGGGTGCGGGACACTATAGTTTATTTTATGAAATTTTGGTTTTACTGTATATATATTCTGGTAAACATTCCCAAAAAAAAAAAAAAAAATTATATATATACATAAATATACACATACATATACACACACACACACACACATATATATATATATATATATAAAATATGTGTCACAATTTCTTCAAGTTAAACCAAACTTATTTTGACAGGTTGCTGTCAAGACCTTTAAGTTTCTGTTTGTATATGGCGATAGTTCTTCTCATATGCTCATGAAGTGACCGTGTTTATGTACTAATATTCGAGGTAGAAGAGGCTGAAAACCTTGTGAGCATCCCGCGTGCTTCGGTATGTGTCTGCGCCATTCATTCACACAGAGACATGCAGAACATGCAGGCTTCATATTTAAATTGTCTTTTTGCAGCTTAATATTCATAGACACTAGTCCATATTGCATTTTGATTTAAGTATACTGATCTACGTTTGATTTATTCATCCAAAATTTGGCAAAGTCCAAGACATTCCGTGTTGCAGAGTAAATTCCATTTTTATGACTGGATTCGGCAATTCCGTCCTGATTTTCCGCATCGCAGAAATCATAGGGCCCTAGTTTTCCACCACGCTGTTACACATGTAGTGTTCCCAGACAAAAATGGTCAGCCTACAAAAACTTCTTCTCAAAATACCAAATATAGAATTCTATTTTTTTTTGCTTCAATAACTTGTTTTCTTTCAATTACCACATGTTTTGTATTTTTTCCTGGAACTGACCATAAACCTCATTTTTTGAGTGAATATTTCCAAAATTATCCAAAAAAGGCTCATAAGCTCAAATCAGTGAGGCCTATGACCAATCAGCTCCAAAAAGAAAAAAAAACCTGTGCCTATGAAAAAATATCAAGTTGATAAAGACTGAATCCAAGATAGCATCCAAGCCATTTTTCACCAGAACACCAAAGTGTCATTTCAGTGTGTGTTTGCGTTTTCTTACCGGACTCTGTAGTATCTGTGTGACCCTTTTCTTCTGCTCCATCATGTTGAAGTCTTGTCGCAGGTCGGGCGACATGTTACGCGCGCGCAGGTATTCAGGGTCGTTTTCGTTGATGCGGTCAAAGTAGCCCTCTCTTTTCCCCATGGTGGGGGGTGGAGGGGTCGTCACCACCTCCTGTCTCGACTCGCCACTCATCTCTACTGTATTTTCCTGCTGTTTTCACCTGGAGAGAAAGAGAGAAATTTTGATTGAATATGTCACTCATGAAATATCTCTAAATACTTATTTTTGCATATCCCTCGTAAACACCTAACAAAACATACTAAACTGACCGAATGAAAAAAAAAAAACCTGTGAGAGGAAGTCTGTGCACTTCATTTGACAGGCAAAACAGTCTCGATCAGTAATGCCCCAAGGACAGACTCATCATCCCACACAAACACACACGTAAGTCCTCCGATCAATACAATCAAAAAACAGGCAACCGCACATTAGCTGAACCAGCTTGCTGAGAGTATCACTATTCACGTTGGACTACGTTCTTTATTCACCCTCGACAAAAAGAATAGAGTGGCTGTCCCGCCAACAGTGAAGGGTGGCGTCAGGTCAACCAACAGGAGGGCAGCACTATCCTATAACACTATCAGGTTTAGTTAAGCCTGTTTTTTTTGTTTGCTCTCTCTCACATAAACACTATTGTACCAGACATGTGGATTTCTCTGTAGTGCGAGTAAAGCGGAAGAGCATTAAAAATGACAGAGCACTGAATTTCTCCAGATGGCTCACTATTGTGGGTTGGTAAGATTTTTAAAGAAATTAACACTTTTATTCATCAAGGATGCATTAAATTAAAAAGTGGTAATAGGCATTTGTAATGTTACAAATAACTTCTATTTCAAATGAAAGAAGATTTCAACAAAAATACGAAACAGCACAACTGTTTTCAACATTGATGATAATAATAAATGTTTCTTCAGCAGCAAATCAGCATATTAGATTTCTGAAGGATCATATGGCACTGAATACTGGAGTAATAAAATTTAAATTTGCATCACAGGAATAAATTACATTTGAACAATTGCAACAATCCACAAACAATTTCTGAATACGGAAGTCTCGCCCGACCGCAGAGGTGCCTTACATTTCCAGTATCTGGTGTTTCTAGTCAAATTAACATTTTCAGAGCCAATAATATTATGTTAAACCTGCACACATTTTTATATTTAGTTATACTGAAAAAAGTTTTAATTCAGTAGATTTTTTTTTTACCCTGTTTTAACATGGATTTCTATGAAGACTGGAACACAAACGCACCGAAATGAAGTTGGAATCCATCATGGTGCCGCTTATCAGTTATTCAGGAAAAAGGCGGATATTCCTACATTTTTTACTATATTTTTGATCAAACAAATGCAGCCTCAGTGACTATAATGGTATGCTAAAACCAAAAGTGAATTAAATTATTTGCACGAGTAGTTTACATACAAATGCAAAGACGCGAAAAGACGAGAATTCACGCCACGCAATGCAAACTGGACGACGCAATTAGTGCAAACGTGCAATATACGTCTCAATAGCATGTTCCGCGCAAGTTCACAAAATGTAAACTCGAGTGAAAATTTGCATTCTGGTTGTATCAGAATTTTGGGGAGTTTTTTAAAATTGTTTTTGTTTTTATTTATGCAGGTGATGCAGAAAATATCCCACAAGTAATTTAGAGTGAGTAACGCGATGCAAATATTCGCTTCACGTTTGGTGCACACAATATAATAGGGCCCTACGGAATTTTTATTTATTTATTTATTATTTATTTATTTATTTATTTTTTACATTTTTTTACATTTTTCAGGATTTCCATTTTTTCTGTTTTAATTTTTCTAGACTCTGTTTTAATAGTTAAATTAAAAAAAGCAAGTCTAAATAATTGAAATCAAGAAAAGTACACATTTAACAGCAACTTTTACCTTTTTTGCTGTGAAGACCTTTCGTTTCTATTTGTATACAAAATACGATAGTTTTGTCAAATGAAATAGTACAATGTTAGGCACGATGTGAAGCGATGCCTTAGCTGTTCACTTATATTCACTGTAAACCACGGCTTCACGGGGCTTATTGCTTGTATAAAATAGTTATTCCATATGCGTAGTAAGGTTTCACAAAATAAAACAGAGCAAATAAAGTGTAGCAATATTAATAAAAACATTATTCTTCCACCAAACAATGTAGTTCCTCAGAAACAACTGTGGTTGCAACAAAGTGATTGCCAAGCAACACACAGAAGTAAACAAAGGTGTGTGTTTGTACCGTAATCAGAGTTTCCCCTAGGTTACAGCCTTTGGGCGGGGGTGATGCTGGTACCCAACGGGACTTTTTATTCTGTACTGTACTCGCTGTGAAAAAAGAAGTCCCAAAATTCTCAATTTCAACAATTTAAACAATAGTGCTCTCACAATCTTTTACTTTCCCCCCCCAAAAATTTCTTGTGTTTTAATTTTTCTGATAATCAAATGAAGGCATTAAACTTTTTTTATCAAATGAAAATTAAACCTTTTTTTTTTTGTCAAACAAACAGAAGTTTACTGTTAAAATTAATACATGGAAAAAAACTGTGTGAATATTCAGCTTAAAAAGTTACAATAATTATTGTAGTCTTTTTGTCCACAATTAAGTGGCTAATCTTGTAGTAATATTTATTTTTATCATTTAATTGTTTTATTTAAATTTGGCAGAAATAAGAATATATAAAGAACTACATTTTACTGTACAAAAGTAATACAAGACTTACATATTTCTGTTACATGTTAATATCTTTTATTTTGACGGGCTGCCGTTTAGCTTGTTTGTATACAGTATATGATGCTAGTTTTCTTAAATAAAACGGTAAAATTCACATCAAGTGACTCTCACAGCAAGATTAAGTTAGTGTTCATGTAGTCATATAGTGAGACGAAAATCACCGCGAACATCACGTGTGCTTCAGTATTTATGTAGTAAACAAACCCGCGTCTCTGCTATTCATACACACAGAGGCAAACAGAAGATGCAGGATTCATATTTAAACCGTCTTTTGCATTTCAGTATTCACAGACACTAGTGCATATCACAATCCAAATTAAGTGACAGACCAACTTTTGATTCATTTATCCAAAAATCGACAAATTCCTTGGCATTCCATGCTATAGAGTAAATTCCGTTTTTATGAATGGACTCGCGATCCCGTCCGTGTTTTTGCGGAGAAGAAATTATAGACATGCGTCCATGTAGAGACTGAAATGACATGCCGTCATGTAAATAAGAATAATACCATAATGTTACTTAGCTTGTTTAATAAAAGGTTATAGACCTATATATACCTGTTCTATGGGAAAGGTAACCTTAAATGACTTCTGTTTTAATTTGGCGCTATACTGAAAATAAGGGCGCCCCCCTAATATAATGGTAGGGGAAACACTGGTAATTTACAACAGCTTCGAACGTGGCTCAACCAATCAGAATCAAGGATCGGAACTATGCGTTTCATAAATGGTAATTTTTCATTTTAATATTAATATACACTAGTCCATATCACGTTTTAATTTAAGTGTACTGACCTGCTTTTGATTTGTTTCATCCAAAATTCCATGACATTCCGCATTATACAGTAAATTCCATTTTCATAACTGGATTCCGTGATTACGTCTGCGTTTACGTTGCAGAAATCATAGGGCCCTATTATAAGAGACTTCGTTCAAAAACATTAAAAAGAAATCATACAGATCCCAATCATTTTAATGGATTTAAAGTTTATCTGTACAGACGGCATGACCTGAAGAACCATTCATTCATGGGATGAAGCTGGCGATAGAGGTTTCTTCAAATCCCTAATCCTAGATATGAGTAACCTTAACAGTGATGCTTAGCAAACTCCAGTCACTCATCTGGGAATCTTTTCAAATCTCTTCTGCTGTCGTGCCAGACAGTGTCAGGCATTTCCCAGGCCTCGTAAAAGCTTTCACCTGTACCTCTCTAGGCTTTCACACTCGCTCTCTTCTGCAATTCACTCTGGAGGAGCGGTGGGGGCTTCTTTTCTCTGCTGTACGTTGCTAAGCTGCTCATTCAGGTCAAATGGCACTTGGAAAGATGGTTCAGATTAGAGTCACACAACTCTGCCAGAAAACACGCACACATACAAGTACTGAGGGTGGGCTCAATAAAAGAGCCCGAGCCAACAAGCGGCAATACTACACCACACATTTTTAGGCATGTGAATACACGTGCAAGAAAACAAAAAGCCTATTAACCTGAATAAGAGTTGCATGCTTGGTGGGAAAAGCCAAATAAACAAAAACAAATGCTAAAATAGATTAAATAAATCTAAAATGGGGGAGCTTAAAGGGACGCCGCTTAAGTTTTTTATCCTGTCAAGAAAACTAACCACACATGTAAACACAAAGCTCACGTGTTTCAATTCATGATGCAATATTTAAATCTAGCAAGCACTAGCGACAACTGTCATATGCTGACGGGTGACGACATATCCAACACACCCACCCAGAAACAGAAAGACAACAAGCAGGTTGCCAAGCCTGCAAGGCAGAGCTATGGACAACTCTAGACAATGACAAGAACAACAGGTGGGTGGATATTAACAGATAATAACCACAGTATTTGTCCCTTTAAAGTCCAAAAATGCAGTTAAGCCAAAGCCGTTATGATCGCCTTTCTTCTACAAAACATTCAGTTAAATGTTTACGATGCTATTTCCCACAGAAAGACTAAACGTTTAAAAAGATTAAACGTTTAACAAAAATAAGACCCTATGAAATACTTTTTTTTTTTCTTAAATTCAGTTTTATTTTTTGTTATCAAATTCTTTGTTTTCCATTAATTTTCTGTATTACATTTTCACAATTAAAATAAATCAAAAGCATCTCTAATTAATTAATTTATATTATTATTTTATTATTATTATTTTTTTTTGTTTAGAAATACTCTTGTGTATTTGCATTTTGCTGATTTAAAAAAAAAATCTGGTAAATACTTTTTTTTGGTAAATATTCAAAATAATGTAAAAACTTAAAATTAAACATAAAATGATATTTTAATAATAATTGTATTACTTTTTTTTACCAAATTTTGTTTTCCATTAATTTTCAGATTCCATTTTCAAAATTTAAATAAATTAAACATCTCTAAATAATTAATTTTATAAAATAATATAATTTATTATTATTTTTATTTAGTTCTTTTCAGGAAATACTCAGTTGCGTGTATTTGCATTTTGCTGAATAATAATTTTGTAAATACTTTTTTCTGGTGAATATTAAAAAAAAAAAAAAAAAAAAAAAAAAAAAAAAATGTATTAGCTTCTTCTACAAAACATGAAATTACCGTTCATGATGCTATTTCCCATAAAATGAAAGTGAAACTGGAATGGCACCTTTTTTTTTTTTAGGAAAAAGATGCATGAACCGATAAAAAAAAAAAAAAAAAAAAAAAGTCACAGTAAAAATATTTATACGTATTTCTATTTTAAATTAATGCTGCATACACAGGAATCCTGAAAAAAAAAAACACTGATAGTGATTTCTAAAGGATCATGTGACACTGAAAACTGGAGTAATGATGCTGGAAATTCAGCTTTGCATCACAGGAAAAAAGCTGTATTTTAAAATTATAATTTGCAATAATAATACAGTTTCTACTGCATTTTTAGCAAATGAATGCAGCCTTGGTAAGCATATGGGACTTACTTTAAAAACATTTTTTTTTTTTTTTTAAATCATACTGGCCACAAACTTTTGAACAGTAATGCAGTCAAACGGACCACTTTTATGCTAACTTCTGACAGTACAATTTTTGCATCAAATAACCATTTTAAACTTCCCACCATCTGTTGAAAATAAACTGCATACTGGAAATATAATCTGCCAAATATGACTCTGGGACAGACTACAGACGTCCCATACATGAAATTATATAACCCTGACTGTCAATCTCAGCTTATCGACCGCTTTGTGTAAAGCAGTATGTTGATCTGGGACGTGTTGTTGATTGTTTCAAACTGTCAGGGTGGGTGTACAAGAAAAACAAAGGAAAAAAAAAAAAAAAACAGTGGGAAATGAGAGGAAAAAAAAATGGGGAGGATCCTCAATCCTCACTACAACAGCTGTTCGCCCCTCTGAATACAGGCAATAATGAAGTGCTGTGCAGGATTTCTCTCGCATAGACCGGGAGCGAAAGCAGTGCTGCAATAGCAGAAAGGACACTAGTAATACAATAGCCACACAAGACAATAAAATACACTACAGGGACACCAGCAGTACGAGTCACAAGATTCACAGTGTGTCCTATAGTCAATGGCTCATTGTGTAGCAGCTTTCTCTCATAGTTTAGAGTGACAGGATTCCCATTTCAGATAGCAAACCACCTTCAAATGAGTCTTTACAATCACAACTTATCAATCACATCGTCTCCGACTGAGCTTTTGCACTTTTAACATACAAACTCGTTCTACAAACAAACAAACAAAAACATTTTTAACGAATGTCATGACATTCGTATATTTATAAGTGAGTCCTAAAGTACTTTTAAGTACACTGTACAGTGCGCCGCCCCCACACCCCCTCATCGTCGTTAGTATGCACTACTATTTCTCTACTTATCTTTAGCAGCTCTATAAATAGGGCGCGAAAGATTTTTGGACTCAGATTTCAGTCGCGGCACAAGGGTCTCACGCTCAGAATAACGGACAAGGTAAGCGGAAAAAAAAAAAAACAGTAACGTACGCTATAAACTCAGAGGAGATGCTACAAAAAGCGTTTAGGATTTTAAAAACACCGAATGTTTATGTACAAGTCCCTATTATGTAGCTTTCAACGATGTTGTAATTACATCCAACGATTTGTTTTATCTACTCAACCACAAAACTTGATTCCAAACGACAGTTGGTCTTCAAAACATACCCCAGAAAACAAAACGAGGTATTTTCTCCGAATTTTACACCGTTAAACTCACCTGTTTGCTCCTCACAGAGTGAAAGTCCAGTGAGCGCTCCAGCGCATCTCTTTCATTCCCGCCTCAAGAATCCCAGATTACCTCAGAGGATTAAACACGACAAAAAACGTCTCCAAACTCCGTAAACAGTCCGCAATTCCACTCAGTAAAGCGCAAAATGCAACTCTCTCACAACGACACTCCTCTTGCCTTGTAAAAGGGGGATTTTCAGTTGCACAGCGTGCGTGTGTTTGTACGTGGGAGTGTGTTTGCGAAGCTCTGCTTGTGGAGTGAGAGAAACTGAAGCGGTCATGTGACTAACTAATCCGCCCCTTCTCTGAGCGCACGAATGGGATCGACCAATCGGAATGTAGGATACCTAGTATGCCCCGCCCACTAGTGTCCCAGCTAGAAGAATTAAAGGTCAGTGTTTACGATACTCGGTGTATGTGAGACGGATATAAACGACTGGACTGTATGACAGAAATCCACACTGTAAGTGAATTACACGAGCGGTCAACACATTAGAAGAACACAGTTGTGATTCAAAACAACCTTGTAAAAATTCTGTTAGGTTAACTGGCAATACAAAATATGAACGATAAGTATGTCGTGTTGCACTGCATTCAATTAAAGTTTTCTATGCTGTGGATTACCAGACAACAATTTAGACTTGTTAGTTTGTAAAAACAAGCAAAATTTGCATTTACTGTAGTACATATATAATGGAGGTCTATGAGGCAAGACACAAGAGTGGATTACAAGCAGAAGCATGCAGATGATATATATATATATATTTTTTTTTTGCAGAGTCAATTAATTTTAGTGTTTAAAGACGTTAAATTATCAACTGTTCTTTTAGCAACCAGACTACTTTTCTATGCAAATTTATGGTATGCGTATTGATGTAGCTCCGCCCCTTTTCAGCGCTGCGCTCATTGTCTTCTGTCTTCCATTGTTTTTTCCACAGTTTAAGGTAATTTATGAATAAACAGCTAGTTTTAAAATCTACTGACATTTATGACAACTGCTTCCAACATTAGTTAATTTTCTAAAAAAACAAAAACTTCACCAGCTAATACTCAACTACAGCGATGATTTAGAGTGTTTTCACAATGCTTCATTATTCGGCCATATTGGCGGCACTTAACTGAACAAATCTTGCATATTGTGCTGATTATTGCTTGTCAGTTATTGTCATGTTTTGGGCTGTACTAATCAGACCTGGAAGAACATTTGGAGTACAACAGACAGCCAAAAGTTATATCAAATCCAGGAGAAGAGTGCAAAAAATCTGTCTGAGGAACAAAGGGCGTTTGTGGTTGGCCAAATTGAACCAGGATTTCCAGGGCAAAAATCTTAAAATATTGGCATTTGTTCTTGTCATTTCTGGTTAGGTAGGAGAAATATTAGGCTAATATGTTAAGTAATACTGCCCGTACGCATCTTTACCACCTATTAACTTTAGTTTGTCAAAGTATTGCGCCCTTTTCAGCTTACTAAGTCATTCTCTATATGATTTAGCTGCTTCTGCACATCTTCAATGGTTTAGACAGCATACATTAGCAGAACAATGTATTCAGTAATACATTAATCATACAATCAATGCTGTTGTTTACATCCAAGTATCGCCAATACAGCCGAGCATGAAAGGGCCTTTACAGTTGACAAAAATGTAACTTGTGGGTTTTTTGTTATTAAAAATAAATCAACAAGCCCAGCCCAGGTGAAAAAAAGTAACGCAAAAGTAACATAATGCATTACTTTCCATAAAAAGTAACCAGATAACGCAATTAGTTACTTTTTTAAGGAGTAACTTGCTGTAACTTTCCTCAACAGTGTTTACATATAAAATTATTTAAAATATATATTAAACCCTTCATAACTGGCCCCTAAAAGCATCCAGCACAAGTTAATAAACAAAACTGTATAACCGTTTTCCCACCACCTGCCATCCAGAGGGTTGGAGACGCTTTAAATTACATACTGACTTTCTGACAACCTACGTATTCTGTTAGTCAGTTTGTTTGTATATGTCTGTAACACAATTCCAGACTAGAACATGAGGTCAGGGTTAGCATGGCCTAGTTAGCGTCTGCAGGTAGATGGCATAGTGTTCTATGCCTTTCTATATTTTGTCAAGAAACATGTAAAACCACAAATATTGTATTATATTACAGTAGATATTTTAACATTTTTGTGGACTTAAACGGGTAAAACAGGTATCAAAAGAGCAGACACACGTCAGACACAAATATCCCACTCATAAATCTCTCTCTCCTTATCCTGTCAACGTAAACATGCAGACAAACATAACTCAGACGTACAATACACACATCTTATCTCAGATGACATCAGGGAAGTAAGGATCATTCCTCTTATATGACTGTTGTGTACATAGACATTCAATAGTACAGTAAAAACGTAAAAACAAAAAAACCTGCCACTTAAGAAAATGTAAAAATTCTGCGCAATTTCATAGACGCACTAAAAAAAGCCAAAGTGAACCAATAACTTTCATTCAGAAATGAGAGATAAAAAGAGAGAGACAGGCCGAGTCAGACAGACTATAAATAAATGCTTTCCATGAGACAGTTCACAAAAGTCCAGTGGGAGGACAGTCAATCAGATTGACAGCCAGAGGACATCCAGGCAAAAGCGAGCGGAAAATCTTTGTCTCGTGGTTTGGCTTGAACTAAAGCCTCACTTTTATGGAGACTATGCCCTGTTATCGCTCCCTTTTTCCCACAATTCCCTCTGCCTACTATTTGACTTGAGCAATACCAACAGAACAGGTGCAAATGTGTGTGCGCACTTCCCTGTGGTCTTACACAAACACACGCCATCACTGTTTACCCTCTTTCTCTGATGGTTCTGCTCCATGTTTCCCACAGGTATCCCATTGTACAAGGCCTGCGCACATTACGTGATGCAAAAATGTTGGAATGCAAACACAAGACCTCATCGTAGACCACTTTCCTCTTCAGTACCAGACATCCGGGTCTTGCACTCGGTTTTTACACAGTTTGATATTCCTTTCATACGTACTTAAGTCACCTTAATACAGTGTTGCCAGGTCTGCGGTTATCCCGCGTAATTTGGCTACTTTAACACTTCCGCTGTGGGTTGACGCAACCCCAATAAAGTGATATTTAGCCCCAGGAATGCAGATTTTATAAGGGGAACCCTGCCAAAAAAAAAAAGTGTTTTACCCCCCATACATGATTTTTACCATAGGACTCCCTCCAAAACGCAACTGGGAGGGTTTTCTTGTGGAAACCTGGCAACCCTGCTTTGATAGCTCCTTTTTAGAACACCATCAGTCCTTATCACTGCTAAGTGTCAAGGAACTGTTTGCGTTCGGTGTGAAACCTATTGTTTGCACTAATAAAACTGTAAAATATAGCCTGCAATTGAGGCTTTGCACTCACACACATTGTTGTGATATCAAATCAGGCCATCATTTCTCAAGTTTCATCGTAGTATGGCTCTTTTTGTGTGATCTCTCAGGGAACGGCAGAATCATTGTGGCCGGAGGCTAATATTTAACCCACCCTGACTTCTGAACAATGCAGACAGTGTATGTCGAACAAATTTTCCACACAAACACACACATTTAAACACTTTTACTGAACCTGCAGGTAAACTTGGAACTGAGACAAACTCATTAAATTGGTGATCTCAAGCATTTCATAAGATCATGAACACACACAAACGGCATCTAAAAGAGACTGTCATGACTCTGGTATTGAGGGATAGAAATGAACTCATCAGGTAAACTAGGTCGGGAGTAGTAAAAATAGATGGGTAAATGCAAATATCATGGTCTAGACATGAAGACGCATTAAAAGTAAAATCCTGTGTGTTTCATTAACCATTATTTTGGTGTAAAAGCTGTCTACATGAAACATGATTTAATAGTTAATTTCAGCGATTTTGTGCCAGATTCATTTTCTGTTATTTAGACTGGGCAACGATTAATCGTAATTAATCACGATTAATCACATCCAAAATAATTTTTTTTGTGTACAAAATATATGTGTGTGTGTATATTTATTACGTATATAAATACACATACATGCACGTATATATTTTTAAGAAAAATATGTTATGTTTATATTTTAAATATATTTATATATAATGTAAATACGTGTAAATATTTTGAAAATACATACTGTATGTGTGTGTCTTTATCTATACATAATAAATATACACAGTACACACACACACATATATTATGTACTAGGGTTGCACGATATATCGTATGTGATATTCCTGCACATTTTGTCATTAAAGCCGGTTCTATAATCAGCAATAAATCTCCATCACATGCATACTTTTAGATAGAGCGGCGTCAATACACAGAGCCGCAGTTCACCAATAAGCTGCGTAAAACCACACAGATGATATAATCGATATTATACATCAATATTATCAAATCACGCTGCGATAACAAAGTTGCTTGCGTAGCTTCTCAGTGAACTACGGCGTAAATGCTGCTAAATCTGAAAGCACTTGTAAATACCAAATTAAATGTTTTTATTTAAAACTCAATTCATAACTTCAGTCGAGTGATTGAAATAAATCCTTTTGTGAGATGTGGCTTCTTACACAGAATAAGGCGCGCAAAATATTTTATAGCATTCTAAGCAGTAATAAAAGCAATGTCAAATAGCACTGCATTATTACTGTATTATAATTTTCATTATAAGTCAGATAAACCATATATTGTCGTAGTTGTGTGTTTATTAGTCACGTTAAATCAATGAAAGCAGTTAAATCTTCTGTTTATTCAGCTGCAGCGATCGTTATTTCCTGGATTCTTCTTCGGGGCATATTTGGAGTTTCCGCACGAGAGCGCCCTCTGGGCTTTGGATGGTGATTTACTACTGATCACAGAACCGTGCTTCACTGACAAGATGCGCACATGAATATCGCAGCTTTTCTTAATATCTTATCATGCAGCCCTATTCTGTACACAAAAACTTATTTTGGATCTAATTAATCGCGATCGTTGCCTAGTCTAAATAATAGAAAATTAATCTGGCACAAAATCGCTAAAATTAACGATTAAAATTATTAAATCATGTAGACAATTTTTACAATCTTTTCTAAAAATAAAAACATTTATTTTGGATGCGATTATTCACGATTAATATACACAGAATATAATTTAATAATGCAGTGCTGGTCAATGATTAATCGTGATTAATGGTTGCCCAGTCTAAATAACAGAAAATGAATCTGGCCTAAAAAAAAAATCGCTGAAACTAACTATTAAATCAATTAGATAGCTTTTCTAAAGCTTTTTATTATTATTTTACAAGCTTTTATAAAAAAAATAAAAATAAAAATGTTTATTTTGGATGCAATTAATATACACAGAATATAATTTAATAATGTAGTGCTGGTCAGCGATTATTGAGATTAATCATTGCCCAGTTTAAGAAAATTAATCCGGCACAAAATCACTGAAATTAACTATTAAATCATGTAGACAATTTTTACAAGCTTTTATAAAAATTTTTTTTTTGGATACGATTAATCTGGTCAATGATTAATCGTGATTAATCGTTGCCCAGTCTAAATAGTAGAAAATGAATCTGGCACAAAATTGCTGAAATTAACTATTAAATCAATTAGATAGCTTTTATAAAGCTTTTTTTTTTTTTACAAGCTTTTATAAAAATAAAAACATCTATTTTGGATGCGATTAATTGCGATTAATATACACAGAGCACAATTTAATAATGTAGTGCTGGTCAACAATTAATTGCAAGTAATCGTTGCCCAGTCTAAATAATTAAAAATGAATCTGGCACAAAATCGCTGAAATTAACTATTAAATCATGTAAATAGCTTTTATAAAGCTTTTTTTTTTTAACAAGCTTTTATAAAAATAAAAACATTATTTTGGATGCGATTAATCACAATTAATCATTGCCCAGCACTATATTATTAAATTATATTCTGTGTATATCAGCTAACAATCATCCGAATCTCAAAATATCACAACCAAAACACCCAGTTGACCACTAGGCTACTTTCAAAACAAGACAAGTGGATGCATCTTCTGTAAAAACACATTTTTACAGTAGACAAAGGTATTGGTATTCTTGCATATCAGTATCATATTTTCATCTTTGTCAGTCAGCCATACAGTAAAGTTCATGGCTGATGTACAAGCGCGTGCCAAGATCCGCCTGTAGCTTTGCAGTTTAACCTGACAGCCGTCAACGAATTCCCCAAGTGTAAGAAGCATAACATAAAGAGCAACCTTCCTGAAAACACGCACACAGTAGATAAACAGTCTCTGCTTTATCTTTGCATGTCGTCATTTTTCCGATTCTAAACATAACTTGTAACAATTACCATGGAAATGCACAATAGATAAACAAACTCACGAACGCACAACCTTATCTCACATAGATCTGGATATTAAAACATGGGCTGGATAAAAGTGACATTACCCTCATATTTTGTCCAAAATCTGACCTGCTCAAAAAGTAAAAGGTGAAATTTCCTGCTAGGTGCACCAACTTTTCCAATAACAACGGATGCAGCTTGACAAACACTGTAGTTTTTTACTCATCCGTGAACTCTCTGTGATTGTATGCTCTATCGGGAGTGAGTTCCTCAAGGGAACTGGTTTTACCTTGAACTGTTTGAATTCAGAGCCGATTTCCGATTGTTTTAATTCAGTCTGTTTCAGAGCATCACAGGATGCAAAAACAGACTTTAAAAAGAACATAATGGAAAACAGGAGTTTCCTTGCTCTTTTGAAATAAGTCTGACGTACAGTTTTGTCATACTTTAAAGTTTACAATCAAAAGAGCCCCCTCCTTCATCCACCCAAACCATTTATGGACACTTGGAAACCTATAAAAACAGCACAGTAGATAAGTGTAGAATATAGCCACTTTAAGCAAAAAAGTTACCTAAGACTGTGAAACTCCTCCTTGAATAACCTTAAGTACTAAAAAGCCGGTACATTCTCATCTTGCTACAGATCTGCGTTTAATTAGCTATCCTATTATTCTGAAAGCGGATTAAAGCCATTTCCGAATAAAGTAGTGCCAACATTAATTTCATACTAATAACCTTAGCTCACTCTCTCATTCATGTTTAGGGATTGTGTAATGGCTGATGACAAAGAGAAACACGTTGCTCTCATGAAAGCCACAAAAAAGACGTCAAGCTGTAATTCTGAATAATAGAGACGGCAACCATTTACAATACAAGTGGTGCTGTTAGCACGTATACGATTTTGCTAAATCACCTGACTTCCTTTTGCTAGAAAATAGACTGAAAACTTACATACACTGATGCACACATTACTGAAGTGAAACAGTAACTAAGTCAATCAGTTAATTAAGTGTTTTGAGGTAATTAGTCAATTTTAATTGTGTTATTTGCAAATCAACTCATTGACTCACAGAGTCTTTTTCAGACCATCAGGTACTCATTACAGTTTAAGAACCACTGGATGCACTAACTAAACAAACACTAATAAGCACCATATTACTGATCCAGTAAAAACTTCCTTTCCCAAAAGAAATATCAAACAACCATTCACCCATGTGTAATAAGCCTCATTTTGTGATGAAGCTGATAAATAAACTGTTAAAGAGGATGTTTGTGTGCTGCTATGTATCACATGGCACTGCTGTGACTCTCTATGTCATGACCACACAAGTTCAAGCCCCTCGGGACAGAGTCATTTAAGAGGAGCAGATTAGATCCTGATGGTAAATATCACATGGTGCTATCAAACCTGTTCGTAGTAGGAAATCTTGGCTTTAGAGGAACTGAATCACTAACATACATATAACTTCAATTAGTGGCTAATTAGTTGCAGTCACAATGTAAACCCTCCAATAATTTACAAGTCATCATTTTCCATTTGTCCAAGAGAACGACCAAGAGAATTACTAACAGAACCATTAAGAACAGTAATCGTCAAGTGGAATTGGAAATGGAACCAGAATCTGTGATTTCAGACCATTTCCCGTTACCAATTCCAGATCTCAGCTAACTTTTTTAATTATGTGATATCAGCATAATCTGATCTGGCTAGGCCAGGTTCAAAACATTACTTGGTGAACTCCGAAACGAATGGAATGTTAACAGGCAACCTTTAGCACAGCATAATAAGCATCTCACTGTCCCTGTGGAGCCATTTCAACATTTCTGGCACGGGAATGAGTAAATAAAAAAAGAATGAATATTAGAGAGACAAAGGGAACAAGAGGCTCATTCACATCTGCAGATGCCATTGTTGCAATCTGAAAAATTTAATTTCACAGTCACATGTCCATTGTAGGGTCGAGAGAGATACGAGAGAGATGATTACCGTAAGTTCATGAGATGGCGCTGAACTTCTGACCTTGACTAGGACTTGTGACAGTAGATTTGCAACAATATTAAACTGCAACAATTAAAGCTTGCATGGATGAAGGAAAGGATGACTGTTTCCTGGAAAGGTATCGCACAGTCAGGAAAAAGAAACTGTGTGTGTGAGAGAGAGAGACAATGATGTATTACCCCATGAGCCAAAAGACTTTCTCACAAGTTTTGTATGACCACTCCTCTGCACACACAAACACACACACATGTTGGGTTTACATGTTTTATGGGGACATTCCATAGGCGTAATGGTTTTTATACTGTACAAACCGTATTTTCTATCGCCCTACACCTACCCTACACCTAAACCTAGCCCTCACAGGAGACTGTGCACACTTTTACTTTCTCAAAAAAACTCATTCTGCATGATTTATAAGCCTGTTTCCTCATGGGGACCTCACAAATGTCCCCACAAGGTCAAAATTTACTGGTATTACTATCCTTGTGGGGACATTTGGTCCCCATAACTTGATGAATACCAGGTGCACACACACACACACACACACACACACACACACACACTTCAAAACATCTGCTGTCCACTCAGCCGAACTATCAGAGGTTTCCAGGGAGACAAACACAAACAGTGGAGATGTATGTTGCGGCCTCACCTCGTACCCTAAGAGAGCAATCAACCTGGGTAAGTACCCTCCTCCCCTTCCTTTAAACTTCACATATGGTTCTCTTTACCATCTTCAAGGGACTCATATATAGAAAACATCTCAAACACACGATAACATAAACCATGTGTACAAAAGCTTTAAGAAGTAATGGAGCAAACGTGCAATTATATAGGATGATCTTCCGTCTTCTGTCTTCCTTCTTCGTACGAGACCTCAAGTCGAGCCCTTCGCCAGATTAAGACATTACTATCAGCCACCTGCTACGAGTAACTAGCTAGAGGTGAAGATTTTCATAGGCGTCCCAAAGGCGTGAACAAATACATGCTAGGTCATGAACTTGACCTTTGACCCTTTCAGCCACTAGATGAAAGAGTAATTTGTAGGATGAAGGGTTACTGAGAAGAATTACGAGCTTTCTTTCCTCTGGGTCTCTTTGTGTTTTCAAAGCACACTGACTGAGTGAAGGAATCATGCAGAACTTTCTCCTACGCGGTCGTCATGTCCCGCTCAGGAATTCCCCCCAACTGAAGAAAAAAATTTTCAGGAGATCTCATCTGAAAAGCAAGAGAGCCTTCTGAAAGGCTTAAACACTTTGGGCTTGTTTTGAATAGTCAAGCTACAAGCAAGTTTGGATGCAGGCGATCAGCAAAGGTTGTAGGTGCAATAATGGGTTGCTCTAGTAAGACAAAAAATGATGGAGGTTTCAAAGTTCAGATTCTGCAATCAGGAAAGGAAGAAAGAAAGTGATGTGTGGCCATGGTCACCCATACTCGGAATCTATGCTCTGCATTTGTCCCATCCAAGTGCACACACACACCCCGAGAGCAGTGGGCAGCCATTTTTGCCGCGGTGCTCGGGGAGCAGTTGGGGGTTTGGTGCCTTGCTCAAGGGACTCACCTCAGTCATGGAATTGAAGGTGCTGGACATTCACTCCCCCGACTTACAATCTATTCCGGTATGAAGACTCGAACACGTGACCTTCGGGTTTCAAGTTTGACTCTCTAATCATTAGGCCACAACTGGCCACAAGATGATGGCCCTTCACCCAAACAGGGACTTGAACCCTGGACCCTCAGATTAAAAGTCTGATGCTCTTCTAATTTAGCTATCTGGGCAGAAAATCCCACTGCAATAGGCAAGAGGTGTAACTGACTGGAGAATATGGCTTCAAGGTGCATGAAAAGCAAATGAATTCATGAGGGAAAACTGGGAAAAAGCAAACTGAGAAGGATGCCAACGAAACCAAACAGTGGCTTTCAATACTCAAGTTTGGAATTGATCTCTTTATGATGAAAGGAAACTATGGCTAAGCATTGGCTTTGAAGATAATATATTAATTATCAATGAACTTTTAACTAGCACTGAAAGCTGCAAGGCTCTGCTCCAATCTGGCATGTTTTTAATAGAAGACAGTTCAGCTGGAGGAAGTGAATCAAGTCCCCACTGAGGTGGTTATTTCTCCATTTCTCTGAGAGAACTGTGGATGCCCCACTGTGTATCAATTCTAAACACCCATCGGCAGGGGTTTGGAAAATTCCGGAGCCCCCGTGAAGTGAGCAGAAGGTCAGCTCCAAGCTGAACCAGCAGTAAAGGCCAAGATAGAGACCCATAGACGTCCACTCACCCAGCAGCGGGAGCCATCACTTTCCCTGCCAAATCCATTTATACAGCACTGCCTCCTGCCTAAACACCATTCAGCTAGTACCACAGTTCACGATCAGCTCTTCCCAACCAGATATAAGAGTTTGTGGGAGTTGCTTTGTCCATTCAAGGGAAAACAGGACCTGTCACTAGATTTGCTAGATTTGCAAAACCTCGGAAGGAGAACAGGACAACTAAATAGAGTAGGGACAAGAATAATTGCTATTGCTTGTGCAATCAGCCATTAATGTCTGAGTGGTGATGCGTCCCCGCAGTTCGGACAGGGCAGATCAAGAGAACTGAAGAGACAGAAAGCAAGGAGCCAAACTTCCTGACAGACAAAGGGATCCTGCAGGGTCACAGACATCCAGCCAGTTTGCACTGTCTACTGGGATGACAGGCAAACAGACTGAAGCATGAGTAATATGTGACTCAGAATCAACAAATCCTAAACTCACAAGTCGTCTTTCAGTTTTGAATTCCAGTCCAAAATTCTAGAACATTAAGGAAATAACTGCCATCAAGTTGAACAACATCAAGTCCAAACAATTGTATGCAACATAAAATAAACTTGAGTCATCCCATTTCCCACAAACAGGGATTGTCATCAGGGGGTGGACAACCTGGAATATTGTCCAGGACATGGAGAGTCTCTATAGGGGCTTTCGCATAGAAGGAACCTTTTCATAGTTCCTAGAACTATTGGTGGAAGTACCCGCTTTTTAGAATGTTCACACCGCAGGAACTAGGAATGTATCTAGTTGTAGTAAAACTGTTTGGGGGAACTAAATTAGCTCCTACTTTAGATAAGGGTTTAAAACAGTTCTATAGAAACTACCAGTGCTGCAAGTGTTCGCTGACTGGCTAAACATTGGCTGCTTCAGAGTTTCTGCTGCCGGCGCAAATGCAACCAGGAAATTGGCCCAAGTGGGAAACTGGTTTGTAGAAACCACCATGCTGGCTAGTTCCTAGAACTGAGTTCCTAGATATAGTCTACTCATTAGGACTGCAGACAAGCAGGCCTACTTCTTAAAACTTAATCCCAGACACTGTAAATTTCACCAGTGACCCTGCCCACAAGTACGGAAAATTTGTTCCTCAGGAAGAGCCTTGACAATGGACCACCAATGCACACAGCTGTCACAGTCAAGCTTTGTTGAGCTGGTCCGAAGGGGCACGTCAGTGCCTTTTCAGTGGAGTAGGTTGTGCTCCATCATATGAGTTGTATCCCTCCCAGTGTGTTGATTTAGGACTAAAGGTCACTCCTTCCAGCTGTTTCCTTCAACATCCCATGGAGTGAAGAAGTAATGAATGAGTGTAGACCATTTGGGGGAGGATGGTACTGACTGCTCAAGGGATCTCTCCCTGCAGCTAACTGTAAACACATACACGTGATGCAACCAAGGCAAGTCATTTGTAGCAACAAAGTGAGGATGTGGCCTAAAAAAAAGGTAAGGAAAGTTTTTAGAACTGGATCAAACTCTGTAAAATCCCTTGATACCTTACACCCGTGATGGTGCTGAGGTGATCCAGACAGGTTGTAAAATGTTTCCTCTCTGCAAAGTCGCCCAACATAAATCACCCACCTTGACCATGCCAACTCAAGCATGAAGATATCTTGTCATAAAAAGTGCTGGGTGTGGATCCCACATGCCTTAAAGGCCAAGAGGCTGAAATCTAATCCTGTGCTAGGGAAATGTTTTTTGAGTGTTGAATCTATGCTGAGCCAAATCACCCAGCTCTCCTCAACAGGCTGGGGTTGAGTCACAAGACAACGTGTCACAAAATGTGAGCTTCAACGAGCCTCATAGAGTGAGAGAGGAACAATGAAATAGAGAGTATGAGAGAAAGATCATACTGCAAATGCTGCAATGTATTTCTCAGATGTAATAATTACTTGGGGACATTCAAGGATTCATGGTTTTTATCTGATTTAGCTAACATTTCAAGACAGTTTTGTCCGAAAGTATACAGTACTTCCACACGCAAGTATCAATACCTCATTCTTGAATGTTATTTCATTTCCTACCTTTCTCCCACACATATGTAAATGTACAAACAGGCTACTGGCCTACCTGGCCAGATGAATGTTTTAGCGACAAAGAAACCCTGAGATCAAGAGACAGAATATGAGACACAAGGATTTTTTAAAGGTGAGGCAGCGTGTGTCTGAATTTACTGGTCACTGGTAAACCAATAAAAACCTTCCAGACTGTCTCACGTCTCAGTAGTGACCAATGGGGAGAATATCACTTTCATACAGTCTCTATGATCTCAGTTTCTCTTTTATTTCTCTCTCCCTGTCTCTGTTTAAGGCATCATCTCTCCCTCTCTCAGTCCTGAGCAGTGTATGGATTGTGTGAGCTCAGAACTGGTGGATGACTCTCATATTTCCACATTTTTTGTCCCTGAAATGGATTTACAACATACACAAGGAGATATTAAACACTACACTGTGTCCATTATGGTAGAAAGAGGTCTGGTGACGGTCAGTGGAAAGATCTTTTAAGGACAGCCTGGATAGTGTAATTTTCCCCAAGACTTTAGTCAAGAGTAGATGCAAGTAGTGATTTTATACTTGCTAGACAAGTTCCCTCCTTGATTATAAATATTGGACTGGGAAGTCTCTGCCCCTGCTCCATCTCTTTCTATTCCTTACTGCTGCCATCCCTCCACCCATCCAACCAGTACTAATGCCTCTCTTCTTCCACCTCACTGATTCCCAGCACTCGTTTGTCTTTGCTCTTTGTTTGGCAGAGTGGAGAGGACGGAGGGGTTCAGGCCCCCTCAGAGAGCCTCTCTCTGTCTCCAATGACGGACAGTGCAATACTCTCCCTGCCCCACCCACATATGGAAAAATAAACAAGTGTCCACACGTAGCCACAGAATGTTAATAGCTTCCATAACTCTGCTCTCCACCTGCCAAAATGCAACCAAGTCCATAATACAGATCCTGACGTATTGCATTATACACCATACTGTAAATCTCTAGAGTCAACGACTAGAATTTTCATTCAGAGTCCTGACGCAAACTAAAGTAGACCTTTTTGCAATCAGTTTGAGTGGCCTGGCAGCTCAACCAATGGATAGAAAAAAAATGTGAATGCCATTAGAGGCATACTTTATCTTTAAACTTTCAGTTTTAGATGCAACAAAGATCTGAATAATTTCTAAACGTTTAACCTGAAAGTCTTACAGAGAGATCAGGACTACTTCGTTGTCCGAGGCCTGGAGCCCAACCAAGCCACACTACTGTTGTTTATTTCATAAACAGGACTGTTTACTCACAGAATGTTAAATCAGATGGCTTCTGCAATGAGGTCTGGCCTCAAAACAGTCTCCATAAGCTCCTTCGCTGGGGGTCTTTTGGACACTGGGTGGTCCAGAAGACTCAATATTGAGTTTTAAAGTGGTGTTCCCTTCCTTTCATGACTTCAGCATACAAGAGCTCTTCACGAGCCTGAGGGCCCATTACATTGGAATTCTGAATGGCTGTTTCTAGGGTTTGCATGACTACTCAGTTTTACCCCTTACCTGGTTGTCCAGAAAGTTGTCCAAAACTGCTATTTTTCATAACCGATTGACAAAAGATTCTGTCCATCTATCCTGATCTTGTTTTCTGTGATGCTCAACAGAGGAACACCCAAACTCATGCTGGGTAAATGTTTAGCTTTCCAAAACTCTCTGTGTTGTTTTCCCCTCTCGCCTGTTCCAGCTGCAGAGGAAATGACAATGCTCTAAAAAAAACAACAGCCGGTGCAATTCATAACCTTTATATCTCTCTGTCTCTCTGCAGCTGGTATATCTTGAGCATGGGGTGCTTCCTCAACTGTGAAAGGGTTCCTGACCCTGAAATCTGATGCGTAATAATGTAATTAAATAAAATATTGTGTAACAAATGCTCACGAGGTGGTCAGATGCTTGTTTCGAGAAATCCTTTCAGGCTTTTTGAAGAAAGGCTAAGACTATGACTATGACTAAAAACAGGATTACAGTTTGAGTGAATAAAAGCCCGGATACAAAAAGATGGAGATTAGAAGAGTGACTCCAAGTAATGCATGTGTTAACAGGATCTGAGCAAGTCAGCAATTTATCTTTGATCACTCAAAGCAGCACACAAGTCAGTAGCTATGTTTCCATCACCCTGTTTTTATGCAGATTTTGACGTATCGCATATGATGGACACAACAAATTTAAAAAGAAAATCAATTTGCAAAAACATTTTTACGCTCGCTTGAGGTGGTTTTTGACTTGTGTGAAAAAGAGTTAAAATGCAATAATGGGAGATGGAAACGTGTTCGCTGAGTAAATTCCTCCATGCGCGTCAAAGTCGTCATGTGACTTTGCGCTATGGGACGGCATAACTTGACTAACTAAGGACGTGACGTGGCCCGTACTCTGAATTTGTGCTCTGCATTTAACCCATCCAAGTGCACACACAGACCATGAACACACACCCAGAGCAGTGGGCAGCCATATTGCTGTGGCGCCCGGGAAGCAGTTGGAGGTTCAGTGCCTTGGTTGTGGGATTGAGGGTGGAGAGAGTACTGGTTATTCACCATCCACCATCCACCGACAATCCCTGCCGGACCTGAGACTCAAACCCGTAACTTTCGGGTTACATGTCCGACTCTCTAACCATCATTCTTAAATGCCCGAACAAAGTCTGGCGTCAAACAACTGCCTTCCCAAACAGCAGGCATACATCTCCGAAAGCAATGATTCCATTTATTGTGTTTTCGTATGAGGCGCAAGTAATTTATTATATATAAAAATTATTTTATTCTCATATTTTTTAAGTGATATTTATGGTAATTAATCAGGAAGTGACGATTTTGTTCTCTTTGACTCGTTGGATGGAAAACCGCATGTATTCGCAAATGTTTTACGTGATATTCCAGTTTTGCATACAAGTTAAATTCGCAACTTTGGATGGAAACCCAGCTAGTGTGCGTGTGATATTACTGTACAGATGCAAAAATTAAGTTGATCATTATTTTTATGTCACAGCCAAAAAACGATAAATAGTCAATATTTAAATTCTGTAACAATCTATTTTATTTTATGTCTTTATTGTTATAGGACAGTGTAGATGTGACAGGAAGCGAAGTGGGAGAGATAGAAGGGGTGGGATCAGGAAAGGTCCTCGAGCTGGGATTCGAACTCGGGACGCCAGTTGCCCACAAGATGATCGGCACCAACAAATTCTATCCTTTTTTATGTAAACAAAGTTTAAGTTGCAATGTAATAGAACGAATGATTTTTTTTCTGTATTGTGATGTAAAATGGATTATTGGACAAGGAAAAAAGTAGGGTGGGGTCTTGGTTCAATCCATTGTTTGTTGATTGGATGTGGGAAGAGCTGAATGTGAGCTTACTGTTCATCTCCAATTTTCAAAATCCACTTAAAATTGTCTTTTGAAAGTGTAGGATATTTCTAAAAGATAGTGGGGAGGTGGGTTTGACGGGATACAGGATAGGGAATACTGCTTTACGTGTTCTGGCCTTGTGGTTTCTGGATAACAATGGATATTCCATTTCCCTCCCTGAAGACTCCAGCCGGCTACAGAGGCCCAAAGCTCAGCTTAAAAACTTTGTCATGACTTCATCCCTCCGCTCTCCCACCCTCTTTCTCTGCCTCTTTTCTCGCCCCTTAGTCCTGACTTTCCCTCTGCACTCTCACAGTTCTCTCTCTCTGTCCCCCTGTGGCGATGGTTCACATGCCGTATGTGTGGCCTCATGGCCTGACATTTCCTGTCCCTTTCTTCTGTCAACGCAGCCACAGGGCCGGCTGCTATGTCATGCAAAACATTACATGGATTTTGAACCCACAAATGGTCTGCATAAAGTTTCCTGATTTCAGGGTTTTCAACGTTGCAGTAAGGGGCTCGTGTTGTAATTATCATTTTGTAGTACAAACTGTATCTGTCCATACAATGAAAGTCAATGGGGTCCAAAACTAAAAGTTGCTTTGGACCCCACTGACTTCACTGCAAGGACAAAAACAGTGAAAACATCCTTCAAAAATATTTTTTTTGTTCATTCGGAAACTATGAGCAGATCTTTTTGTGCCTCAGCTCAAATCCACAATCTCCTATGAAGATCAGTGAAGCAGACCAGATGTGGTGCTTTCTGTAAAGAATCGTTCCTTGGATCTGTCACGATATCACTGTCAGCACCGAATCAGACCTGGCATTCTATGTCAGATAGCAAATCTGGAAGGAAATGAGACTTTGAGGGGTTGAATGAAGGAATGCGAGTGGCGTGATAGTGGGACGGGTCGAGAGGGAGTTGGACCAGATCCCCACGCACACCAAAAGTGTCAGTCTTTTTCCAGGTGCGTTACTGACATCTTGGATTAAATTCAATATAGGAAATGCAGGATAATCTGCACAGCATGTGGATACTGGGGTAAAAGCCTAACCGATATATCGGTTAACAGCTGATATCTGACATTTTTAAATTTAGTGATATTGGCTGTTATTGGATGTTTATTGTTAATGCTCATTTCCCATATTTTCTCAATTTAGATTATCTCTGCTGTCATTTAACACTTACTTCAAAATTGTTGTATTTTTATAACACTATTTTTGGAAAAATGTTTGCATATTTTCAAATGAATATCTTTTTTCATATTGTACATTAGAATGTTTTGATGATTAAATTCACTTGTAGCATTTAAAGTAACTTAATTTAAAATTAATTTTAAACTTTTTTTACCATTATATTGCTAAGTTAAGACGAAAGACTATAGAATTTAATGAAACGGCATATTTATTGGTTATCGGTCACTATATTACAATAATTATTGGGTTATTGTATGGGCCAGAATTATTATACTAAGAACAAAACCAAAAATATAGGAATGTTGCAATACATTGCATATACTTACAATTTTATAACACTATTTTATTGCTAATCTATTTAGACAAAACACTAAAACTAAAACACTAAAATTTAATTATCGGCATATTTATTGGTTAGCGTCATAATATGACAATAATTATCGGCCTATTGTATGCACTAGAATTATTATATTAAGAACAAAAACTAAAATATAAAAATGTTGCATAAAATTGTTGCATATCCTTATTTTATAACACTACTTCTTGCAAAATGTTTGCATATTTTAAAATGAATATTTTTTTCTTCATTAGAATGTTTTGATGCTTAAATTCAATTGTATCTTTTAAAAATCACACTTCAAAATTTAATTAAAAATTAATTCATTAATTAATAATAAAATTAATTATTGCCAATTTATTTAGAAAAAACACTATAAAATTTATTATTGGCATATTTATCCATTAGGGGCCATAATATGACAATAATTATCAGATTATTGCATAGGCCAGAATTATCATATTAACAACAAAAACAAAAATATAGTAATGTTGCATTACGTAGCATATTCTTATAATTTTATAACACTATTTTTGGCAAAATGTTCACATATTTTAAAACGAAGATCTTTTTTTTAATACTGTACATTACAATGTTTTGATGCTTAAATTCACTTGTAGCTTTTAAAACAACTTTTTAAAATTTAATTTAAAATGAATTTAAAAGTTTTTTACCATTTTATTTATTTACTTAGAAAAAAGACTGCAGAATTTAATTATCAGCATATATATATATATAAGAATGTTGCATTACATAAACTTTTAGACGTGCCCAAAAGAACTGTATATTGCTACAAGGAAACCTGATTAACTCCTGCATCACCATAGTCCTCCAAATGAGCTCCAAGCGAAACCAGACGTGTATCCTCATGGGTCAATCCCTCTTCCTGCCAAATCAGGCTCTGCCATCCTAAATCAAACAAAACTTGGCCTGATGACACCAAAATAACTTCAGTGCAGTGCGTTCATAAACCCTTTCTGTACAAAAACTCATGTTTTTCTTTGATTGTTGCAAGCATGTCGCATCTACATCACTGCAGAAGAATGCCGTGAGTCCCGGCCCGTGAGCCCAGGCCCAGCCCAAATCCATTTGGTTCAGTTTATCATGGAGCCTGACTCCACATTACTCAATCTGTCTCACACAAACACATTAGTCTACACACTCTGGGGGCTACGGCCCGCCAAGAAATACACACACAGTCACACAGACACACAACCATATGTTACATGCACACCTGCAAATACAAAGGGAGAGGGAGGTTTCCTGTTGTTTAACTTTAAATTGAAGTTAGAGTGATCAAATGACTGAAGGACAGGAGAGACTGAATGAAGGGAATGTTACATAACAGTACACTCAATGCATCATGCATGCCTCTTACCATCAGTCACATGACATCTCAGGTTAGGATCTGTCCAGTTACAAATCATGATTTGATATTTGCTTGCAGATGGTATTAGGGGAAGGACTTGAGTGAAAATGATCTACAATCCCAAAGAAGAACCCAAAATGATTGCAATATATATTACAAGAAATATCTTCAAGCTAAACTAAGGCAATACTTATGACGCTCAAAGTAGTGTTGAAAATATCACAGTACTACAGAGATGTACTATTAAATAACTTATAATTTATAACCTTTAGTGCCAGTGTAAATTTCAGATTACAGTTTAAAAAGCAAAAGTAATAACGTAAAGTAATTTACTCCAAGCATTGAAACCACAGGCAACTGGATACTGTATGACCTTTGGCAAAATGCAAAATTTCTCTTGAAGTGTAGCTTTTAAATCTCTTGGGATGGTTGTCAGGAATTTTAGTAATGGGAAAAGCTCACTCTCTCTAGTTTATTGACTCTTTAATGGCATCTGTGCACATATATGAGTAGCTCTGGGGATTCTGGGATGTGTGGGCGGAGCTTGTGAAGCTGAGTGATAGCATCTTTTCACAGTGTAAACGGGATAAATGAATGATTTACGTTTAGCCCGAGGCCTCAGGAGCGAGCTCTTCCGCTTTAGCGGTGCTTGACATGGTTGTCGTCATATAGGGCAAAACTTGTTCATAATTATACATCTTCATGAGGGTTCACACGCTTGCATGTGTTTTAATTTTTTCAGCTTAAACTTAGGACAGCACACATTTTTCATTCACTGTGACAAGACAAACAACTATGCGTGAACACTGCAATTTGTGGTTTTGTTTTCTTCAAGTAATCAAGTATCTCAACATGTTCCTATTTCAACACCAACAGAACTTAAAAACACTTTACATAAATGACACTACAAGTGTGAATCTGGAAACAGTAAATACTACATGAAAACAAAAAAGAAAGGTCCTTTTCAAAGCATATTTCCAAAATCACTGGATAGATATGACAGAAATGGGTATCTATGACAGCTGTGATTTATGTAAAAGCAAAAAATATGCCTGTTTGTCACCTGAGTTTGGACCATGGCAAAAAAAAAAAAAAAGACCATATTTGCTTGAATACCACATAACTCGAAAGAATGGAAAGAAACATCTTTCAGTTAAATTGTCCTTGCAGGTTGCATGCAAAAACAAACATGCAACACCAACCAACATAGTGTAATTTATAAACAAATGACTCTATGAACCATTTTTATGGACTCAAATACATATAGTGCAAGCTGTGTAGTCTGAATCCCTAAACAAATGACTCTTATGAACCGGTTCTTTTCAGTGACTCAAAAACATACACCACAAGCAGTGTCATCCAAATTCCAAAACAAATGACTCTAATGAACCAGTTCTTTTTAGTGATTCAAAACAGCACAGCCAGAGTAGTCTAAATCCCAAAACAACTGATTCTTATAAACCAGTTCTTTTTGGTGATTCAAAAACATACTGAACGAGCAATGTAGTCTATATCCCTAAAACAAATTTCTCCTATAAACCAGTTCTTTTTAGTGACTCAGATACACACAGGACAAGCAGCGTCATCTGAATCACTAAACAAATGACTCCTATGAACCAGTTCTTTTTAGTGACTCAGATACACACAGGACAAGCAGCGTCATCTGAATCACTAAACAAATGACTCCTATGAACCAGTTCTTTTTAGTGACTTAAAAAACATACAAAGCAGTGAAAAAAAAAAACACCAAGTAGTGTCGTCTGAATCCCTAAACAATTAACTCCTATGAACCAATTCTTTTTACAGACTCAAATACATATAGTATTAGCAGTGTAGTCCAAATCCCTAAACAAATGACTCCTATGAATCAGTTCTTTTCAGTGACTCAAAAACATACCAAACGAGCAGTGTAGTCCAAAATCTCAAAACAAATGACTCTTATGAACTGCATCTTTTTTGGACTCAAAAACAGCACGAACAGTGCAGCCTGAATCTCTAAATGACTCCTATGAACCAGTTCTTTTACAGACTCAAATACACAATAGCACAACCATTGTAGTCTGAATCCCTAAACAAATGACTCTTATGAACTGGTTTCTTTTTATTGACTCAAAGTAATAACCAGTGTAGTCCAAATCCCTAAACAAATGACTCCTATGAACCAGTTCTCTTTGGCGAGTCAAAAACTTACTGAACGAGCAGTGCAGTCCAAAATCTCAAAACAAATGACTGTTATGAACTGCATCTTTTTTGGACTCACAAACATACAGCACAATCAGTGTAGTCTGAATCCCTAAACAAATGACTCCAATGAACCAGTTCTTTTTTGGACTCAAAAACAGCACAACCAGTGTAGTCCAAATCCCTAAACAAATGACTCCTATGAAACAGTTATTTTTAGTGACTCAAAAACATACTAAACGAGCAGTGTAGTCTAAATCTCAAAACAAATTACTCTTGGACTCAAAATATTATTCGATATTATAACTGAAATATCTAAATAAATCTCCAATGATGAATTTGGAATCGGAATCAAATCAGGAAATCTCTAACAGAACTTTTGACAATTCAGGATCACAAGTGATTCTTCCTCTCAAACACAGGGCATGAAGTTTATACAGAGGGAAATAGCAATCATGTGGACTGTTGTGGTTTTCACAGCATTTCATCTATGAACAAGAAGCATTCATCTGGAAACGCAGAGCATAATGGGCCAGAGGGCCTGCGAGCAACCTGCTTTTATGCCCACTTAAGATCACATCGGTAAACAGAAACATATGAAAGACAAACACCCCTGCTGACTGCCGTACTCAAATCCTCGCATGCTGCCCTTCAGGCAAAGAGTGTTTGGAGACGTGGGATGACACGGCAGGGCCTTGTTTCAGCATCAGTTTACATCAAACGCCCTTTTGCACCTTTTCGCTATGCAATATACACACAAAAAGTCAGCCCTTAGGCAAAATAGCTCTTTTCGCTATTAAACTGAAGCATATTGTCGACACCCTGACCTCTGACCTACACAAAGATCTATCTGTCAAGGTTTTTCCATGCGGACTGCTTAGGAAAAGAGTGCTTCGCTGAAGCAAGTTCATCTGACTTTGATTCTGAGTTGGAATCGGGCCCAGGGTTGCTGCCTTGTCCGCTAATGATTTATTTATTTGCCTGACTGCAAGATGACAGCTCTGAGAATTTTGTTTGAATTCAACAATAATATACGAAAAACTCACCTCAACAGCCAAGGTTCAGGAGCTCACATGCAAGCTCATTCTTAAGGGACAGTTTAAAAAATAAAATAAATTTTTGACTCTCTACACTGCAGAAAAAAAAAAAATCCATTTCAAAGTTTTTGCATTCTCACAAAACTTTTATGTAACCCTGACAATCTTTGGAGATGGAAATAAGATGACGACTGGGGGAACACAATATGGTTGTGAACCTGCCATGCATAATATTTGCAAGTAAATGTGTTTCCTGGAGAAACTTGGTAAACATTTTGGGAGAACACAAGGTTTGCAAGCAAATGCTAATTTCTAGGGGGAATCCAAAAGTTTTGTGAGCTAATGCAAACTTTATTGGGGAATGCAAAGGTTTTGCAAGCGAATGCAAATTTATAGGGAGAATCCAAAAGTTTTGCGAATGACTGCAAATTTCTTGGGAGAACACAAAAGTTTTGCAAGCAAATGCAAATTTCTAGGGAGAATCCAAAAGTTTTGTGAACAAATTCCGATTTCTCTGGGGAATGCAACTGTTTCGTAAGCAAACACAAATTTCTAGGAGGAATCCAAAAGTTTTGCAAACAAATGCAGATTTCTAGGGGAAATCCAAAAGTTTTGCAAGCGAATGCAAATTTCTAAAGGGAATCTAAAAGTTTTGCAGCACATGCCATTTTCTCTGGGAAATCCAAATGTGTTTCAAGCAGATGCAAATTTATAGGAGGAATCCAAAAGTTTTGCAAGCAAATGAAAAATTCTAGGGGAAACCAAAGGTTTTGCAAGCGAATGCAAATTTTATTAGGGAATCCAAAAATTTTCCAAGCAAATGCAAATTTCTAGGGGGGTTAAAAAGTTCTGTAAGCAAATGCAAATTTGTAGGGGGAATCCAAGGTTTTGCAAACGAATGCAAATTTCATTGGGGAATCCAAATGTTTTGCAAGAAAATGCTAATTTCTAGGGGCAAGCCAAATGTTTTGCAAATGAATGCAAATTTCTAGGGCGAATCCAAAAGATTTGCAAGCAAATGTGAATTTCATTGGGAAATCTAAAAGTTTTGCAAGAAAAAGCTAATTTCTAGGGGAATCCAAAAGTTTTGCGAACAAATGCAGATTTCTAGGGGAAATCCAAAAGTTTTGCAAGCAAATGCAAATTTCATTGGGGAATCCAAAAGTTTTGCAAGAAAAAGCTAATTTCTAGGGGAATCCAAAAGTTTTGTGAACGAATGCAAATTTGTAGGGGGAATCCAAGGTTTTGCAAGCAAATGCAAATTTCTAGGGGGAACCCTAAACTTTTGCAAACCAATGCAAATTTCTTGGGGGATTAAAACGTTCTGAAAGCAAACACAATATTCCGGGGAGAATCCAAATGTTTTGCAAACAAAATGCTGGGAAGCGCAATTGTTTTGCACGCAAATGCAGATCTCTCTGGGAAATGCAAAAGTTTTGCGAACAAATGCAGATTTCTAGGAGAAATCCAAAAGTTTTGCAAGCAAATGCAAATTTCATTGGGGAATCCAAAAGTTTTGCAAGAAAAAGCTAATTTCTAGGGGAATCCAAAAGTTGTGTGACAGATGCAGATATGTAGAGGGAATCCAAGGTTTTGCAAACAAATGCAAATTTCATTGGGGAATCCAAAACTTTTGCGAGCAAATGCTAATTTCTTGGGGGAACACAAAAGTTTTGCAAACAAATGCAAATTTTTAGGGGAAATCCAAAAGCTTTGCAAGAAAATGCGAATTTCTAGGGGCAAGCCAAACGTTTTGCAAATGAATGCAAAAATCCAAAAGTTTTGCAAGCAAATACAAATTTCTAGGGGAAATCCAAAACTTTTTTGAGCGAATTTATATTTCTAGAGGCAAGCCAAAAGTTTTGCAAGTGAATGCAAATTTAATTGGTGAACGTAAAAATTTTGAGATTGCAAAAATGTTCTCGGTGGAATGCAAAAGTCTTGTGACTAAATGTAAATTTCTCTGGGAAATGCAAAAGTTTTAAGAAAACACAGACGTTTTGCAAACAAATGCAGATAGCTCTGGGGAATGCAAAAGTTTTGCAACAAATGCAATTTTTTCAAGGAACACAAAAGGTTTGCGAACAAATGCATATTTCTTAAAGGGAATGCAAAAGTTTTGCAACAAATGCAATTTTTTCAAGGAACACAAAAGGTTTGCGAACAAATGCATATTTCTTAAAGGGAATGCAAAAGTTTTGTGAACAAATACAGAAGTGTTGCAAGCCAGTTAAAAAGCACTGAAATCTATTTTTTTTATTTCCTATCACTATGTTCCTTTGGGGGCTCCTTAGGTTTGGAACAACATTAGTGTGAGAAAATAATGACAGATTTATCATTTTTGCATGAAGTATCCCTTTAATTATTCAAGAAATGAGTGCAAAAATGCAGACTTATCAGGACAGTGGCGCTTGGCAAGGCGACTCTGCATTGCAGCTCTGGTCCAAATTAAATGCAAAGGAATGCACCTCAAAAATGCAGAGGAGATAATGGCACACTAACCTCAGCAGAGAAGAAAAATCGCAAGAGAGAAAAATTCACCTGCTTGCGTTCCAGAACTTCCTGTTCTCAGAGTCTGGTCTCTCCTCACACTTCTCAAACTCAATGTGCAAATTTCCAGCGTTCCTGCATGGGCTCTCCAGTCTCCACAGGAGAAGATATCACACTACTGTACTTATCTTCACAGTTAGGAGTGGCTGATAGAGAGAGGCAGAAACAGAAAGAGAGAAAGAGACACACACACATAAGGGAGGGGTCTCTGATTAAAATTCTCCCGGCACATTGTAGAAGGCCGTCGCAGCCATAAAGCCCAGCCGGCTGGCTTTTGTTCAAGTTTAAGACTGAAGTCTTTTTTTCACTCCGATTCTGCCTCTTTTTGGTCTTCTGGCAGGGTTTTCTGGAACTGAGGGGAGGTGCAGGGGAGGCGAAATGAAAAACTAGCAGGGCAAGAAAAAAGCTAGCCCCCTCCTCTCCTTCTCCCCATTTTTCGTTCTTGTCTTCTCACTTTCTTCAGATGTGGTATTCATTGGTCTCTGAAGGGTTACCCGGTCCGAACAATGCCCAGCATCAGACCGCAACAAAGCCGAAGCAGCATTCAAAAGGTCTTACAAGCTAACGCGGCCTTCAAAGCTGAAAGACTGCCAAGAGTTTCCTTTGTAGATCCACAATCAGAAATGGAGAGCTAGCATGGAAAGAGATAAACCCGATTCTGTATCAAGTCCAAAACTGTGAGAAATCTAAAGTCAGCATTTTAATTTCATGAAATATGCAACCGTAGACCACCCATAATAATATTTTCTATACTGGTGGACCAATATATTGTCCATGTCCATGTCAATTAACATATCTGATATCTGCAAGATTTTTCATTTTTTAGCTTCCAGGCAGGTCCACTTTGCTCATGATCAGAAATCTCCTCATATTTAGTAAACGCTGATTGGTGTTTGAGGAAAAATAGTGTGGGAACGTGGGATGAAAAAAGAATGAGAGCTGCGGTTCAATAAACCCACTCTTGCATTCTCCATAAATTCACCTCTATTAAATTCAAACTCAACACGTCTCTCTCACGGGGTTTACAGTTGGTTTGGTGAGAGCTGACACCAAAAGCACCACAAACTTTACGACTCCAGTGTCACTGGTGATCGTAAAGGAGCTTTTGACAGCTACTGCTAGGCTAGTTTCTCCTGCAACATTTTTGCAAGAATGCTCAAAATGTTTCCTGAACAAAAAGCGGGGTTCCCAATTGGTCGTATCGTCTTAATGTGCTTTTAGTATTGTCAAATGATTGTCCCAGGGTCAATTTGTTAACTAAAGAAGCACAAAGAGACACAATGACAATGACACTGAATTAGCATCTGAATAACTTGGTCTACAGAGCGTTTACTTACTATTCTGCTGAGTAAGTCATCAGTAAAAGTGCGTCTAGTTTGTCTCAAAAGCTCCCGTTGGAGTCTCCAAAGCAAGTGTTGTAAAAGTAAACACAATTGTAAGAAACTAGCCAGCCTATTACATGCAGAGCATCCACGTAGAGCTCATTCCTACCCATCCTGTGGTTCCTGATGTCTTTTTAATTGCTGAGTGAACTGCCGAGCTCTTCTAGGGAGTGCTGACCAAAGGAGACAGTGAAGAACAACAGTTATGGGAGGATAAAGTATGACTGTGTACTGTTTACCGCAGAAAACCCAAATGAAAGCCCTCAGCTGGGCCTCTGCAAGTGTGGGTCTCTCGGGGGATGTAAAAAATCAATATGCAACCAATTATTCATGTAGGAGGCAAAGCCTCCTGCAGTCCAAAAGCTGACAAGAATCTGGAAGCTGCAAGCCACATTCTGCTAATGTATAGTTAAGAGTTACGCAACAGAAATTCTGCGATTCAAGGCTTTGGAGTCGATGAGGGCAAGTTCCAGAATCTTCTGAAACCAAGTAAACTGCGAGGCATAACAACCTAAAAAATTAAAACACCACACACCTGCCTATACTGAGGAGATAGATAAGACATGGTCAGATCCAATGACATGTGGGACCCCAGAGGGCTTTGGGGGCCCTTACCATATTTTTATACCAGAATATCACATACATACGAAGGTGGGCTCTTCTGAGTTAGATAAGAGCAGAGAACCAAAATGCGGAAGCCCCAAAGGCACCATATTTTTGCACTAGAATATCACACATAAATGTGGGCTCCAGAGATCCTTGGAAGCCAAAGTCATATTTTTGCACCAAAAAACCTTAAATATTTGAAGGTGGTATCATATCACAATATACCATAGACATATGGTGGTAAGTTCTTTTGATTTAAAGCAGGGTACAGAACCTAAATGTATAGCCTTAGAGGCCCTTGAGGGCCCCTACCATATTTATGTACCAACATATCACATATATATGGAAGTGGACTCTTCTGATTTAGATAAGAGGACAGAACCAAGATTTGGAAGCCCCAGAGTCCCTTAGGGACCCCTACCATATTTTTAAACAAGAATATCCCATATATATGAAGGTAGGAACGTTTGATCTGAAGCAGAGTACAGAACCAAAATGTTGAGCCTTAGAGGCCCCTGGGGGCCCCTACCATATTTTTGGACCAAAATGTCACATATATATGGAGGTGGACTCTTCTGATTTAGTTATAAGCACAGAACAAAATTTGGAATCTCCAGAGTCCCTTAGGGGCCCCTACCATATTTTTAAACAAAAATATCACATATATATGAAGGTGGGAATGTTTGATCTGAAGCAGAGTACAGAACCAAAATGTTGAGCCTCAGAGGCCCTTGGGGGCCCCTACCATATTTTGTACCAAAATATCACATATGTATGGAGTTGGACTCTTCTGATTTAGATAAGAGCACAGAACCAAAATTTGGAATCTCCAGAGTCCCTTAGGGACCCCTACCATATTTTTAAACAAGAATATCACATATATATGAAGGTAGGAACGTTTGATCTGAAGCAGAGTACAGAACCAAAATGTTGAGCCTCAGAGGCCCCTGGGGGCCCCTACCATATTTTTGTACCAAAATATCATATATATATGGATGTGGAGTTTTCTGATTTAGATAAGAGCACAGAACCAAAATTCTGAAGCCCCAGAGGCCCTTAGGGACCCCTACCATATTTTTAAACAAGAATATTACATATGAAGGTGGGAACGTTTGATTTGAAGCAGAGTACAGAACCAACATGTTGAGCCTCAGAGGCCCCTGGGGGGCCCTACCATATTTTTGTACGAAAATATCACATATATAAGGAGGTGAACTCTTCTGATTTAGATAAGAGCACAAAACCAAAATTTGGAAGAGTCCCTTAGATATTTGAAGGTGGACTCTTGATTTGGGGCAGAGTACAGATTCCAAACGTGGGGCCCCTACCATTTTATTTCACCAGTATACCACACATATACAAAGGTGGGCTCTTTTGACTTTAAACATAGTACAGAACTTAAATGTAGAGCTGCAGGGGCAATGGGGGACCCTACTTTATATTTGCAGCAGAATACTGCAGACATATGAAGGTGGACTCTTGATTTGGGGCAGAGTAGAGATTCCAAATGCCATATCATTTTACCAGTATACCACATGCATATGGTGGTGGGTTCTTTTGATTTAAAGCAGAGTACAGAATCTTAATGTTGAGCTTTGAGGCCCTAGGGGTCCCCTACCATATTTTGCCCCAGAAAACCTTAGACATTTGAAGGTGGACTGTTGATTTGGGGCAGACTACAAAATCCAAATGTGGGGCCCCTGCCATATCTTTGCACCAGTATACCACAGACATTTGGTGGCAGGCTCTTTTTTTTGGTGCTGTGTACAGAATCTAATTCTGGAGCCAAAGAGGCCCTTGGCGCTCCTATCATATTTTTGCAATAGCATACTACATGCATATGGAGGTGGGCTCTTTGATTTGAAGCAGATTACAAAATCTAACTGTTGGCCCCAGAGGCCCTTGGAGGCCAAAGTCTTATTTCTGCACCAAAAAACCATATACATTTGAAGGTGGACTCTTGATTTGGAGCAGTGTAAAGAATCCAAATGTGGGGCCCCTGCCGTATCATTTCACCAATATGCCACATACATATAGTGGTGGGCACTTCTGATTTGAACAAGGGTACAGAACCTAAATGTAGAGCCTCAAAGGCCCTTGGGGAACCCTACCATATTTTTTCACCAGAATAACATAGAAATATGAAGGTGGACTCTTGTTTTGAGGCAGAGTACAGAATACAAATGTGGGGCCCCTGACATATCATTTCACCAGTATATCACATACATATGGTGGTAGGCTCTTTTGATTTGAAAGGTACAGAATCTAAATGCATAGTTTCAGAGGCCCTTGGGGGACCCTACCATAATTTTGCACCAGAATAGCACAGATATATGAAGTTGGATTCTTGATTTGGGGCAGAGCACAGAATCCAAATGTGGGGCCCAAGCCAAATTATTTCGCCAGTACACCACATGCATATGGCGGTGGGCTCTTTTGATTGGAAGCAGAGTACAAAACATTGACGCAGAGCTTCAGCAGCCATTGGGAACCCCTGGAGGCCCCTGGAGGCATAATTTGAGCCAGTATACCTGAGACATTTGAAAGTGCATTTTTGATTTTGGACAGAGTACAGAACCCAAATATGGGGCCCCTGCTATATCTTTTTATCTTTTGCACCAGTACACCTGAAGACATTTGTAGGTGGGCTTTTGATTTTAGGCAGAGTACATAATCTGATGTGGGGCCCCATGCTCCATCTTTGCACCAGTATACTACAGACATATGGTGGTGGGCTTTTTTATTTGGGGCGGAGTAAAGAACCTAATTTTGGAGCCTAAGAGGCCCTTGGGGGATCCTATCATATTTTTGCACCAGTATACTACAGACATGTAAAGGTGGGCTTTTTTGATCTGAGGCAGAGTACAGAATTTAACTGTTAGCCCAAAAAGCCCTTGGAGGCCAAAGTCATAATTTTGCACCAGAATATGAAGGTGGACTCTTGATTTGGAACAGAGTACAGAATCCAAGGGTACACAACCTAAATGAAGAGCCTCAGAGGCCTATGGGGGCCTCTACCACATATATATTGAGGTGGACTCTTGATTTTGGGGCAGAGTATAGAATCCAAATGCGGGGGCCCTTACCATATAATTTCACCAAGAAACCACAGATGGTGCTTGACTCTTTTGATCTGAAGCAGAATACATAACCTAAATGTGGAGCTTCAAATGACCTTGGAGGCCCCTAGCATATTTGTGCATCAGAAAACCTTAGACATTTGAAGGTGGACTCCTGTGGGTCCTAATTTTGGAGCCTATGAGGCCCTTGAAGGATCCTATCATATTTTTGCACCAGTACACTACATATACATGGACTGGACTCTTTTAAATCTGAGACAGAGTACAGAATCTAATTATTGGCACAAGACGCCCTTGGAGGCCGAAGTCATCATTTTTGCACCAGAATACCTCAGACATATGAAGGTGGTCTCTTGATTTGTGGCAAAGTGGGGGTCCCCTGCCATATTTTTGCACCAGTATATATGGAGGCGGGCTCTTTTGATTTAGAGCAGAGAACAGAATATATATGTCTGCACCAGAATATTATATAGAAATCACAATGGTTCAAAATGGCTGCTGTGGAAAGAGAAGCCCCACCTTTTAGATAAAATAAGTAGGGCTGTCAAACGATTAATCGTGATTAATCACATACAAAACAAAAGTTTGAGTTTGCCTAAAAATACTGTGTGTAATTATTATGTATACATAAATACACACAAATTAATGTATATATATATATATATATATATATATATATATATATATATTTAAGAGAAATGTGTTATGTACAAAATATTTGAATTTATATATAATATAAATTATTTAAAAATTATAATAAATACTTATACTTGTAAATATTTCTTAAATATATACATGAATGTTTGTATTTATATATACATAATAATTACACACAGTACACACACATATATTAGGCATTTTGTATGTGATTAATCGCGATTAATCGTTCAACAGCCCTAAAAATAACCAATCACGTTTGTTGTTTTATCATGATTTGAGTCGAAAAAGCTAAATCTATGACATTTTTGTCGGATTTTGTGGCTGATTTCAATAGCTGCTTACACTGTAAAAAACAAAAAACACAATTTGTTGAGTCAGCTTAAAATAATTTGTTACCTTGCTGCCTTAAAATTTCAAGTTCAGTCAGCTCAAATAAGTTTAGTCAACTTGAAATGTTAAGTTGTACTAAGTAACAACTTAGATATTTGTGTTTGTTAAACTTAAAATCTGGCTAAGTAACCCAGCTGCCTTAAAATTTTAAGTTGAATCAACTCAAATATCTAAGTTGTCACTTAACATTTCAAGTTAAATAAACTTTTTTGGAGTTAACTGAACTTAAAATTTTAAGGCAGCCAGGTAACAAATTATTTTAAGTTGATTCAACAAATTGTTTTCAACAGCGTAGTGCGTCACCAAGATGGTCGCTGTATGAACTCGCTTGCCTAAAATCCCAAATATTACAGATTTGCAGTTGCAACTCCACTCTGCCTTCCTCAAAAGAGTTGACACTGTTTCACAAAGGTCAACATCCAGATGCGTGTATGGAAAAAAAAAAAATATATCCTAGAATAAGCAGCTCAGCAGAATTTAAATAACACTATAGGGGGAAGTAAAACCTGTTTACATGAGTAATGGCCAGACTTAAACTCTTCTCCATGGGGACGAATAATAAATGAAAAACATTCACACATTATACATTGCAGCCATGCTGCAACCAAATTTAACAGTTAGCTAACAACACATTGCATGTCTACTGAAATATCCAAAAGTCAACTACCAAACAACTGATAGAAAGTGTCCAGTATGTGGACTTAATGACTTTGTTTTAAAATTTACAGTCAATTTGTGGCCTACAGCTACATCTTGCCCTTTCTAAATGTCTTTATTATTTATAAAATACAGTTATTTCTGACATATTGACTGGCCAGCTTGTTAATGAGCTGTGAATGCCATATGAAAAGCAATCAGGCACCAAGCATGCATGACCAAAAGTGTACACTTCAATATGTACACTGAGAAATCACAGACTGGCTGCCATCCAACTAACGCACACTTTATGCTCCAATCTAAGTAGCATAGAGAACAGACAGTGCTAATTAAACTCAAGGGAAGTTACATTTAACCCAGTCAGAGTTTAAATAATACTACCAAGTGGTGTACTAGCTACTCAAGTATTATAAGAATGATCAGGGTATTGCAAAACACCACATGAGACAAAAAGACTGGATTTGGGCATTATTCAACTGCACTGACATTGATTAAACATTAAGAATTTGCAGCTGTACTTCACCACACAGGCAGAAAAATGCTGTTCAACACCAAACTTAGCTTAAAGTATGTTCAGGATTCAAGCTACATTAAAAATGATGGTTTACAGGCATCTAAAAAGAAAAACTGAGCTTTTAAAATCTACGACTGTGATGCCGCCTATGCTTAATTCCCCTTGAAACGTTACGAGAGCTCTGTTATTGGCAAGGAAAGTTCGAGTTTTTGAAATAGAATCATATTTACAAGGCTTTTCCTGTTTCTGTGCCAGATCTAGGGTTGATGTTAGATAAACAGTATTTTTGGACAGGGCCTATAAGTCTGAAACACTGAGGGTGATGAAAGGGGCTGGAACCCCTCGATGGTCATTCACGCTTCCTGTGCCAAGACACGGACGATGAAAGAAAAAACACTTTGAGATCTGAGGTGATTAATGTGCCTCCCTGTGATTCATGAAGGACGTTGCAAAACACTCAAAGTACAATTTCATTAACACAGTGTTATTCCACAAACTTTAGCAGTCAGAGGAATGGAATTCAGAACGTAAAACTGAAAAATGGTCATTAAAACAAATCAACCTGCAGTTTTTGGAGATCTTCTGGACTGCATGCCATATCTGAGCTGGGTCAAACAAGGCGACAGACGTTACTTCAGGGCGAATCCATTACGGCGAGAGTAATTTTCCACGGTTTTATATCAAAGAGATTCTGGGGTCTTGGCAGGTTGGGTGCAGGTTGCTTTGACCTTCCTCTGGCAACCCCAAACAATCACGAAAGTGTCTGAGAGAGAGAAAGCACCAATAAAACAGTCCTTTGAGCATCTCTCTGCCCTGCTTGCCCAGCCAGGGAAGCCAAATGCATCACTGCACACTAGTTCAGCCCAGCACAATGTGTCTGTTGATGGGGACACACAGCGTATCAGATCAGGCCGGGAAGGGACAGTGTGAGACGGACCCAAATGTAACTGAGAAAAACAACACGAAAAAGAATACAGTAGCTCATTTCAACTGCTAAAGGCAAAAGTTCATTTGCGGGACTGAAGGAGATTTCAAAAACTCATGAGGAATGTGCTAGATGGCGCTAAAGTGGACTTGTCAAATGTCCCAAAATATCATTGTCAATATTTTGACGTCACGTCATAGTTAGTGTTTTCATGATCTATCGCTGCTATCATTTCAATGCTCGGGCAAAGAGAGTCTTACTGGTTTTTCTGCAAATCACTTCCAGTAAATACATAACAATCTTTGGTTTACTGCCATCAGGGCTCTTTGAAGTTGGCTTCGGTAAACACAGACACAGACGCAAATATACATGCAATTACATGCAACAAGGCAACAGTGCAGTGCAGTACTGTGATCCATCACGCTTAGCTCAGCTGCTGCCAGTGAGGAAAACACGCAGCTGGATAATCATACACATACATACACATAATAATCCCACCCTCAATACTGAGTGTCTGTGTTTTAACTGTGTTTTCAGCATTCTGCAGCAGTGAAGTCACTTGACAGACTGTACTGAGTGGGAGTGAGTCCTTTTATGCAGCCAGGCTCTTGTTACATTACAAGACCACAGAGCAGGGAAATCAACAGCTTTACAATCTCATCAGTCCATGTAAGACAACGGCTCCGCTCCAAATTGCTAGATTGTATAGTTGTCTACATATAAGCAGTTGGTGACTTTACACCCAAAGCATATTTCAGTTTTAAGCATACTCTGAGGTATGTGTGGAGTGTGTTTGACGTACATTCCGTCATAAGCATACTTGTTAGTTGGTACACAATGTGGCCAAACTATCTGGTGTTGTTTTACCATTGAAATGAAACTGAAAAACAATAAAATACTGGAGACACAACAACAATTGAGCCGTCACAAACGATTATTTTGGTAATCGAGTAATCGGACAATTATTCTGATGAGTAATTGAATAATCGAGAGGGGATTAAAAGGATAGATGCAACTAGGGCTGTCACTATCGATTATTTTGGTAATCGAGTAATCAGTTGATTATTCTGATGAATAATTGAGTAAAATGGTTTATAATGTATTATAAACAATAGCACTACTGTACATTATGCATTATAACAAATGTCTGCAGAGGGAGCCAATGGCCTGGCGATTGTTTTTACACATTCCTGGGCGATCTAATCCATGTTTAATATTGACTGAAGAACATTTAATTCAAATGTTCACTTAATCTTTAAAATTTGGCCATTTCTTTATGACAGAAATGCTACAGCCACTGTAATTTCTTGATATGTGGATATCAAAACGTGTAAACTCAGAGCGAGGGCTTGAGCATATTTAAAAATATATTGATGTGTTCTCATGTGTTGGCATGGGTTTATAAAACGATTCACCGTACAAATCTGATAATTTGCACATGTTGCATTCCCAGATAAATGTTATAATAAACTCACAGCAATAAGCAAAGATGGAGTTTAAGACACATGTAAAACACATAGAAATATAAAAAGGTTTGTGTGGAGCAGCATTTACTGTGAACTGAGCCGGTAAATTTACTTAATTGAATCACAGTGAACTCACAATCACACTATGCTTTTTATTATGATTTTTAAACGTTTTTAATATTTTGAGCAGCCGTAGAAAATGGTATAATAATGTGTTTCATGGATTCTCGTCTGTGGAATTGGCCACTACCGGTATTTTGCCGGTTACTCAACACTTGCAAATTGCAGTCGCAGATTTTTTAAAATCAAGTACTCAAATTGAATCGATGAATTGTGACAACCCTAGTCACAACTCTAGTGTAAAGAAATTTTATTGCTCAACTTCTGAAGTTGAACAGCACAAACACTGGGCAAAGAAGAAACTTCGAAGTGTGCATGCGTCGACTGCATTTGTTTGCACTAGCTTTTAAATGGAGAACAGTTTGTAAATCTGTAAGTACATTTTGAGCTCATCTGCATTACAATACATTTTTTTGGTACTGAATAAAATATATTTAGAATCAATATTCAGCTTGATTTGTCTGCCATTTTAGATTTTTCTTACTTATCTTTTCCCCAAATAGAACATTTACGTCTGCAAGATGTCTGTTAAAGATCGCTTCATCTGGAAAGCATTTACTGTGGACAAACATCTGAGTAACGTCTTTAAGATGTCAGTTTTACATACATTCTAAATCATAAACATCTTAAACACATTTTCTAAATGTCTATTTAACATCTAATGGGAGAAGTCCTAGAGATGTATTGCAGATGAGCAAACATTCTAAAAAAAAAACACATGTGCTATCAGGGTCATAATCATTTCTGGAATTGTAAAAGTGTTTTGTTTTTAAAGTGGCAAAAACCAGCCTATGCTGATTGGCTGGTCTTAGCTGGTTTAAGCCAGTGAAGATGGTCTCCCAGTCTGGCCAAGCTGGGTCCGGTTGCATAAGGTTAAGTTAGTCAGCTATTTTTCTTTTCTTTAAGATCGGTCATAATTTTTTTTAATTCAGTTACATAAAATATTGATTAGTCTTAATTGAATCCAAAAAATAAGACTGATTACCCCTTGGCTAACTACTAGTTGGTCAGACTAGTTATTAAGTCACTGTCTTAACATAGAGGCTAAGTTTGTGCAACTGGCCCCTGGTTTTAGCTGGTTGGTCAGTTGGTCTCCCAGCTTGACCAGCTAAAGAAGTGAACAAAACACAAAACCCCTCTAAAACCAGCCTGTTAAACTAGCTATGGCCAGCTTAAGATCAGCTAAAACTTGCCAATGAATTTAGGCTGGTTTTAGATTTTTTTGACAGCATGGAGGGTTAGAGTCCGGATGACTATTGGTGTGTTCAAGTCCTCCTGGGTAGTTCGTTTTTACGAGTTAGGAAGTCATACTTATGACATTAAGTGCGTTGAAGTCACTAGCTTTTTTAACTGTAGCTTTAGCTCTAATTTTTAACTTGAAGTGTGTTTTACTTACTATGGTTTATGTAGGTTCTGTAATTTGAAACATAGTATATAAATACATACTGTACATAATACTGAATCGCAATTGTAAAATACAATGGTATTTTGTATGCGACGTTTCCCTACTCGAAATTACGACTTTGTGATGGTGGCCATGTGCATTCAACTTGTAAATACAATCTATCCAACATGACTTGAACACACAATTTAGCTTAGAATTGCTAAGCTATACAAAAACAAAGTCTACTGTATGTGTACATTCAGATAAGATAAAGTCCTAGCCCTGCCAAATATCTTAAAAATGTACATTTACTTTAACCAAAAAAAATTTCAAGGTCATCCTTATCTGTGGACATATAAGTTATGAGATTTCCAAATCCAAAATTATGACTACAAAGGATTTACGCTGTAACTCAACTCAACAAAACGCACAGATACGATACCGTGTTTAGCAGCATGGTAAAATACTCATACCCTGTGTCTGTTTAAACTCCCAAACTCTTGCTCAAATGACATCATAACGGAGGTGGGGAGTGATATCAGTGCTCTGTGTGTGCAGTGAAAAAGAGCAAAAGAGACAGAGAAGAAGGGAGGAGAGGGGTTGGGGAGGAAAGTGTAGGCTTGAGGAGCCATTTGGGACATTTTTTGCAGTCCTGCCAGAGAATGAGGCAGCAGAGAATGGCTTTCATTTCTGTTGTGTTCAGTTAAAGGGGTTTGCAGACAGAAATCAGTGTTTGTTTGTCGGTTAAAGACATTTAAAAAAACCAACAAAAAAAAACCTGTGAAATGCTGGATTGCTGTCGAGACATTATTCACCTTTTATTAACATTAGCAAATTGTGCCAGAGGTAGAGAAACAAAGAGGCTTGGACTCTACAAACGATTGCTCACATGCGTCACTGCTTTAGAATCCGAGCAAAACGGTGAACGAATCATCTAAAAGCAGCTCGCTATAGTCCCGTAGTGCTTTTTCAGGATCAAAAACCCACATCATTCACTCTGAACTATGATTTATGGGATTACGATAACAACGCAGCCCAAATCCACTTTACCAGTAACCCTGATTAGAGCTGTCGCATTAAGTGGGTTTAGCCAAAAATCACATACAGCAAGTAAAGCGAGACTAAGACCCTCAGCGACAGATTATTACGCCAATATCTAACCGCGTTCCTAATGCGGAGTGTGGAAATGATCACAGATGACTTCACAACTGTAAACAGACCACAGGCCATCATAAAACGAGAAGAAAATTGAAAATGAGTTTTATGAGATGACTTCAGTGTATTCAGAGCAAATAAAAGGAAAATACTGAATATAAAGAAACAATGGAAACATCTTTACACAGTTTGTGGAGGAAATGGGGGTATATTCTTGGGGGTCTAAATTGCAGACATTTTGCATTGCTTTTGATTGATAACATCAATATGATTTGAATGGGGGCATAAAATAAAATAAAAATATAGCTGCAGGCAGCACATACCATAAAAGACATTACATATTATTTATCTACATTTAAGCTTGATTTATGTTTTGAGTTGTCTACGCTTAATAGGATTTTGGGTCAATTTGGACAAGCCCCTTTTCTAAACGACCCCGTTATAGCTTTCCAAAGGGTAAATTTCAACGTTTTTTTGATAATTATTGACCTAGAGAGTCCAGAGAATTGCACTGTGTTTATTTCCCAAATTGAGCGAAAACCTAAGACTAGTTCACAAAAGTAGGGTTTTTTTACATTTTTTCAATCCTTTAATAAATGGTCTGATTGACAGCATTGGTTCCAAAGGCAAAGTTGTTCAGAATGAGGAGGTCTATTGTATGATATGGATATTGTACGTATGTATTGTGTTTTAACATTAATTTACATTTAATTTAGTGATTCCTCGTACCACTAGAGGGAGCCTGCGTACCTTTGAGAACCACTGGTTAATGCCATTGAAAAATGGAATATCACTGATATCTGGCTGATATCTTGAAAATTTGTCACAGATCTTTAGGGCCGTGAGTTAAACAGGCTCGCAGAGTTTCGTTCTGATCGACTTTAACCTTGTCTAATAGGTGCTCAAAGTTCATCGGCATATGGCGGACATGTTTTTTGAGATATGCAAATGTCTTTATAGCCCCTACTGCAGTGGTTCTCAATCCTGGTCCTGGGGGCCCCCTGCTCTGCACATTTTGCATGTCTCCCTTATTTAACACACCTGATTGAGATCATCAGCTCATTAGTTCAGTTCATGGATCTCTCTCCTAATGAGTTGATGATCTCAATCAGGTGTGTGAAATAAGGGAGACATGCAAAATGTGCAGAGCAGGGGGCCCCCAGGACCAGGATTGAGAACCACTGCCCTAGTGGCACTTTGGACCAGAAGCGTGCACACCAATTTTCGCATCGATAGGACAAACGGTTGCATAGTTATCTTTTTGTTTTGCAAAGTTTGCCGTTTGGCGAAGATATCTAATTCTGTTCAAAATAGTCATTTTAGAAAATGCGACCTTGCCCCTTTCAAATGTTTTGGCATCCCTTTAATGACAGAGAGTTAAAAGTTCAACTTTTTTTGATAATTATTGATGTTCACTCTCTAGAGAATCTTCCTGCACTGGTTTGGTTCCGAAAAGTCTAGGACTAGAACGGGAAGGAGGAGGCGGGAACCGGCGAACATTTAAAGACTTTAATAATAAAAGAAACAAACACAAAAGTAAAGCGGCAGCCCCTTACAGACAACTGGCTCACACAAAACACAAAATAAAGTCCAGGCTTGGCCCCTCTCGTCTTCCACTGTTGTCGCTCCTCCTTTTATCCTTCCGGAGCTCCTCCGTGGGACTCGAGACCTGTAAGTGGCGCAGGTGTTGCTCATTATCATTATACTCTACCGGCCTCGTTCAGTTCCCATGGCTCTCAGCCCCGCCCCACTCGTTACAGTGACAAATGAATTCTGAGGCATCCATTTTTCCGGCATGAGCCAAGGATTCTAACGATATAAGACACTTGAGCCTGCAACTGACGGCATAGGAGTTATGAATGATTTCGTACTTTTGAACGCTGTAGCGCCCCGTCAGGCCAATTGGGGCAAGCCTCGGTCACGTGGTAGGCAGTGTGAGTACTACAATCCTTTCAAGTTTCAAGTCTCTACAACTTACGGTTTAGTCTGCCGATCAGTTTTACATGGATAAAATAAAATAAAAATAAAAATGTGTGCAATTAAATGATCAAACTTATGATTTTGGCCTGGTAGAAGGTGTAAACACATTCAATATATCTAGTATTCATTTGAATGCTGAACATGTACATCACAAATAAACTTTTCAGCATTTGTAGTAAGAATGGGGCTACTCTGAATAGAGTGACTTGCACACAGGCTGTTCTGTTTCCCAGCATTCCCTGCCTCTGTCCTCAAAAGCCCCTGACTTGCAACATCATTGTAACAAGAGTCCAAGTATCAGAATGACTGATCAAGCAGAGACGAACCTCCCCAAAGCACAACAAACCCCAAAACAGCACTTCAAATGAAGCTATCCCCTCCTAAGCAAAGACAAGTCAACTGTCTTCATTTATATTTTATGCCACTAAAGCCCGACAAACCTAACTAGTAAATCTACAGGGCTTCAGTCACGTTTCCCAGACGTCAGAAATCACTCAGGAAGTGTAATCCAACCATTTAAAACGTCGTTTTTGAGGGCTCTCCCCACAGTCCCGTAAAGCACGCTAATGCTCAGGGACGCGCAGTCATCGCTCTCTCTCAGCAGCAATGTTAAATTAATCACGAGAGCTCAGAAAGACTGCGACAGAGAGGGGAGGCTGTAAACTGCCAGTTTTGGGTTTGTGGTCATTACAACCGTCAGAGTTTCCTGCTCCAGGACTGTAAAACGTCTCGCCAGGTCGTCATGACTACATCCATGTCATTTATTCAGTAAAAGGCCCAAACGCCACTTGACCAGATATCTACACAGCTATAAATAGGTGTATATGGACTATATGAGTTACACTGAAAAAAATGTCCCGGGTCTTCCAAGCTTTATAATGCCTGATTGTGAAGCCCAAAAAAGTGCATGAATCCATCATAAAAAGTGGCTCCACAACCATTCACTGCCATTATAAAGCTTGGATGAGCCAGGATATTTTTTAAGTATAACTCTGACTGTATTCGTCTGAAAGAAGTAAGTCATATACATCTAGGATGGATCGAAGGTGAGTAAATCATGGGGTAATTTTCCAAAAGCATCTCCAGACTTAACCAAAAGTCGTACCTGAGTGCACGTCTCGCTGCGCGCTGAATAAAAAGGTGCTATGAGTCAAGGTTTAACTGAAGGACTCACTGTGGGAATGAGCTTTATATAGTCTTACCTGCTGGGAGCCTGCAACCGCACCGCCTGTTAACCCTCACGCTGCTGGATCACCTGAAATAAATAAACATAAACACACAACCATCATCCAAAGTGATAAACGCTAACAAACAGATGGAAGTAAGAAAGCAAACATCAGCTACCAGTAGATTTCGCTCAGACGGCAGCGGGTTTATCAAAGCCCCAAATGACTAGATGCACTTCCTCCCTGATCTGAAGTACTTTGTTATCTGTTGGAATGCACACTAAAGCCAAAAGATTAAAAACGTAGACAGTCAACCCCCTCAGTCAATAAAAATCTTAAAAATTCAAACTCCTTCCGTTAAACCTCGAGGAATCATGCTAAACATGGTTAGTGCTCTTCTTGTACATGTTACATGTCATCAGTTTTATTACCTGGGAACAATATGGGAAGCTCTTTCTTCAGTCGAAAAGAAATGAAGGGTTTAGAGGAAAGCATTCCAGAATTTTTCTCCATATAGTGGACTTCAATAGGGATCAACAGGTTGAGATCCAAACTGCAGTTTCAATGCAGCTTCAAAGGGCTTTACGCGATCCCAGCCAAGATATAAGGGTCTTATCTAGTGAAAAGATTGGTAACTTTCTTAAAAAAAAAAAAAACAAAAAAAAAACAAATACAAATCTATATACTTTTATATCGATATGCTTGTCTTGCACTAGCGCAACTTCACGGATTATGTAATCATGTTGGAAAGGTCATGCATGACATAGGCAAAAGTCCCGACCCAGTGTTTACAAAGCAAACATGCAAAGAAAGTCAAACGCCCTTAAAAATAAAAAAAATAAAACAACGATGTTGGACGATTGGAGGAGAAAATAAGATGGACTTTTTGACCTAACCTACTTTTTTTGGAGTACACAGACAAAGAATTGACCTGACCTTTCGGATGTCAAATAAACGATCGTTTCACTAGATAAGACCCTTATTCCGTGGCTGGGATTGTGTAGAGCCCTTTGAAACTGCAGTTTGGACCTTTAACTCGTTTATTCCCACTGAAGTCCACTATATGGAGAAAAATCCTGGATTTTTTTTCTTCAAAAACCTTAATTTCTTTTTGACTGAAGAAAGAAAGACATGAACATCTTGGATGACATGGGGGTGAGTAAAATATCAGGAATTGTTTATTCTGGAAGTGAACTAATCCTTTAGGACCCGTCTACACCAAGAACAGTAAGTGTATTAAGGCAAAGTATACTTCAGCCATTATATAATTTTCGTCATCAGGAGGGCTCACGAACAGCCGTGCACCCAGTCCACGTGCAGGCAATTTTTTGAGGCCGCGCAAACAGTGCACATACAACAGCGCATGCGCAACAAAAAGGCAGCAGAGACGCAAGAGTCTAAACAATTGTACTGTGCATGTGTCAAACTCGGCAATTTGCGCTCATTCGCGGATGAGTATGCTTTGAAAGCTGTGCGGATGCAGCTGTGTGCGAGACGGAGTGAAACGGAGAAAGAGAAGCATACCCGGGCCTTCTACTAATTTAAATTCTTAATTTCTTTAATGTTTGCTTCTGATTGGCTGTCAGAGTTATCATCATTCATCAGCTGAATTAAAAAAAAAATATGTGGAAAGTGACTCCAATGACATTCTTCCCATATGTCGTTATCTTTATAGTTGTGGTGTGGACTTCCCGATTCTCACTGAATTAGAACAATTATTAAATTAAATGGCAACCCTCAAGTGTCGAGTGGCAATGACTCAATGGGTCGACTGAAACGTTTAAGACAATGCCACTTTACTAACAAAAGCACAATTTGGCTATGGTTGTTGAAACTACCAGTACCACTAAAAGTGTGTTCATATTTACTGTTATTCTACAATTTTTCTGTGCAGGTGAAGTCATTTTAATTGGAATTTATCAAATCAAAAATTTTAACACACAAACAAAACATTTTTCAACATGGTTTTCACATCAATTTCAAGTTGGTTAAGTAAATTTACCTGATTAACCACCTGAACTCTGCTTGGTAATGTCTGTGTGAGCTTAAAGGAGAAGTCCACTTCCAAAACAAAGATTCACATATAATTTACTCACCCCCTTCTCATCCAAGATGTTTATGTCTTTCTTTCTTCAGTCGTAAAGAAATTATGTTTTTTGAGGAAAACATTTCAGCATTTTTCTCCATATAATGGACTGATATGGTGCCCCGATTTTGAACTTCCAAAATGCAGTTTAAATGCAGCTTCAAACGATCCCAAATGCAGTTGTAAATGATCCCAGCCGAGGAAGAAGGGTCTTATCTAGCGAAACGATTGGTTATTTTCATTAAAAAAATACAATTTAAATACTTTTTATCTCAAACGCTCGTCTTGCCTTACTGTCGTTGAACTCTGTGTATTCTGGTTCAAGACAGTTAGGGTATGTCGAAAAACTCCAATCGTATTTTTTCCCTCAACAAAAATCATTTCAAAGTCATCCTACATCACTGCAAAAGCACCAACCCAGTAGGACGATTTTGAAGTTGAGGGTGAACATGAGATGGGAGTTTTGCGACATACCCTAACTGTCATGAACTGGAAAAAACAAAAAAAAAACAGTCCAAGCAGAGTAAGACAAGATGAGCATTTGACATTAAGAAGTATACAAATTGTATTATTTTTATGAAAATAACCGATCGTTACGCTAGATAAGACCCTTCTCTTTTGGCTGGACTCGTTTACAACTGCATTTGGGATCGTTTGAAGCCATATTTAAACTGCATTTTGGAAGTTCAAAATTGGGGCACCATATCAGTCCATTATACAAAGAAAAATGCTGAAATGTTTTCCTTAAAAAACACAATTTCTTTATGACTGAAGAAAGACAGACACGAACATCTTGGATGACAAGGGGGTGAGTACATTATATGTGAATCTTTGTTTTGGAAGTGGACTTCTCCTTTAATCGCTACAGTTCTGACAATAGACTTTTTTGGCGGCAATACTTTGCCAAAAATGAAAAGGGATAGTTCACACAAAAATGAAAATTCTGTCACCCTCATGTCATGCTAAACGTGTAAGACCTTCGTTCATCTTTAGAACACGAATTAAGATATTTTTGATGAAATCCAAAAGCTTTCTGACTCTGCATAGACAGCAAGAAACGTAGTAATAAAACAAAAATAACGACTTTATTCAACATTTCTTCTCTTTTCTACCACAGTGCATCATGGTCCTCTCGTAAATGGTGGTGGACAGTGACAGGGAAGAGAAGAATTGTTGAATAAAGTCGCTATATTTGTTCTCTTTGTGAGCAAAATGTATTCTTGTAGCTTCATAAAATTACAGTTTAACCACTGATGTCACATGGACTATTTTAACAATGTCCTTACTACCTTTCTGGGCCTTCAACTTGTCAGATATGTTGCTGTCTTGCAGGGTTAGAAAGCGCTCGAATTTCAAAAATATCTTAGTTTGTGTTCTGAAGATGAATGATGGTCTTACGGGTTTGGAACGACATGAGGCTGAGTAATTAATTACAATTTTCATCAAGTTTTCATCAAACTTTTGCAATCAATGCTTCTTGTCTACAATCATACAACACCAAAATGCTGGGTAATGTATGTTGGAGAAAGCAGAAGCGACAAATTTATTTTGTTCACACAGACTGAACTTCAGGATCAACACTAGTAAATAATGACGTTTTTCATGCTCTGTTCAGAATGTTTTCGAAAAAAATACTTTATACCCTCTTTCATACTAAGAGACAGTAAGAGCTCAACAGACCTCCATCAAAGAGCTCAGCCGAGGGGAAAAACCCACCAAATTGACCCCGTCTAGAGCCCTCAGGGAGTTCCGCAGCATGTGATAACCATCTTTATCGTCTGTACCAACACATCTGTCTAAACACTGTTGGGTCAACCACACAGTGGGTAGTAAATGCAGCGAGTTTGTACGTTATTTCACTCGGTATGACTGATTATGATAAACTCTATAAAAATAAAGGATCCAAATGGGAACCATAGAAGAGTTTGGGTTTGGAAAGAACTTCTAAGTCAAAGAACCACTTGTTTACAAAGAACCTTTTTCTGCTATAAAGAACCTTGTGGGTAGTGGAAGGATTTACTCTCAAGAATAAAGGTTTTTACAACAATGCCATAGAAGAATCAATTGTTGGTTCCAAGAAGAACCTTTTTAAAAATTTAAAACCATTTTAAAATTTTAAAGAACCTCGTGCATTTGAAAGATTCAATGGATGTTCATAGTTCTTCATAGAACAGTTAAAAACCAACTGAATCTGAAATTCAGTGTTCACCAAATGCAAAAACTTGTTCAATCCTATTACGCTTCATGCAGATAATTCGGTCACGCTCCACTCACCACGCTGATGGGGTTCAGGGTCACTTAGATAACATCGACCACTTACATAATTGTGTCTGGCCTGTGTTGTCCTACAGACAGCTGGTGGCCCCTGAGGCGAGGTGATTCCTGCTTTGCCACTTATGCAAGCGTGCTAGCCACATTTCCGTTGCAACCGAAACAATTAGCATCTGTTTTCACACTTCCAAACCATTTTTTGGCCAAGGAACTCATTAAATTTTAGGTTTTACTACAGCAAGCTCTCAAAAAAACTGCCATTTGCGGGAAACGGGACGCTTACGCAACACTTGGTTGTTAGTGTGATTCTGTCAGACGGCTTTGAAATTCACAGACTGTCGTTGCTGTGTTGGGCTCTTTTCATCACCCTGAGTGTTACGGTCCTTACAAGAGGACAGTTCTTAGATTTTGTGGTGTACTTGGGTAGCCCAAACCATCATTACTCTAGTCTCAACCTCAGACGGCACACCCACTGTCCGTTCGCTGGCTGCTTGCCTACAGAAATGGCTGAAATCACCGGTTTCAATCTGACTGGCTGATTAGGGTTCATCACGATTCTGAACAACATTACTTTTTTAGTCTGGGAAATGCATGAGGTGTACAGTATATGTAAAACTGCCAGTCTGTGGGTTGTCAGACATGGTCTGAACCCAACAGAGTGATCAAAGTGCTGAGAGGACGTCTACTTTGAACGGCTGACAAAGTATATTTGACAGACTAACGGGCAGATGAGTGTTCAGTAAACCATCTCAATATGTAAGCATCGCTCTATGCCAGAACAGATGGTGCTCGGGAATCCCTTCAATAAATGATAAAACCCCCTTAGGGCCATTGCAGTGGACTGACAAGTCTTAAGATTGTGAATACTTTTATGCCAGTGCTTTGTAAGGGTAGTTTACTTGTGCACTTTTGAAAGGAGACAAATCTCAGTGCTGTTATGTAGCGGCGAATGCAATCTTCCCTTTCCCAAACCTACCTAACTCACATGGTATGACATAATGGTTCCTAATTACAGTTTTAAACACTTTAGCATAAACAGAGAAGGAGTGACATATACTTTCTAGACCAATAACAGCAAATTTTCCTGCTACCAGGAGCTTCAAGTCCTTCAAGTATTTTTGTATATAAAAACAATACTGTTTTGTTTGAAAATCCTATGAACTAAATACCTTGCAGCTCATTTTGAATCATGATATGAATCCAAAGTAACAAATCCAGCATTCAAAAAGTATATCAACCTGTATAATGTTATAAAAAAAAAATAATAATAATAAAAAAAAAAAACAATTCTAGTAATATGTATTTGGCTGACTGTAAATTATCTTGCCATATACAGTACAGCAAAAGAAAAAAAAAAGATTTAACAGGACAATAATTAAGATGTACAATATTTTACAGTAAAATTATATGGATTTTGAAAGTAAAAATGAATTAATGTATTTATAGTAAAAATCATTATAAAATGTACATAATCATACTTTTACATAAAAAAACTATATTTGGTATTTGGTTGACTGTAAATTACAGGACAATACTTAAGACGTACAATATTTTACAGTAAAATTATATGGGTTTTAAAAGTAAAAGCATGAATTAACATGTATTTATAAAAATCATTATAAAATCATAATATATAATTATACTTACATAAAAAAACAACAACAACAACAAAAAAAAAAAAAAAACATATTTGGTATTTGGTTGACTGTAAATTACAGGACAATACTTAGAATGTACAATATTTTACAATAAAATTATACAGGTTTTGGAAGTAAAAGCATGAATTTCCATGTAATTTATAGTGAAAATCATTATAAAATTTACAATCATATTTTTTCATTCTAAACAGTGTTAAAATTAAATTATTTTGTTTAAACATATATAACTACATATATGAAGAAAGCCTTATTTATTTAAAATATGCCCAGAAGTTCCTGCATGCTTTAATTTGAATAGTTTTGATCAAATGTGTTTTGTTTTAATGTTGTTTAGTTAAAGGGGTCATCGGATGCCCATTTTCCATAAGTTGATATGATTCTTTAGGGTCTTAATCAAAAGTCTCTAATATACTTTGATTAAAAATTCTCAATGGTTTTGTAAAACAACACCCTTTTTACCTTGTCAAAATGAGCTCTGCAAAAATCACCTCATTCTAAGGGGTTGTTCCTTTAAATGCAAATGAGCTCTGCTCACCCGCCCCTCTCTACTTTCTGTGGAATGACGATGTTGTTTACTTTAGCTGCATTTAGCGTTTAGCCGCTAAACTTCCTAACTACCACATTACGGAAGGAAATTATTAAGGAAAGGCGATCACAAAGATTCATAAAAAAAACGCTTATACTCACTTCTGCTGTAAGTGAAGCAGGATCATGAATGATTCGCGCGAACATAGACAGATATATGTAGATCGGGATCTTCAGCTGCTCAGATGTCGGGAGTAAATGACGACCACTATGTTCATTATTACATCCAGCAACAAAACACCTCAATCGCTCAATCGGAGATATTCTTGTCTAACTTACATCCCTACTTCGGCACTGAAACAAGGAAAGTTACTGGACTGTGACAGCTGGTCTAAGGTAAGAGCTCATGTCAATCTACTGTCGTGGGAGCGGCTTCTGTAGGTGTGACGGCACACTGACAGGCATCTTAGAATGGCTCGATTTGAAAAAGGGGATATTATTTTTACAGATTAATTAAAAACCACTGCATGGATTTGTATCATTATAGGGTAGATTTGTACATACACTGCCAACACACATTAATGTTCAAACAACATGTGAAAGTGAACTTAGCATCCGATGACCCCTTTAATGTTTATACCAGTTTTAGTGTTGATGTTTTGTGTGAACTTTGATTCATCATGTGGATTGTTAAAAGTTTTTGTTTTTTTTAATATAAATTATATAGAAATTATAATAAATACATATACTTTTAAAAATTTCGTAAATATATACATGAACGTGTTTATATTTATATATACATAATAATTACACATAGTAAACACACATATATTAGGCAAACTCAAACTTTTATTTTGTATGCGATTAATCACGATTAATCGTTTGACAGCCCTATTAACTAGTATGCTTTGATTGCTGACAGTGCTTGGTAAACAGGGTTTAATGGTCCATTGCTGACACAATGAAACGCTGTGGTGCACCAAAGAGGAAAACCTGCTTTTAACCCGCTTGACGGTTATCTGATGTAGTGACTCAGAATCCCCTGGGAACAAGCAGCTCAATGGTGACGAGAAACTGTGTGTGTAGTGACCGTAGCCAAAGCACAAATGTATACAAACACTCAGCGGAGCCGGAGATACGAGGTCATTGCAATCTCACAGCTGGAGCAGATGGGCTGGCGACCTTTCGCTCCAATGAAAGGATAAGATTTTTAAACAAACAGCATGTGGTTTATGTAAAACAGCCTGTCACTGTATCAAAGGGTGTTTCCTAACTTTCAATATAGCCTAAGTAACTAATTTATCTTATAAATGTATGAAGTACTAATGAAAGACAGATCCATTTCAGAGAAACTAATGGGTGTGACCACTAAAAAAGCAGAAATTATGTTAGATCTGTTCATCAAAAAATGAAAAACTTGTCATTATTTACTCAACCTGATGTTGTTCCAAACTCATACGTTATTTTTTTTTCTGTGTAACACAAGAGAAGAAACTTTTTAAAGAATTGTTTCAGTCAATTTTTTTAATCTTTCATCTTATAAATTCAGAAGACTTCAGGCATGTGATTGGCTAAGGACAAAAAACCAGGAAAATATACTAAGACAACCCCCCCCCCCACGCCGATCAAACTGGTGGCGGATCTATATGGATAGTAAAGCAGGACCCATAACAACTTATTTGAACAAAAAAATACATTGTAATTTATTTAACATGCAACTTTTTTTTTGTACAGTATGACACATAACAACTTATTTGGTGGATGTGTAACAGTGGGAATCAAAAGCAAGTGTCTTGTCCACTGCTCCATCACCACCTCTCTCTATAACAACAACCATGACAAAAAAATATATTTTAACTTATTTTTGTACACATATTTTAACTTATTTTTGTACACTCTGTGGGTAGTAACTACAGTACTGGTACAACAGTATTTTCTTTAGCGGCTATAGAAAACCATTCCCTTCCGTTCCCTTTAGTTACTGTTGCTATGTCCGACAAGCGACGCATAATATAATAAAATATTGAATGGGAATATACGCTGCACTTGACCTATCACTACAAGACGACTCGACAGATTCGGCAGCATTCATTCGCGGAAAAATCATTAGGCCTACATAGTCTACATGTAGATTCCTTTAAATGTTAAGGGGAAGATTAAAAAAGAGAAACTGGGTCTGTGAATTCAATTCTCACAGAATCACAATTGAATTCACAATTGAATTCATATCTTGCTACTCAGTCAGAATCTCATTAACCTGGAGTCCCAGTCTCTGTCACAATAATCATATAGGCTATGTGATGTTTTAGGCCTATTTTGCAGACATCCATTTAAAATGTAGGCAATGGCTTATAAAGAACCTTTTTTCCATATCCACTTAGGTTTCTCAGCTTGCACTCTAGCATTTGTGTGGTCCAGGTAACGTTAGCTTTGCATAAAAAAATGGTTATCATTCGCATGGCTACTTTTACTTGAGTAAAGAAGTTAAATCAGTACTTCTACTTTTACCAGAGTATTTTTTAACACAAGTATCTGTACTTCTACTTGAGTACGAGAAGTGAGACGGACTATTTTCTTTAGCGGAAGCAATATAAATCGTTTTTAAATCAATAAACTCCTTTTAAAATCAATATTTTGTGTCAAATTATTGATTTATTTTGTAGGTAGCCATGTAATAAGCGGGATAATGTAGAGTTTGTCTTACATGTGCTTCATGAGGCACACACGCGCGGTCTCTTGCTCTCTCTCCCTCTGTCATGCACGCGCTACGTGGTTTGGAGCACAGTCTCTGTCTCGCGGGCGCACTCACTCCCTCGCTCTAGATTCCGGGAGAAACTATTTGCGGCCATCAGATTCAGTGAGCTATATATTTAATATAATAATTAAAATATAATTATTGATTTTTCATTAGACTATTTTTGGTGCCCCCTCAGCACTCGGTACCCTACGCACAGTGCTTGATGCGCGTGGTGGGAGCGGCAGCGCTGAATGAACCTTATTGAAAAGTGTTAACTTACCATCTTATCAGTTAACGGTTAATAATCGGATAATGATTTGCGGTTGTCGGCTGGGAAAATTAACCGAAATGAGCGACTGAGGTAACTTACACTGCGCAGCAGGGAGCTTGATTGACAGGTGATCTGACCAATCATACTTCGCCAGCCGCCTTTTGCGAACGGTCGCAAATACGTCCTTGTTGATACTTGGAAAGGAAGGAAAAATGCATCTCTTTGCCATCTGACGTGTCGCCCGGTGTGGCCCTGTTGGTCAGGGACGGCGACTGTGGTTCCGTCCCGGGTTACCATGGTGACGGTTTTTAACAGATCTGCATGATTCACATAGGTCACATTTTCAGGTCGAAAAATCCGGAATTCCGGATTAATCCGGAAAAATCACATCCCTGAGACTTGCACAAAGAATAAACAACTTTTATATTACTTTTCTGTCATTTTCTTTTGGTCCTGGTCACTATGAACCTCAGTGTCAACAGCTGTAACTACTATTTAAAAATGTCTACTTTTGTTTTGTATAAGCCAAAAAAAAAATCCAAACATGTTGGTTTCAAACAACATGAGGGTGAGTAAACAATAACAATTTTCATTTTTTACTCAACTACCTCTTAAAAAGAGTCCGTCAATGTATGTTTACATGCTGGTTTGAGTCACCAAATCGCTAATCTGATCAGAGATCTGCAGTCACACCCTAATGTAACATGATTTGTATCTTAGGGACATGACTGTGGCAATGGGAGGGTTTCGGTTCATCTAGCACTGAAAGAGCAACTGATCTGATACACATAGATGTCCTGTGATGCGTAAGGACTGCACACACCCAAACACACAGATGGATAGGAAGAGGAAACAACTGTGACCTTTTCATGCACTGTCAGGCTCATTTTACCTTACTGTCAATCTTTTGTTTTAACTATGTAAATGAGAACAGAATATGGCAAATGTTGAACCACTCATGTGGATCCCAAACTTCCTTTACCACACAACCTTTCCTCCCAAAGCCCTCTGAAGACTTTCAATAAAGTCAAGCTTTTTTTAATCTAATTATGCTAGTTTATGTGTGATGTGGCGACAGCCAATGGTTGGATACTACATTCGAACATCTGCTAGCTGGGAATGATACGAAACAAATGTACAAAATTCACTAGTATGACTAACCATCTTAAGGAAGACCTGTATAAATGTACCGGGCTCTATGCACAAAACGTGGACAGAATTACGGAATCCGGTCATAACAATTGAATTTACTGTATAACGCAGAGTGAGACGGAATTTGCCAAAATTTGGATGAATAAATCAAAAGTATTACACTTAAATCAAAATGCGATATGGACCAGTGTCTGTGAATATTAGGATGCAAAATGCTATTTAAATATGAAACTTGCATGTTCTGCATGTTTCTGTGTGAATGAATGGCGCAGATGCTCAGTTTTGTTTACTACGCACATGTGTCCGCTGTCTCAATATATGAACACAAACAGTTAATTCATTAGTATTTTACTGGTTCTTGTGAGAAAAAAAAACTGAACTAATGTTATATCACATACAAAGAGAAACTTAAAGGTCTTCACAGCAACCCATTAAAATAAAAGTTTGGTCTAACCTGAAGAAACTGTGACATAAATCTATTACTTATTGTAACAATAGTCTTACCACTAGTAATAAAATTATCAAAACATTATTTTTAAGGAATATTTACCAGAAAAATAATTTACCAAAATTTATTTACCATAAAAAATAAATACACAACTCAACACAGTATTTCTGAAAATGTAATTTTTGTTCAACTTTTAATACATTTCTGGTAAATTGTCTAAGTTTCATAATTTCAATTATTCAGACATGCTTTTTGATTAATAAAATTTAACCATTAACATTTTAACCATTAAAACAGAGTCTAAAATCAGAGTTTAAAATTAAAACAGAAAAACAACAACAACAACAACAACAACAACAAATGGAATCCAGGAAAAAAAAAGATTATAAAATAAAACGGAATTTGGAAAAAAATAAAACTGTATTTTTAGGAAAAATAAAACGGATTTACAGAGCCCTACAATGTACATGATTAAGTTCAGATGAATTCATGTAAGAGCATTTTTAGCACTGTAGATTGCTGGCTTTTTCCCTTGAAAAAATTTAAATTGTTAAAATCTTGTGTTTTCTTCTTGAATCGGCTTGCTTTTACTAGGCAGCAGTTCAAATGACTTGTCTTATCGGTCAGAGTGCGACTGTTTATGTTCCAGGATTCCTGTCATTGCATCATCCATTTAGGATGGATTGACAAGTCAGCTCAGCTTTATTCTGTAGCTGTCATTAAACACACGCACACACACACGTACAAAAATATCCAAACCTTCATTCCTACTCTAACTTACGCATTTCCCATTATGAATTATGATACAGCTTGATTCGTTATTCCAGTGGGTCAGATTGCATTCTTACCACAACTAAACTGCTCCAGAGTTTGTTTTCAATTGGTCTGAGACTTCCTTATTCAGGCGATCTCAAACTGATTATTTTGGTGGGAATCCAAGCATGATTGGCGTGTTCACATATGCCTAAACCTTGGTCCTGAAGGGCCGGTGTCCTGTAGAATTTAGTTCCCACACCAATTAGACACACCAGAACCAGCTGAAGTTGAAGCTAAACTCTGCAGGACACCGGCCCTCCAGGACAGAGTTTGGCCACCTCTGGCCTAAACCTTAGATCGGGGATCTCCAATCCTGCTCCTGAAAAAGCTACCGTTCTACAGATTTCAGTTCCAACCCTGTTCCAATGTACCTGTCTGTAATTATCAAGTAACCCCAAAGACTTAAATTAGCTGGTTCAGATGTGTTTGACTGGTGTTGGAGCTGGAATCTGCAGGACAGTAGCTCTCCAGGAGCAGGGTTGGAGACCCCTGCCATAGATCTTCACCCCTGCCAAAGGGGACCCACTGTCTAGCAGAGTTTAGCTACAACCCCAATCAAACACACCTGAACCAGCTAATCCAGGTCTTTAGGATGACCTGACCAAAAAAAATAAAAATAAAAATAAATCACAGGCTAGGTGTGCTAAAACAAGTTGTAAATACAATTTGCAGGACAGTGGGACACCAAGAGCATTAAAGACCTGGGGCCTAGAACCAGGGGTCTCCAACCCTGCTCCTGGAGAGCTATCATCTTGCAGAATTCAGCTCCAACTCCAACCAAACACACCTTCAGGGTTACTTGATCATTACAAGCAGGTGTGTTGGAGCAGGGTTGGAACTGAATTCTGCAGGATGGTAACTCTTCAAGAACAGGTTTGGAGATCCCTGGCCTAACAAAAAAACAAAATAAGCAAGAAAATGCGCCAGGTTCTGAAACTAACATTTCAAATGAGCCAGGTACAGTTACGTAATTGCTAATTTGTAGGTGAGGTGGGAGAAGGGAATGCTCAAGTTAAAACTGCCTATTTCTGGCCTCAAAGCATTCCAAACTACTCTAGTCATACTGCATTCCAGATAACTTGGAAAATAACTACATGAATAGTGTTTTAGTAGTCTTGGGAAAGATGTCAAATGACACTCCTCAATGCAAATCAATCTGTTCCAACTTTACAATTGGAATGTCCAACTTCTAGTACCATTTCCAAAAGTGGAGGTAGGAGAATCCAAAGTTGCTAGCTCAAGGTGTCCAATCCTGCTCCTAAATGGCCACTGTACAGCAGAGTTTACCTCCAACCCGAATAAACACACCTAAAGCAAGGTAATCAAGGTCTTCAAGATTTCTAGAAACTTCTAGGCTGGAATATTGGGACAAGCTGGAGGTGACCTCTGAAGGACACTGGGTTCCAGAAACAGGTGCAGAAGAGTGGAACAGACTGCTAGAGTCTTGAGAAGTCATGAAAATGGGAATAATAAATTAATAAAAACAACAACTGGACAAGATACAATATACTGGGGTCAAAGTTGTTCTAAAAATCTCCATCAAAATGTCCACAAAATGTCATGGAACTTTCTCAAAGAGCTTTCTCTTTTTGTTTTTCCTAAGTTTATTTCTATGCATAATCTTACCAGTTTATTAAATTAACTAGTATGACTAGTCATCATAAGGAAGACCTATATAAATGTGCTGGACTCTCAGTTTTAGGGCCATATGATTTCCGTGATGCGGAAAACACAGAATCCAGTCATAAAAATTGAATTTACTGTATAACAAGGAATGTCACTTCATTCCGGATAACTTTGAAAATAACCAATAGAACATTGTTTTAGTAGTCTTGGGAATGACGTCAAATAGCACTTCTCAATGCAGATCAATCTGCTTCAACATTACAACTGGAATATCCAACTTCAAGTACCATTCCCAAAAGTGGAGGTGGGAGAATTCAAAGTTGCTAGATCAGGGTGTCCAATCTTGCTCCTGGATGACCAATGTACTGCAGAGTTTAACTCTAACTCTAATTAAAACACCAGAACCAAGGTAAACAAGATCTTCAGGATTTCTAGAAACTTCGATGCCGGAATGTTGGGACAAGCTGGAGCTGAACTCTGAAGGACACTGGCTTCCAGGAATAGGATTGGACAACAGAATCCTCGTTTCCAAAACAGCTAGATGAAATGCAGAAGAGTGGAACAGACTTCTAGGGTCTCAGAGTCATAAAAATGGGGGATAATAAAAAAACTGGACGAGATACAATATACTGGGGTCAGAGTTGTTCTAAAAATCTCCATCAAAATGTCCACAAAAACTGTCATGGAACTTTCTCAAAGATCTTCCTCTTATTGTTTTTCCTAAGTTTATTTCTATCCATAATCTTACCAGTTCACCACATACCCCTCAGATTCAGAGGCAGATGTGATCTTGCTTGTCAACTTGTTGTGAAACGTCACTCTTGGCTGATGATACACAAGTACTATTTCAGAAAGCATCCAAATCCTACAACTCAGACTCTCCCGGACTGTTCCATTGGGGAAAACAGTCATTCTTTTCAAATGTTCTTGTCAATTCTGCAAGGACTGTGTGACACAGGCCATGGACCAGATCCATCCGGTGCACTGCCGTCATCACAGAGACCCATCTTGTGACATCAGAGGGTCACTGGTTTCCCCTTCCTCCCTGAATAGATCCATCACAATGACTGATCCATGAGATCATATGGGGTGACCTATATACAATCACTGACAAAAGACAGATTCAAGGGAAGAAAGTGACACCATAGACATTGTCTTTCTTCAAAGCCTGTTGTGTCAGCTTTGTAACCCACGAGACCATCTGTCAAAAAGAAAAAGAACACTTCCTGTCCACTTAATCGAGAATAGGAAGAGGAAACTGAATGCTTTCCTGTCCTTGCAGTGGATTGAATCTCTGTCACTTGAACACACACTCACAACATAAAGACAAAACAAATGTATAGGTTACAGCACTGTTAGGAAGCAACTAGCTAAAAGTAGAACCATGCTAACTTAATTGCACATCCCAGTAGCGTGACAATAGTTCAGCTGTTTTCACAATATAATAGTTGCTTTAATCCTTTTTCTATTAGGAGTGGTGTAGCATAACAAAACGCTAAACTGCAAGCCTATTTAAAATGTCTTCTTATACTCATCTAAACATTGGGAAATTTTATTCATTTTAGATGATTTAATTAATTTTATTTAGTAGTTTAATCTCACTAACTAATGACTCTTGACTGCACCAAATTAGGAGCAGCTGCTAGCTTTTAGCAACAGCTAACTTGTATCTACATTTCCACAGTTGCTTCCCCAACCCCAATATCTGTTTTCATGGACACACATCCTCAGTGGAAATTCTGATACGAGTTTGAAGCTGTGCTTTGATAAGCCTGAGACCTGCAGGGCTCGGTTATCTCACAGCAAACTGTGTGCGTCTCACCAGCAGGAAAATGCGTTGACGTTAATGCTAGTACTGTATATGTGAGGATTTGCTTTGCTATACTTTCTGAGGTAAAAAGTTTCAAAATATCCACACAAATACAGTTAAACCTCTCCAGTTACAGCCCTACTAACAGGAAAAGCACAAATTAGCTATAAAGTGTCTTTTAAAAGGCTTCTGTAAGAGCTAGTAACTAATTAGCGTCTTCCCAAAGCACAATAAAAGTTGTTGATATGACTTGTGTTCTAAATTTCACTAAAAACATCTCATATTTTTTTTAAAGCCACTGTTTGTTACTCGCCAAAAACATATTTAAAAATTACAATATGCTAAACTCAAAGACACAACAGGACTGTCCTAAATGCAACCACAGGGCCTTGATCTGAACACTGGATTTTGAGCCAAGCCTCCAAAAAGCTTCATTTTTCACAAGTTCTTAAGTGCAGGAGTCAAAACGGTTTAAGTACTTAAGAGAAACAACAGTAGGAGACTCTTCACACAATGATATCAGCTTTACTCAGGGTGGGGGTCAGTGTGTGATTGCTGTCAAAATACCAACGCCTAACTTGCATGGCGACCCATGACAGGGTTTGATTGATGCCGGTGGGTTCAAGAACTGAGAACGTCACACAGAGATTGTGGCTCGACACCAAAAGCCTTTGGGGGTTTGTTGGCCTGCAATAACGGTCTTGATCAAGTCGTTTTTTCTGTGATTTTTTTCTAAGGCAATAACACATTACAATTTTAATGCTGATGTTGCATTTTACAGAAGACTATGACTGCAAAAACAGCGGGTAAAACACTGTTAACCGTCACAAGGAACATCTACTACAATAAACGTCAAGAAAATACAATCTTAGGCAGACAGAACCTGCTGTGCCACGTACTTTCAGGGTCATTTTTTAAGAGTAAACCACTGCCTCGTCCTTGACTAAATTGCCACATCCAGGAAGCGGCCTGTAAGTGGTAAGAGCTGGTGGAAAAGAGTGTACATTTAGACCTCAGTCATTATGCAAGAACGCTACCCTCCATTTGCTCTTTAAATCTTTCAGTGTTATGTCCAGTTTAGCAACACTAAAGCAAAATTAGGACAGCATAACGCAAGTGTTAACCGCAGAAAAAGAGTGGGCCCTGCCCTGTAAACAGTGCTTCAAAAACAAACTGCAATATCCTTCTCTATTAGCTTTAGACTAGCCTCACCCATAGTCAATCCTATGGGTCAAGCTAATTTTTTGTCATTTTAGTCCATCAACATATTAAAAATGTATTAAGTAAATGCACCTATTATAAGCATGTTTTTAACTTCTGAAATTAAAATTAAAGTTACAACTTAAAAGATTGACACAATCTTGGCCAAAAAAAAAAAAAAAAGATCAAATCAATGTCATGTGGTGTGACCAGAAAACAGCCAATCAAGGTCAATAAGTCTCTTAAATATGAGATAATTTTACCTTTTAGACAAGGCAAGGTTAGTTAAGTTTGTAAAATGTCACATGGTACAACTCAATATTTATAAATTATTTTAATATATAGTACCACGTCTGAAAAGTGTAAGGAAAATACGTTTACATTTTACTTGATGGTTGCACCACATGACATATTTAGAGAAAAGTAACTAAAAATTATACTTTAGAAAATAATGATTAAGATGTCTACGCTCACACACAGACTATTCAGAACATGATGAAAATGGTTTTATTTTTTTTTTATTTGGTTGCACCACACGGCATTTTCAAATAAATGCCAAATTCCGTCATGAAAATCTAGATGGTGCAGGCTGATGGGTCATTAACACAAACCAATGATATTCACAGTGTTAAACTGCTTGGCACAAGCTGATTGGTTCTATGTTGCATGAGCAGCCAATGAGCTTGCTGATTTACATTTAAATGGCTGTTTAGCATTCACTAAAGTATTTTGCAGCGCGCTTTCAGAGTTACTCTGAAGCCCTCCACTTTTCCAGCTCCACCTGTATAGATCGGCTGTGGGTTATTATATATGGTGATTATGCAGCAACAGTATCTCTTAAATGTGCACAGCAGTGTATCGGCATATACATTGGCAGTAGCAAGTTAGTGAACTTGATTTGCAGTGGCAGCAATAATCTACACCAACAGCAGAGTTGCCATGATAGAAATTTGAAAATGTATACAGTTGTCAAAACCACATGAAACCAACTTGGATTCAAAGAGCAGATACATTTTTAAAATCTGGCGCATGTGTGAAATTTTTAATAGATTTGTTTCACAAGTCTAACTCAGGAAGACTAGACTTCGCCAGAATCTGTGAGAGACTGATGGACAGTGACGCCGTCATAAATTTCACCAGATCAGACACATAAACCTGTCGCTGCAACGTGACCGCAGGTCAAACTTTGCTGTTACTCTACTGTTAACTTATCTCTTACAACAGGATGCAACGAGCTGGATAAAAATAGACATGCTTCTTCTCCATGAACTTAGACACACAGCCTGCAACCAAAGGAGTGTGGTCAAATAGTAGTCTGTTTGTTTGTCTAGTTTGTGTTGCGTGCAGATCATTTATGTCATTTTATGCCAATTCAAAGCTGGCTCTGTTTATCAGATATCTGAAAAGGGCAGCTTGTGTGTGTGAGGAACGTGATCCCTGATGTACACTGTGAAGCTCCAGTAATAGAAGGGAATTCCATGCATTTGGAACGAGCTTGGACGTCCATCCATAAATTGGCAGTACCATCACTTTCAGAAGGCTTTATCGAGTAGTAAACTCGATCCTATTGGTCATTAACACATCTATAAATACCCACTGTAACATACACAATCATTAACAGAGTGAAGAGAATGAACCTTCATTCCTAGCTCAGATTCCCATCAACCAATAGGAATTTTAAAAGGTCTCACAGTAGATCTAGTATTCCTGGTTTAATCATTGGAATTTTGTGAAGCTTCATCAAATTTTAGATGTACTTTATGGGCCTACAAACTTACAATGATTCTTCTAGATACATGTACATATTAAACCTTGCAGGAAACATTGATTCCAAAAAGCGACCTTCAATTACTTGCAAGATATTTTTATTTATGTACATGACACCTGACAGGAACACGTGTCAAGTCTTGTTTGGTTGGGTCATATGAACCCTTCAGATGAAACACTAATGCATTGTTTGTGAAAATTAATACTCACCAAGTGCAAGTAAAAATTAAACATGTTTTGGAACAAATTTGATTCAACTACTTGATACTCACTAGTCCCCACCTGCTGGTGTAATTCTGAAACCTTCAGAAAGAGTCAGCTGTTGAAGCACAGAACGAATGTAAACAAGTCTTTTTTTTTGTGAACAGAATCAAATGATTCGAGTCACCAGGATAAATCAAAATCCCCACTACTAGCTGATAAAGCTCTAGGGTCATATTCACCAAAAATCTTCAGGCTAAAAGCCTACTCTTAATTTTTTAATCCAAGAGTAATTCACCAAACTTTTTAACCCTACAAGTACACTGTAAAAAAAAACAACTTAAAGTTGTTTCAACTTAAAAAAGTAAGTTTTCATGCTGCCTTAGAATTTTAAGTTTACTCAACTCAAATATCCACGTTTTCATGTAGTAAAACGTAACATTTCATGTTGACTAAACTTTTGATTTTTGATTTTTTTTTTTTAATTGAAACTTGAAACTACTTTTTTTTTTTTTGTTTTTTTTACAGTGTACCTCCTAAACCCAGGGTGGCTTAGATGTCCTCCTAAGACCTTCTATATCCCTAAGATTCACTCAAAAGTAAAATCCATGTCATCAACCAAGTAAACCATCTTTAGCAATGAGGTCAACCCTGCCTTAAGGTCATTGCACACTGAGTCCGAAATTTTCGTATGCGTTTTTTCGCATCTGTCATTCTAAAAATTTGTCACACGCAGAAACCTTGCACACTGAGCCCGATGCGTATTAATTCATCCGTTGCGAAAAAATTCGCAAAACAATACAAAATGGAATCTTCAAGCAGTGAGGATGATTTTGTTGTCCATGCCTTTTCTTAAAAACAGAAAACGAAAGGACATATTGGGTCCATCCAATTATAAGATATAGAGAGGAAGGACAGAATACTTTTTGTGCGCACCTCATTAAGGAGCTGCGGGATTATCCGGCGATTCAAAGTTTACTTCAGAATGTCAGTAAACGTTGATGCTTTGCTAGTGTTACTGGAGCCACATATAATAAAGAAGACCACTAATTTCTGTGAACTCAGTGTACAAGGACCTTTTCAGTGCCTTGTGCTGCGAGACAAAGTGGATGAACTTGTCAGACGCCATTCTGTATTTCGGTGTTCGCTTGTACGGTGGCTCTGATCTGTCAAAACACCTTTCAAAATGCTTGCTACGGATGCGAAAAACGCAGAAAATCAAGCCCGATCCAAACTTTTTTCTTTAATGATGGACGAAAGTTTCGGAGGCAGTGTGTAAACGTGATTGACACAACGTGAGGTCGTATTTATTTTTTAACGTTCAGAAATTTCGGACGACTCCGTGTGCAATGACCTTTACTCTTATATTACAGGGATAGTTCACCTGAAAATGAAAATTGTGATAATTGTGTAATTACTCACCCTCATGTCGTTCCAAACTTATAAGACCTTCTCTCATCTTCAGAACATAAATTAAGATATTTCTGATCTAATCCAGGAGCTTTCTGACTCTAAATAGACAGCAACACAGCTACCACATTCAAGGCCCAGAAAGATAGTAAGGACATTGTTAAAACAGTCCATGTGACATCAGTGGTTCAACCGTAATTTGCTCTCTGATGATAAACAAAGATCTTACGGGTTTGCAACGACATGAGGGTGACACAATTTTCATTTTTGGGTGAACCATCACTAAGATTTCCTTAGTAAAAAAAAAAATATATATATGAAGTGTGAAGTGTTTTGTAAATATGTTTTAAGATAAAACCCCTAGCTATGAACTAGCTCTAGTTAACTAAGGAGGACTAACTAACTAGCTAAGGAGGACTCCTAGTGGCAAGATAAAAGTCTTTTATAAGAATAAGACCCCTGGCCCAAAGACTCGAATTAGGAGAGTCGAATCTATATAACCAACTCTCAACTCCCAGCACTTCAAAAATCAAAAAATCGATTCTTTTTGGCATCGACTTCCCACCATATAGATCTTGCAATATTTATTTCCCTCAATGGAAAATTTGCCATCAGAACTTTAACTAGTATGCATACTGACATACTGAGCTGTTTGATCACCAATAAATAAGTTAAAAATTGTAAAATATTTAAATTGTCATGTCAATAAACTATTTTTAATTTAAAAAAAAAAGCTATAAAAAAAAACAAAAAAACAATTGTGTTATACTTTCTCAGTTCACTTCCTAATGGCAGCTGTGCCAAACAGTAAGTTTTGGACATTCTTTATGAATACAGAACTGATTCGGCACTTGACAACAGGAACTATGGGTAGGGTGTGTCCGCTTAGGCAGATGAATCGTTATATTTAGGTTACTTTTTTTTTTTCTTTTTATGCAATCAGTGCAATAGAGCACATTTCCTTTCTAGGCGGGATGCAACACACCACTCTCAGAGCCACGGTCAGAGGGTCACACACACATACACATATGCACACATAAGCTTACTAAGCAAGTAGGCTAAAAAAAAACAAAACAATACATTATCCTTTGCATGCGCACCAAGGAAAAAAAAAAAAAACTGAATAAAACACTGTTTTGCAACAAGTAACTATAAAAATAATACACTGATTCAGATTAGACATCCATGTACACACACACACACACACACACACACAACATATACATGTGTATAACCTCAGGCTAGACCCGCACCTGAAGATGCACTCTCTACATTCCTATGAAAACTGAGCTGTTTTGGCTGGAGGGAGGGATGTACAGCTGCCAACACGTATATATCTTCATTAGCACACATGCGCTCGGGTTTGTGTGTTCAACTGTGAGAGAGGGCAAAAAAGTTGAAACAAAAACTCGAGCGTAAGAATTCCAAACAATTTAAAGACAAATTGAGCCAAGACGAGGATTAGCTTGGCGATTCACACCTTCAATTACGTTGTCAAAAGACGTGACGGGAGGACGTCCTTAGAAAAGAGTTCGAATAAACGCTGCACATTTTAATCTGACCCCAAACCACACTAGGCTGTAAACCAACCTCACCCATGGGAGTTCAGGCCCACTTCCTCTGAAACCGACTGTGATTTAAAATCTCAGGATTTGCTGAGGAGATCCGAGGCTTGGTGTGATTTAAACCTTACCGAGAAGCAAAGTGCTAGGAATGTTAAATTAAACAAGCGTCTACGATCTTTCAATGAAGAAAAGAGTGGTTGGAAGTCTTTGTTTTCATGGCACTGAGATTCACAAATGAGGAATGTTTTAATGTCAGACAAACGGATCCCCTGGGGATTTTATGGATACAAAGTGTTGCTTTTAAGCCACAACAAAGCCCCCGGCGTCCATTGGAAGCAACGTACTGAGCTACATTTGGTCTTGACGTGTTTATGTTTATCTCTATAAAAGAAAAACATCACAATAATCTTCAATTTGTGGAGAAGGCCTTCTGTTTGGCCTTGTGTTGTTAAAGGAGAAGTCCACTTCCAGAACAAAAATTTAAATATAATTTACTCACCCCCTTGCCATCCAAGATGTTAATGTCTTTCTTTCTTCAGTCGTAAAAAAAAAAAAAAATTATGTTTGAGGAAAACATTTCAGGATTTTTCTCCATATAATGGACTGATATGGTGCCCCGATTTTGAACTTCCAAAATGCAGTTTAAATGCGGCTTCAAACAATCCCAAATACGGTTGTAAATGATCCCAGCCAAGGAAGAAGGGTCTTATCTAGTGAAACGATTGGTTATTTTTATTTTAAAAAATACAATGTAAATACTTTTTTAATCTCACACGCTCGTCTTGTCTCGCTCTGCCTGGACTGTTTTTTTCCAGTTCATGGCAGTTAGTGTATGTCGAAAAACTCGTATTTTCTCCTTCAACTTCAAAAATCATTTCAAAATCATCCTACATCACTGTAGAAGTTCTGACCCAGTCTTTGCAAAGTGAACATGCAAAGAAGATCAAACACACTTATTGAAAAAGGTAAAACAGCGATATAGGATGATTCTGAAGTTGAGGGAGAACATGAGATGGAGTTTTTCCGACATACCCTAACTAACATGAACCGGAAAAAAACAGAGTACAGGCAGAGTAAGACAAGACAAGCATTTGTCGTTAAAAAGTATATAAATTCTATTATTTTTATGAAAATAACCGATCGTTTCGCTAGATAATACCCTTCTTTCTCGGTTGAGATCATTTACAACCGCATTGGGATTGTTTGAAGCCACATTTAAACTGCAAAAAAATCGGGGCACCATAGAAGTCCACTATATGGAAAAATGCTGAAATGTATTCCTCAAAAAACATAATTTCTTTACAACTGAAGACAGAAAGACATGAACATCTTAGATGCCAAGGGGGTGAGTAAATTATATTTAAATTGTTGTTCCGGAAGTGGACTTCTCCTTTAACAACACAAGGCCAAACAGAAGGCCTTCTCCACAAATTGAAGATTATTGTGATGTTTTTCTTTTATATAGATAAACATAAACATGTCAAGACCAAATATAGCTCAGTACATTGCTTCCAATGGACGCTGGGGCTTTGTTGTGGCTTAAAAGCAACACTTTGTATCCATAAAATCCCCAGGGGACCCATTTGTCTGACATTAAAACATTCCTCATTTGTGAATCTCAGTGCCATGAAAACAAAGACATCCAACTTCAAAATCGGGGCACCATAGAAGTCCACTATATGGAGAAAAATGCTGAAATTTTCCTCAAAAAACAATTTCTTTACGACTGAAGACAGAAAGACATGAACATCTTAGATGCCAAGAGGGTGAGTACATTATCTGTAAATGTTTGTTCTGAAAGTGGACTTCTCCTTTAATATAACCAGTTCAAATGACCAGTTTTTTACATGCTACTTTTGATTCAACACATAGATTCCTGGTGAAATTACAGCATTTTAGTTCACGTTTCGAAGCAGAAAGCAAGACAGACATGACGACCACATCTGGGAGTGATTGTGCCGCTTTCAGCAGATGTGAAATGACAGTGATTGGTCCCATTAAACTCCTGACCTGGAACATTTTTACTAATGTGTTTCCAACACAGACACACGCCCTTCGGGTCAAGCCTCACCCTAAACACCACCGAACAACATTATTACCCACACAAACCACATTTGAGCTGTTTGCACTAACAACTGTCAAACCACAGCTACATCCCTTCTGATACCACCAGCGAAGTCAAACTCTTACAAAACATTGAAAGCTGGCCATGGTAAAGCTCTTTTTTGGAAGCACTTATAATCTCTTTTTAATTGAAATGAAATTTTAATCACCATTACATTTGTTTTATTTAGTCCAATTTGAATCTCTTGCATAAGACGTCTGGCTTCTCAGAGCCGGCATACACAAAGCTGGCTGAGACATCAAACGTTTTCGTCTCAAACTCATTTGAGTCAGCTCTTGGCATCTCGTTCTGTTTTTTTCTCTCCCTCATGGTCAGGGTACGACCTCGTAACCATGGTGAAGAGCTGCTAATATCAATGCAAATGGATTCTCTGCTTGCAGGAATTCAGCTGGACCGGAGGAACCCCGAGTGGCACTCCAGAGGAGGAATTTTCATTCCCACAGAAAACCAAAAACCATAAAACCTGACAAGAAAGAGCCGTTTATACGGCATCTATTATAGAAATTTAGGTGAAAGTTAAGAGAAAAACTTCAGTTCCCTTGTCAAAAATGTAGCACTTCATTGTGATATCATATTCTTGTTCATCTAAAGAGCTTTTATTAACTTATTACTATACTGCGCTGTGGTAAAACAATAAAAGGAAAAGGCTAAGTTCATAAAAACACACTTTTTGTTGATTTTGAAAAACTTTTACACCATTTAATGACTCCAATTATCATGCGGTGCAACCAAGTAAAAGGAATGTTGAATTGCTGTGAAAAGTATTATTTTCTTTCTTTCAAACATAAAAATCTCACTGACTTTTTAATGGCAGTGCATGTAACTAATAAAAAGCATACACTATATTTGGTGTGGAAATTACATCACAATTTTAAAAAGTTGTCACTTAAAAAAAAAATACAAAAAAACAAAAACGTTTCTCTTAATTTTCACAATAAATATTAAAAATGTTTATAATTATTTGTAATTATTTTAGCATGATTATTATGGTATTAAATATGGGAGTCTGTTAATAAGGCCACTGAATTAAAACTGAAAACAGGTACGTTTCTCAGAATTGCATGATACAAACTCACAAATGCGAGAATTCGGAATTCTGAGAAAATCCTGACTTTCTTTTTGCAATTCTGACTTTTTTTTTTTTTTTTGCAAATGCGAGTTAGTATCTCACAATTCGACTTTTTTTTTTTTTTTTTTCCAATGCAAGTTTATATCTTGCAATTCAGACTTTCCTTACACAAATGCAAGTTTGTACATCGCAATTCTGACTTTTTTCTTGCAAATGCGATTTTGTATCTAGTAACACTAAAACTTTTTTCCTCAGAATTGTGAGATATAAACTTGCAATTGCGTGTAAAAGTCAGAATTGTGAGATATACACAAAAACATCTTTAAAAGTCACAATTGCATCACAATATAAACTGAAAAAAGTCTGAAATCTGAGTTTGAATCACGCAATTCTGACTTTGTCGCAAATGTGAGTTTATATCTCGCAATTCTGACTTTTTTCTCGCAAATGTGGGATTGTATCTCACAATTTTGACGTTCTTCATGCAAATGCGAGTTTACAGTCAGAATTGCAAGATATAAACTTGCATTTGCGATAAAGTCAGAACTGCAAGATTTCTCGCAATTCTGACTTTTTTCTCAGAATTCCTAGATACAAACTTGCAATTGCGTGTTATAAAGTCAGAATTGGGAGATATTCTGAAAACAGATACAATTGCGAAATATAAACACAATTCTGAGAAAAAAGTCACAATTGTGAGTTTATATAATGCAATTCTGACTTAATAATTTGAAATTCCAAGTTTATATCTCAGAATTCTGAGAAAAAAAGTCAGAATTGCAAGTTTATATCACACAATTTTAGGAAAATAATTAGAAATTTGAGAAGTCGCAATTACTTTTTTCTTTTTTCAGTGGTGGAACCAGAAGAATAAAATAATCCAACAACTACATCTACAATTATTGTAAAGTTCTACTCATGTTAGTTTTGATTTATTATAAATATATTTATTTTAAATTAAAAAGTATTTTTACAGATATCATGAATTATTCATTCATAAATATTACGTTTTTGGGGGTTGCACCACATGACATTTTACAACATGAACTAACCTTGTCTTGTCATGAAATGAAGATTGTTGACTTTGACAGTCATGAGGTCTTCAGCTGCTTTTTTGTTTCATGTTCATGTTTTTTTTCTCCACAGGTTTCTGCACATTGGTTGCACCACATGACTGTGATTTGGCAAATACAAACTCTGATTTCTCCAAAATCTTGTTCCTCAAATATGTTCTGACTGGTTTCAAAGTTACTTCATGCCTTCAGCGAGAATAGAAACATAACTCGACTCTGGAAACTTGTCACATCTTCTCTGAACAGAAGGATGTTGAGCGTGTAAGAGGACATGGAAAAGATCTCTCAGGCAAGACATAAGCCCATTCAAAGTCTGTGAAAGGGGTCCTCAGTGTCACATCCGAAGCTCTCTCATGGGGTCTGTCCTCCTCTCACTTCCTGTGGTGGGATAGAGTTGTGTTACAGGCTGTGAGAACATCTCTATGGGGCCTGTTTCCACCCACGCATGTATAAAGAGATTATTCTGACCCTTATCCCACAGACACGCCATTCCCGACAATGATGCTGTCTTATGCCACACCAGCCCATCCAACTACACTAACAAGACTTGTTTATGCTGCTCTGTCATTTATCTCGTTCATCTATAATCAAATAAGCCAGCAGAACAGTATGTGGATATGTCTATGACCACATTATGCTGCTGTGCGCCTGTCTTGTGGGTTTATAAATCTTGCGTTTGACTGGTAGACGACAGAGATCTTGAATGTCAATGCAGATGTTCTTCTTCAATGGACTTCAGGTTGTAAAACTCTCGTTTAAGGGGTCGTCCAATGATAATAAGAGAAGTTCTTTTCTTAAAAGGAATGTCTTGAGTCAAAGACATCAAGAGACAGGACATTTCCATGCGCTGACAAAACCCATGTCCATGATTCCCAATAAGTGTTTGTTGTAAAAGACACACATTTGCAAAAGTGTTTTAGTGTAGTATTTGCCAAATTGTAAGCATAGAACACTGAAATACTTCATAAAATGGCATTGTTTTTGTTCAGTATGTTGTTAGGAATAAATAAATAATAAATGTTCTAATAGCTTGGCACCACTTACGCAATCTCTTTTATCATACTTTCATTTTATTTATTCGTTTTTTTTAAACTATTTACAATGGCACTGTAATTATATGATATGGAAGCCCGTTTCCGCCACTACATGAAAATGTACAAAAGTATGAGATATAAACATGCAATTTCTGAGATGTTTTACTCAGAATTTTAACATTTATTCCTTGCAATTTCATGATATAATCTTGCAGTTGCAAGTTATAAAGTCAGAAGTGAGTGATATAAACTTGTAGTAATAAAGTAAATAAATAACGTTGTATTTCTGCTAAATAGTCAGCTGTAAGATACAAAAAGATTAAAAAAAAAATAAAAAAAAAATTCCTCACAATTGCAACATAAACTCACAGTTACGAGTTCTAAAGTCAGAAGTGTAAAATATAAACTGGCAATTACGAAAATAAGGTCGCAATTCTGAGAAAAAGTCAACTGCGCTATATAAATTTAGAATTCCGACTTTTTTCCTCAGAGTTGTGATATAAACTCACAGTTGCAAATTATAAAGTCAGAAGTTCGTAATATAAACTCGCAATTTTAAAAAATAAAGTCACAATTCTGAAAAATAAAATCAGAATTCTGACTTTTTTCTCGCAATTGCATGATATAAACTCACAGTTCCAAGCTATAAAGTCAGAAGTGAGTGATATAAACTTGCAATTGCGAAAAATAGTCGCAGTTCTGAGAAATAGTCAACTGTGAGGTATAAACTCAGAATTCTGACTTTTGTTCTAAGCAATGAATAGGGATGTGCCGATCCGATATTCATATCGGGTATCGGCTCAGATACTGCTTTTCTTGTTGGATAGGGTATCGGTCATAGAGGGTCGATCCAAATCTGATATTGTGCGTATTATCCTGTGTTACCGTTAAGCCGTATAAAAGCATTATAAAGCACAATAATGTTTTCGTGCACTATATTCCAAGTCTTCTGAAGCTATACCATTAATGTGAGGTACATATGAATATTTAACTCCTTCCATTAAAGTTCACACAAACTCTTCTCTCCGCTGTGGCAGTCAGTCGTTCATTCAGCCTTCAAACCCTGGTCGCGTTTGGTTACGACAGTCAGTTCAGTAAAGCTCTTTCCAAGATCATTCTGTGTTCCCATTATGCTTGATTTGTGGATAAATGTCTATGATTTCGCATAAAAAGACTTTATCATGCCGGAGTTTAATGTTGTTTCTAAATCATGTTACTTGCTACCGGGTGTCTGTGAGAACAAAACACGAGAGTAGAAAAGACTATAGATAGTTTTTAACGCGCACAGTAACTAAAATTTAAAACTGTTAAAAGAAAGGCTCTATAAACTTTTGCACAGATACAATAAACTACGCATCAATTTCTCTTCCCTCTGTGAACATTTTAATGCAAAGCGCTGCGTGCTGTGTTTCTTCAAGCGCATTCGGCACACCGGTTGCGCATATTGTAAGCGCTGCGTGCCGCACTGTATTTGTTTTGTCCTATCTATCATATGTTGTTGCCTTATTAAAAAATGTGTTATACATTTAAAAGAAATGTATTCTAATTTTATAAACTTATAAATACATTGTTTTTCATGAATGGGTTTTATAATACAAATAGCAACGTGTAATATTTTACCAGATTTAGTGCAACACTTTTATTTGTTCCTCACAAAAAATGTTTGGATTTCTAAAATGACTGTGCACTGACTTTTGCTGCTGAATTATCTACTAACACGGTTTATGATATATTTTAGTCCTAGATTATGAATATACATATATTTTTTCATATTTATTATTATTATTTTTTATATGAAGTAGTCTGCATTTAGTAGATTGTGAAAGAATAATTAGCAGTTCCATACACAGAGATATATAAATTCTACATTTATTTTAAAAAAAAAAACCTTCACTGGTATCGGATCGGTATCGGTATCGGCCAATGTCGAACCCTAAGTATCGGAATCAGAAACTTGCAATTGCGTAAAATAAAGTCACAATTCTGAGAAATTAGAATTCTAGAATTGCGAGATATAAACTCAGAAAAACAAACTCATTCAGTCAAAATTGTAAAGTCATACTTCTGAAAATTTTTTATTTTTATTTTATTTTTATTCAGTGGCGAAAATGGGTTTCCATATCATGATAGGTTTTAGGTGGTTTTACACAAAAATAGATTTTGTGGTGGAAATGGCCTTAATCATTCAGCTGTAACACAACTAGTCAATTTTAAAATATGTAATTATTAAAATCTCTAATTTCCACCAGTTTATTGGCAGCGTAAAACACTTGGCTATGGATGCAACCTTTCGGTCCTTGCGCCACATGCAAATAGTGAAAAAGAAAACTAGGATAAAACAAACCTGAAATTAGACTCATATGGAGCGGCAGGACCAAAGAAAGCGAGAGTAAGTTACACAATAAAAACACCACCACCAGCCCTCGCACACGCTCACGCTCCACACATCCTCAAAACAAAATGAAAAGTTTCCATGGCCGAACTCAGTCAGCATGTGGAGCTCATATGTTTCTGATAAGCGTTAATGGGGAACTGTGAGGTAATGATGAAGTCATGCTTGTCCGCTGGACAGGTTCAAATAAAAGACTGGTGCTTTCCAAATGGTTTCATACTTACTCCAGCACTGACACACACTGTTAGCGCAGGCAAACACACACACATGCACACAGAAATGCGACTAGCTTGCAGAGCTTGTCAGGGCAAGAGCAGATAAAATTACGGTTTCAGTTTGTGTTTATCTTTACACACGGTTAGATAGCACATACGATAAATGCATCTCTATACATATCTGACCTTAGAAAGCATTCTCAGCTAGATGGAACCGATCCTAAAGAAAGAAAAACAGAAACAAGTTCACCCTGCCCTGATCATCTGCAATATTCATGCGCTCCTTATAAAAAATGCGTGAAGAGAGAGACAAGCAGACACACCCACAGAGCGGGAAAATAACAGAGAAAGTACAATTCTTTAAGAACTCAACTTCTAGTAATAAAGCTAAAAAAAAATGTGTGACTTATTTAAAATTTTGCCAGTATTAGCAGGAAACTGTATCTCCTGTATCTACACAGCATGAGCCATAATGTCTAATTTGACTCTAACAAATCGATTCTTTTCAATAATTTGAACTCACTGGTGGTGAGTTTAGCAGTTGGAATAAGACTCAAACAGCAAATGAATCATTCAGAGTCGAACAAATGACTCCCTCGCTAAACCACAACCCTGATAGGACAGGTACATCTTGGAGATGTCTATCTGACGTCTGCATTTACATCTGGAAGGTGTATTTTTTAGATTGTTTGCTCATCTGCAATACGTCTATAGGATGTTTCCTATCAGATGTCAAATAGACATCTACTAGATGTCTTTAAGATGTTTATGATTTAGAATGTATGTAAAACTGACATCTTACAGACGTCTGTCAGATGTTTGTACACAGCAGATGCTTTCCAGATCAAGTGATCTTTAACAAACATCGTGCAGATGTATTGTGCTATCTGGGAAGTCAGTTTCGGCTATGTTCAAATTGAACTGAACTGGGAATTGTTACATACTATACATCGCATGATAACGTATAATTAAAGACGCATATACAAAATAGACCTAAAATGGTCAATTATAGCAGAGTATTCAATATTTGGTTACATCCTTGCACTACAGTTTTTCGCATAATAATCACAAAACATGCCTGTAATACCCAGAGTCAGTTGGCAGCTCAATAGGTTTCAAGACAGTCAAACACTCAGATTTCCAAACTATTTTTGGGAAAAAAAAAAAGATGATCTAGAATCAAAAGTTCTGCTAAATAATAGAAGGCAGCAATGAAAACATTGAACATTTTTGTGAGCAAGTTCAGACTTAAGTTAAATATTAAAAGCTCATTGAAGGCCTTATTGCACTTTTATTGTACATGCACACCTTGCCCTGCAGACAACTTAAACTCCCATTTTTATATCTCAAGTACAAGCTTGACTAAATTAAGATCATTTAGGAACCCGGATCTCTAATTAGAGGATGCTAGAATAATCCAAATGCAAAGGCAGCTTTAAAAAGTACCACATCAATGTATGCGCCTTTGACTTTTGACTGTGCATCAGCAGGTTTTAACAATAAGGACGGCCTGCGGGAACGGGGCCAATGTGAGAGAGCCAGTTTTGAGCCAGTTGACAAAACAGTCTATGAGCTATTATCTTAAAGTTATTATTTATGTATGTAAAAAAACCTTCACATTTAATAATACATATATATATATATATATATATATATATATATAAGAAAATGTATTTTATTTTATTTATTTTTTTTTACTAATTGATTTTATATTTTTATTTTTTACAAATACATTAAATAATATATACTCACAATATATATCTAAATGCATTTAATGTATTTTATGCATTTTTTAAAAAGTATATCTACAGGCATACTTATTTTAAAAAATAATAAAAGAAATATGTTTTTTGAATATATAGATTTTACATATATAAATTATATAAAATAAGATACTTATATATTTAAAAAAAATAACAATATATCTTAATATCTCTACTTTTTTTACAAATGCATTCAATTATAGATACAATATATTTTTTTTAATATATATATATATATATATATATTAATATATATACACACATTTTTTAGAAAAAATATCTATATGCATTTAAATAAATGAATTTAAATGAATGTTTTTTTAAATAAAACAACATTTTTATATTTTCTAACTAACTATACTTTAAATTTATTCATAATTACATATAAATGGCATTTAATTTTATATATAAAATATATTAAATTGCATATTTCATTTAATTGTATTTATTTTCATTATTTTATTTTTTTTTATTATTATTATTATTATTCTACTTAAAAATACATTTATGTATAATTATGCTAATGCATCATTGTCTGTTTCACCTGACTAACACTAACATCCCATGCATATTCATTCTTCTGATTCATCTACTGCATCACACAAGACGCTACTACTATGATTTACCACACTGCTGCTTAACCATGACAGTATCTCTGTCACAACCACAGCAGCCTCAGTGCAGCGCAGGGAGGGACGCGCTGGAACTTCAAAGGCAGCAGCGGCGCATCCAGCTTCACTTCAAACGAGCATCATAAACGCATCCCTGTGCTGCAACTGAAGACATGCGGAAAACCGCACGAACCCAGATGGAAGCATTTCCATCAAACACAGCCACAGACAACCCTGTCTGATCTAACACAGGGCTGAATAACACATCCGAGCAAAGCGCATTAAAGCCGCATACCTGTAACGCGTTTGGGAAGTTGCGCCCAATCTGATACTTTCATTCAGTCCACGCGCACGTTCAGCCCAGGGAGCACGAGCGTTTTGAACTGTACTTCAAGGTAGTTGCAGTGAAGAGCGCATGAGGTCAGTAGCGCTGCGCAGATGACATCAGCAGAGTGATTGACGTCACACGTCGAGCTCAACGGCTTCATTTGATCCGCATGTGTTACCGATCTGCGGCAGGTCGGGGACGCGCACTATTTGGCAGGAAATCACCGCTCGTCACGTTTAAATGAGGAGCAAAATATGGCAGTCGCCTAAAAATATAGTGGTCTTCAAAATCGCTTATCATACTATTTGTCTTTGATTCATTGTTAAGAAATGCATTGATTAAATTAATTTGTCTTAAATTGTCTTAAAATTTTCTTTATTGACATCGTATTGAATATTGTACACTACCAGTCAAACGTTTTTGAACAGTAAGATTTTTAATGTTCGTTAAATAAGTTTATTTTGCTCACCTAGCCTGCATTTATTTGATCCAAAGTACAGCAAAAACAGTAACATTCTGAAATATTTGTACTATTTAACATAACAAAATTTAAATATATTTAAAAATGTAATTTATTCCTCTGATTTCAAAGCTGAATTTTTAGCTTCATTACTCCAGTCACATGATCCTTCAGAAATCATTTTAATATTGTGATCTGTTGCTCAAAAAACATTTATTATTATTATTATTATTATTATTATTATTATGTTGAAAACAGCTGAATAGAATTTTCCAGGTTTCTTTGATGAATAGAAAGTTCAGAAGAACAGCATTTATCTGAAACAGAAATTTGAAACATTATAAATGTCTTCATCATCACTTTTAATCAATTTAAAGCATCATTGCTAAATAAAAGTATGAATTTCTATAAAAAAAATATGTGTGTAATGTTAAAAAAGCTTTTTTTTTATTTCAGATAAATGCTGATCTTTAGATCTTTCTGTTCATAAAAAAATCCTGGAAAAAATGTACTCAACTATTTTAAATAATAATAATAATAATAATAATAAATCATCTGTTCAATTTCTTGAACAGAAAATTAGCAGAATGATTTCTGAAGGTGTGACACCACAGACTGGAGTAATGATGCTGAAAATGTAGCTTTGATCACAGGAATAAATTGCTTTGTAAAATATATTCAAATATTTTAAATAGTAAAAGTATTTCACAATTGTACTGCTTTTGCTCTATTTTGGATTAAATAAATCCAGTCTTGGTGAGCAGAAAAGACTTTCTTTCTGTTCTTTAAAAAAAAAAAAAAAACATTAAAAATCTTTTTTAAAAAACATTAAAAAAACTTTTGACTGGTCGTGTAAATGTCCTTTTTGTAAGAAAAACATTTTAGGTCCGTGTAGAAATTTATATTAATATTAATCTACATCTGCCCCACATACAGTCATGTTGAACATTAACCTAAAAATGTTATCTTTATGCAAATTTATTTGTCAGGGGAAAATTGTGAGCCGATGCTTTTTATGAGGAGGGATTATGAGCCGAGGCTTCTACCTAGTGGCGGTAAAATGGTATTACATCACAGTACTGGAAGCGTGTTTTACTAGAACATGAAATGTTGTGATTGTGAACTGTGTTTTAGCCGTTACTGCATTAAAGTTATAACCGAGGTATCGGATCCAGAGAATTAAGCAAACAGGTCAACTGTTCTTCTCATGAAAACCTTAGAATTATATTGTGTCAGAGCTTTTAAGAGTTTAATTTTTCTGATTGATACACTAAATATAGAATAAGAAAGTGACTTTTATATGTCAGTTAGGCGATTTACATTTTATTTTAGACACAATGGGTGGTTCTCACCTTCAACTGTTATTAAAATAGGCCAACTGTAAACATATTTGAAAAATTTGTACTTTAAAAGTTTATGCTGCCAGATACAGACCCTGGTTAAAAAAAACAGCATATGCTGGTAGGTATGTTTTGATGCTGGTTTATGCTGGTCCTTTGCTGGTTTTTGCTAGTCATGTTGCTGGTCAAGGAGCAGCATAAACCAGCAAAGGACCAGCTTAAACCAGCACCAAAACATACCTAACCCAGCATCCCAGCATCAAAACATGCCTACCAGCATAAGCTGGTTTTTTCACCAGGGGAGCAATAGAGGTTTTGCACTTAAGTCACGTTTGGTCAGTTACCCGGATAGACAGCTATATCGGCCAAACTTGGATTCTTGCCCTGGAAATCGTGGTTCAGTTTGGCCAACCACAAAAACCTTTTGTTCCTCAAACAGTTTTTTGCACTCTTCTCCTTGATTTGTTTTAACTTTTGGCCGTCTATAGTACTCCAAATGTTTTTCCCGGTCTGACTGATTAGTACAGCCCAAAACATGACAATAATTGACCACTGTCAGCAGCAATAATCACCCTGGTGAAAAAAACAGCATATGCTGGTAGGTAGGTTTTGATGCTGGTTTAAGATGGTCTTTTGCTGGTTTATGCTGGTAGTGTTGCTGGTCAAGGACCAGCTTAAACCAGCATCAGAACACACCTACCAGCATATGTTGGTTTTTTCACCAGCGCAGCAAAATACGCAAGTTTTGTTTGGTTCAGTGGCATTGTTTATGCTTAGTGCTACCAATATGGCTGATTGAAAACACTCTATAATAACAGCTTTTTAAAAAACTGATAGTAAATTTCACAAAAATTTAGTAACACAATGATTTAAACATGAAGAAGCTTTATTAAAGATATTGGACCAGTATTTTTGCCAGAAGCAGTTGTTTAACGTCTTAATGATGGATTTCTTTTTTACAAACTTACAGCTTTTCACTTAAGATGTCAATTGATGGACTAGAGTGGTGTGGATTTTTGTGATGCTTTTATTAGCTGTTTGTACTCTCATCTGACGGCACCCATTCACTGCAGAGGATCCATTGGTGAGCAAGTGATGGAATGCAACATTTCTTTAAATCTGAAGAAGAAACAAACTCATCTACATCTTGGATTGTCTGAGGGTGAGTACATTTTCAGCAAATTTCCATTTTTGGGTGAACTGTTCTTTTGTTTTGTCTTTATGACACCAAAAATGTTAGATTGAGACTATTAGATCCAACACCAGATGCTGGATCCCGTCAGAAAAGATCTGTTTTGTCTGGTACCTAAAATCAGTGTTTTGTCTAGTATTGACAGTTTTCTATCATCCCAAAAGGCCAAAAGGAGTAGAAATTAGAGGATGCAGTGATGGTAGAATGAGCAGAGTTTCTTGAATAATCTTAGTTTTGTATGTTTCAATGCTCAGGGAACAAAAGATGCTAGAGCCTTTCTTAACACTAATTTAATTTTTAGAGACTTCTTTAAACTTTGTAAGCAATGGTCTAAAGGTCCCTTTTGACACAGAATGATCATTATGTGGATTATATTAATGTTACACATAGTTTAACATTAGTGAAGCTTTTTAGTTGAAAAGTGCACTTGTGCTATGAAATAAAGGGCACTTGTTTTGATATTATTAGCTATATAAAGAGCACAAATACTTTTTGGGTCCACTGTATATCTTGCAGAGAATAGAAAATGTTCATCCTATCTATTTAACATCACGTAGAGACACTGAAGCGGTATAAAGCACAAATCCAGCATAGAGGGGTTCAGTGAATGTGGTGTTGAATGTGTGTAAGTGTCTGAGTTTGTTTGTGTCAGAGATGCTGTAGAAGGACAGAGTGCCGGCCGGCTCGTCCAGATACACTGCTACTTTGTTTAACGGAGGTGCTGGGGGAGGAATATGTGTTCCCATATTGTCATGCCAGGCAATCAGTTTCTCTCCGAAGCAGCTCAGAATCCAGGATTTGTCATTGGCTCCGAACCTGGTCTGAAAACCTTCTCCTTTCCTGCCAATTCCTTCATATGACACCACCATATCACCCAACCCACTCCATTCAGCCTCCCAGTAACAGCGTCCAGACAGACGCTCTTTACACAGAACCTGCAGAAGGCCGTCAAACCTTTCTGGACGATCAGGATATGACATTGTTTTACCGCATGCCAACTTTCTGTTGCCCTCTAAAAGCTCAAGATTATTGTGTGCCGTGTTCGGATCCAGTGTGAGATAACAGAAATCTGCACACAAGAAAAGAGAACATTTAATAAGACCTCAAAATATGTTAAAGAATCAAATTGGACTTGGATCTACTTTTCGGATCCACATAAATATTTTTGACCACATGTACACAGTAAACATTTTATACTTGAGAACTTATTCTGGTCTTTTGTAAAATGGTCTAGACCTGTGTAGACCTACATTTTAAGAGTTTTTCTCTACTCTTTTTCTCTGGGTTGTATTCCATGATCCAACTGTTGAAGAAAAAGAAAAGAAAAGCATAACGTGTCATGTTCTTCTCATTGGACTCACCAAAAACAAAACCCACAACAAATTAAACACAGTAAATAATCATTAAAGGCATAATTCATTCAAAAATACAAATTCTGTCATTAATTACTCACCCTCATGTCATTCCAAACCCATAAAACCTTCGTTCAGACTTGGAACACACATTAAGATATTTTTGATGAAATCCAAGAGCTTTCTGACCCTGCATAGACAGCAAAGTAACTACCTTCCTTGTTCAAGGCCTAGAAAGGGCCTTGTGAACGCACACTGAAGACTGATATGGAAGAGAAGAAACTGTTGAATAAAGTTATTACTTTTTTTTTTTTCTTTGCACACAAAAATATTTTTCATAGCAGTTGAACCACTGATGTCACATGGACTATTTTATCAATTTTATTACTACCTTTCCCGGGCCTTGAACATGGTAGTGACGTTGCTGTCTATGCAGGGTCAGAAAGCTCTCTAAAGTTTTTTCTAAAGTTCTAAAGATGAACAAAGGTCTTACCGGTTCGGCCTTTAAGTATAATAAATAATATTTTGCTTTCCATTATTTACTAGACTCTTTTTTTGTAGTTTTTATAGGAACCAAGAACTGTAGATACCAAGGCACAAATTGTATGTTTTTTTTTTCTTTTTTTCTTTTTCTGCTTTTGAGTCTGTGGCCTCCCATAGAACCGCTTGCAGCAAAGTTATGAAATTTGGCACACATATAGAGGACTTGCTGAATATTAACTAGAGAAAATTAGGAGTTTCTAACTTAGACCCTTTAGTGCCTCCAACTGTCCAAATTTGCACTTATGCTTGTGCTAGTAACTTTTGAATTTTAAAGATATGAAGAGTCAGGGCCCATCCACACGGAGGCAAGTTTAGCTGTATACGTACAAATTTTGTAACGTATAGGCGTTTCGTCCAAATGGATCAGGCATTTTGGAAGCCCGAAACTGCTATTTTTTAAAACCAGGTCCCAGAGTGGATAAATCTGAAAATGACACCCTTGCGTTTTCATGTGTACAGGCAATCCAGATATTTTGTGAAACGATGATGTCATCACCCCACATCTCGACCCCAGTAAGACATCACTTGTCACGTAACAGCAACAATAACATTAACAAACAATGAACGACTGTATTTCTAGCCTTCTCTGTTTTTATCTCTGTGGCAGAATTACAGCGCCACATATACTACATCGTTTTCAGTCAGTTTCAGTGGATTCGTGTGTACGCAGATACGTTATTTCTAGAGACAATGCTGTGTTTTTTCCAAAAAGATTGTTTAGGGCAAGCTCTGGCTTTGTGTGGACGGACCCTCCACAACAGAAGACGTTATTTACCGTCAAGTGAATATTCAGAAAAAGTTAAATTTGTTTTTCATTTTTCACCACCATTGGCTTATATTCAGAATGTGCTGGGAAAAATGTAAAAACATTAGTGTTCTTACATAGTGCATCAATAAATCTCATGAAGAGATGGCCAAAATCCACAACACTTTAGCACAGGGGTCTCCAAAATCGTTCCTGGAGGGTCGGTGTCCTGCAGAGTTTAGCTCCAACCCTAATTAAACACACTAGAATCAGCTAAGGTCTCATTAGGCATATTAGAAACTTCCAGACGGGTGTGTTAGGCCCCAATCACACCGAACGTGTTTTTTCAGTGAGAGGCGCCTTTTTGAATTGTTTTCTATTGGCAGTGAGCATTATGGCCGCTGTTTATGTGCCGCGGGCACCTCGCATTTTAGCCGCCTGCTGCAGGACGCCAGCCCTCCAGGACCGAGTTGGGAGACCCGTGCTTTAGCATATTCAGACCAAACTTGATGTGTGTTCTGACAACCATGACTTGAGATTATGTGAATAGTTTTGGCACAGCACCACCTACTGGTCATGAGGTTTAAAAAAAATTAGGTTTTGGCTTATTAATTCTAAACAGTTTGGCCCTAAATCAATAGTTGTCTTGTTAGATAGCATACCAAGTCAAACAATACCAAATCTTCCCATGTCAGCCATTTTGGGCATCTGTCATATTGAATTTTATCTAAAATGCTATATTTTAGAAATTCTTTGGCATATAGTTACAAAACTGAGTTTGTGTCTTCAGAACCATGCTATGAAGCAACATATTCCAGAACTTTTGTGAATTGTATTTGATAGCCATGAAACTCACCGCATTATTGTTTGGGTCCTACAGAATCCAAGGGTATATGTTTTTTGACAGTTAGCTTTTTGTTTGTATGTTTGTTTGTTTGCTTTCTTTGACCTACTTTTTTGAGCATATCAAACTCTATTGCTGGAGGGCACATTTTCATGTAACGTGTTTCAGTTACTGTGTTTTTCCTTTTTACGGTCTACACTTAAGGTTTCCCTACCTACTATATAGGTTACGTTGGGGAAAAAGGAACTACTGTGATTAAAGAACTATAACCTATCTAGAAATAACGAGAAAATGTGTAGACACAACAATGGGTAAACTCCCCTAGTTACATGCCCTGTACACTACAAGTTTCACAGTAATTCAACAAATGATTAAGTACCTGTAGTTTTAAACAATCACTCCAAGACCGTTTTTTCCATAAAGGATATGTATTGTCCAGCAAGTATAGAATGTAAAATCAAATTAAACTACCTTAAGGAAAGGTGTTAAAGGTCACAAAATAATCAAATATACAAAATAAAATTATATTGAATTAATTATATATATATATATATATATACACACATACATACATACATATATATATATATATATATATATATATATATGAAGAGTTCAGATGCAAAACCAGCTAAAAGCCATCTCGGTCAAAAATGAGATAATGATACTGAGTGAATGCTCTTGACACATATTATACGTCCATTAAATACTTTTACTTCAAACTTGCTAAAATCCCAGCATCAGCCTAATCAGAAGTACCGGTACTTACATAGAAACCTATACAAATAAGCCTGATAAAAATGCATTTTTTAAAGAAAGATGTCATGTCAGACGGATTTAGCTGGTTTTGCATCTTAACTCTTCATATATAGATCGTTTCTTTTTTTTTTTTTTGGTATATTCACCGAACTTACCTGTGGAGTGTGTTGAGACGTGTATCAGATGTGCTCCAAGTGCTATGTCTGATTGACCTGTGGGTAGAGTTTTGACATAATGAGCCAAATTCTGCAAAAAGTGTGCAAGCAATAGGCAAAAACTGTAATTACTATATAAAAGAAACATTCTTTTTTTTGTAGCTACATGCACTGGGCACTGTGTTCTTCATTTTTTTGATGTAGTGAATGATCTGTAGTGCATATATTATTGACTAATGTGTGTATGATATGAAAGCTTTGTGTGATTTTTAGTACAGGTGAAATGGTTTTAAAGCGATTGTTTGATTTTGCCAGAAGAGTCAGGGGTTCTGTGAATATATTTTGAACATTTGGGTTTGTGTTTAAGGTTTTAAAAAAAAATGAGTGATGGTTTCAAAAAATGTGTTTTAGCATTTCAGAAAAACTGTAAATTAGGTATTTTTTTTTTTTTTTTTTAGTACACTTGGTGTTCACCTACAGCCCAGCATATTACTCTCAGTCTGAATGTGCGATATCCATATCTATTTGGCTATATGTGACCCTGGAGCACAAAACTACATTGCCTGAGAGCTGAATAAATAAGCTTTCCATTGATGTATGATTTGTTAGGACAGGACAATGTTTGGAAATCTGGAATTTAAGGGTGCAAAAAAATAAACATTTTGAGAAAATCATTGTCCAAATTAAGTTCTTAGCAATGCTATAGCAATAGCAATAATAAAACAATATTAGCTGGCCAATTCATCTACATAAAAAACACTAAAATCACTTAATTTAAAGTTTTAATATTAATTTATGTGTACACAACAGTCTTAATGTTTGAACGATTACAACAGAAATTATTATTTTCTGTATTTTAAAATTGGCCTGTTGAATAATGTCAATGACCCATATATATTTCGCTATTGTACTGTGGAGTGAAACTTCTATAAACTTCTCTATGCTCCTCTGATTATATAATGATAAATATGACGATATCATAGCAACAGTGAACAACAATAATGATAAGTCTAATAATACCTAATACCTATTTGTCTTTTCATCCTGAAATGCGAGGCAAGTATTGAATCACAATAATTAGGAACCATTTCCACAAATCCCTTCACTCGACTGGGATGTTCTCTTTTATTCTGGACGGCAAGGGCAGTTACTGTAACATCGAGCGTATTTTGCAGTACTAAACACGTAGTTATATCGATTTTATCAGGCTCCGAAAACTCTTTAAAAAGAACAAAGAATGGCCTTCTCAGCTGCCATGGCTGCAGATCTTGACTGCGTCAAAAGAACAATGTGTTCAACGCACCATCGGTTCCGTTTAAAAAACGACCTGCTGTCTTTATGCTATATAGTTTATTCGCTGAGAAAATTGAAGAGTTATAGTAAGTTACAATGTTGTTATGGTTAGTACCGGATATTATTGCTGAAAAGAGTAGTTTGCTGTGCCCAAATCTTTCATACGTTTACGGAACGAGCAACAGTAGGAAGCGAAACCGAAAGTAAGCCATGCAAGTAGGGATGGCTAAATAAACATCATAAAACAATAAAGACATGAAAGTACAACCACTTCATGTTTATGTGACAAACTGCCTTCGCATATGAAACAAACACAATGAAAAACTTTACAAAGATAGGCTATTGGAGAACTACATTTTTTCATGCGTCACAAGTTCACATACGACTGATGAACCTGCAAAATGGGAGTAATTTTAACAAAATAAGATGGATCATAAAAATATAAGCCTACTTACCTTTAAAGGATTTTTAACATCCGTTTTACAATATTATATAAACTGAAATCATATGAAAATATTGAAATGAAAATATCACAGCTGCACGGAAATGGCTTCGTCGCAAAATGGCTTCGTTCTTTTCTCCCTTCGAAAAGGGAGAAAAGGCGGATCCTCATGTCGATTTATAAGATGCAAGATTGTCATAATACGTCCCCACCACTAGATGGCGCCCCAGCTCCATTACAGTTTTTCACATTTGCTAAAACACTAAACCCCATTCTCTGAACCAAATTCTCAATAGCCAAAACCAATCTGTCAAATAAATCACTCTTTCTGCAAAACCTTAAACAAGTTTAGACAGTGTTTGCAGATCTCATGCACTCTTTTTTCAAAAATCTAAACACATTCTCATTCTCTAAGACACAGTTTGCTCTGTGATGAACTTGTGATGCAAAACCCTAAACACAAGAAAGCAAAAGTTAAGCACAACTGCAACACACCTGTCATAGTTTACACACAATAATTCAAAATGGTTCACACTTGTTTCGAAATTGCACAGAAGGCACGGGTGCATCTGTCGATCTGAGAGGTACAGGAATGTGAATAGGAGTGTGAAAAATAAATAAATAAATAAAACAATAAATAAATATATTATATATATATATATAGATAGATAGATAGATAGATAGATCTTTTTTTTTTCTTTCTTTCTTTTTTTTTGGTATATTCACCGAACTTATGTGTGATTTATTTTTATTTTATTTATTTTACGTGTGAGTGTGTGTATGTTTATGTATCTTTTTTATTGGTAAAAACAGTTTTTGCCCATTGCTTACACACTAAAACCGAATGCTTAGACCAAAGCCTCAATACCTAAACTTCTTGTAGCATACCTTAAACACAGTGTAACCATAGCTTAAACACACTGTTAACTTTGCACTTTGTTTACAATTCTGTAACACACTTATTGCGAAACACTACACACGTTTTCTTCCATTAGACACTTTGTTCAAAAACGAAATCACCTGTTATCATTGTAAAAACACTCTGTTCAAAAAGCAAAACTCATCTGGCAATTGTTGGCACTTATATACACACCTGAAATCACTTGCACAGAAAACAGAACACCAATCGGTCTGTGCCTTAGCACTACAAATAGGCCTCAGGTAAGCCGTTTTGAGAACTTTGCAAGCATGGAGGCAATGAGAGTCAAAGTAAGAAGAGGACAAAGAGAGAGAGGAGTCAGACATGGAAGAGGACGAGGACCAGTGTGGAGACGTGTATCAGATGACATCAGGGCTACATGCCAGCAGCTAATGCCAAAGAACCAAAAAGAGCCATTGAAATCCCATGAACTGCCAGAGCTTCCATGGTACAAGCTGGGTGTGGATATATTCAAGCTCAAAGGTCGGTCATTTCTCCTTACTGTTGATTACTTTTCAAAATACCCAGAAGTTCAACAGATTCCTGACAAAGCTGCTGGCACAGTAGTTGGAAAACTGAAAGCTGTATTCGCTAAGCATGGCATACCCAAGGAGATGCTAGTGCAGAGGTGAGTCAGTTTGCAAAAGACTGGGGCATAAACTGGAAATATTCAAGCCCAGGGTACCCACAGTCTAACGGGATGGCAGAGAGGTCCATAAAAACAATCAAGCTAATGCTAAAGAAAGCTGAGCAAGCTAAGATGGATCCACATCTTGCACTTCTTTCACTGAGAAACACCCCAGTGACTGGTCCTGGATACTCGCCAGCTGAACTGCTCATGGGCCGGGTGTTACGGAGCACTCTCCCAATAGCCAGTGGGGCTCTGAAACCCAAGCACCCTAAAGATGTAATGAAAAGATTGGTATGGCAACAGCAAAGGCAAGCACTTTACTACAACCAACATGCCAAACCTTTGTCTGTGATTCAACCGGGATCCGTCGTTGGAGTGGAAACATCACAGGGTTAGAAGCCGGCAGTGGTGACAGAACAAAGGCCGGAGCCTCGTTCCTACAACATTGGGACAGATTCTGGTCAGACGTACAGAAGGAACAGGAGACACTTACGTACAAGCAAAGATAAAGATCTAACAGGTGTTGTGAAGGAAGTTGAAGGAGATAACACAGAAGAGACAGTCCAAAAAGAAAACACGGAGCAAGGAAATCATACTAGGAGTGGGAGGCTTGTTAAGAAGACAGTTAGATTCAGTGATTTTGAAATGGGCTAAGAAGAAAGAAAAAAAAAAGTCAGAAAATGTTTGCATTCTGTTTATGTTCTGTTATGTTTGCATTCTGAGTGTTTTGGTTAAAGACAAATAAACATGTATCTAGGTGCTGTTTATTATTTCAGTCTTGAGCTTTATAATAATTGAGCGCTAATACTTGTTTATTACATGTTGGTGAATGAGTATCTTTCTTTTCTGCATTTTCTTAATTGTCCTAAAAAAGGGGGATGTAGTATATGCAGCTAAATAGGCTATTACAGTTTTTCTCAGTTGCTTAAACACATTTCTTGAAATTATGCCTCGCTTTTGCGAAACTCTAAACACAAATCCGTAACTTCTAACTCAATTCCCGGAACTTACTATATTCAGGTCAAAATGAAGCTCTCCACTCAAAACAACTCAATCTTGCTGAAAAAAAACAAACTTTGCTCTCAGACATGAAACACAAACCCTCAAAAACACACACACTACATCACATTTTTACACACTGATGAGATCAATTCAAAACAATACTATGAAAACTGGTAATAAGTGTTGCTTGGGAAAAAAAAAAATTCACATGATTAAGTGTTTTAATCCTTAATTTATTGTACCTCCTCAACATCACAGGCTAAATTGGCCCTGGACAGGCATCGGGGGTAAAATCCTCTTGCATGCCTGACCCAACCCTGGCACGCATCAACTAAAATATATAAGACTGCTTGTTTTCTTGCCCTTCCTATTTCTCTTTCATGTTGTTGTCGTCCTCCTTCTCCTTCTTCTCCTCCTCTTCCTCTTTCACCTCCTAGTCTTCGTCTTCGAAATTGCATATTACTGTATGCAGGATATTGATTGAAAAAGACCAGATAGGATTCACAGTAACACTTTTACTAGTGGTCTGACAAAAAAAAACAAATCAACATAAAAAAAATATATATATATATATATATATTCACACACATTACAAAGTCATTGTGAAATAGAAAAGAAAAAGGAAATATGGGCAAAGGCGGAAATATAAATTAGAAAGTCCACTGTCAGAATTAGTAACTCTTGTGTTGTCCTCTGTCTATACATGCTTTCCAACTGAAGGTTCATGAGATGTTGAGATGTACCTTTGAACTATTTCAGAGAACTGCTTTATTATTGGTTGATCTGTAGACTCTACATTAGTGAAAGTCAGTATTCACTTGAACAATTCATGGCAAATTTACAAAACGTCTAATAGAAATGTGTAGAATATGCTTGACAGTTTATGACAACTAGATCAAAAATTTAGCATTTACTGCAAAGACATATACGATGAGCTAATGACTTGATGTTTTGAGGGGTAAGACTATAGCACTGAGAACTATATACATGTAATACATTTTGAACAACATGACAATAGGAAGTGATAATGTAAGAAAACCACAGACAAATCAGTTGCATGAATGTACCAAAGCAAATGCAACTTGTTAAAAAAAAATTAGAAACATTTTATGATGTGCACAAGTGACTAGATGATGTGGAGGTTGAACAAGTAGTTTTGAGAATTTTATTTCTGATCTGAGAAAAGCAACAAACTGTAAACTGACTTTGGCCCTTTTATCTCCATCGAAGGTTCTGATTGGTGTGTGATAAATTTTGACTCCTAGTGTTTCCAATTGAGTAATCGTGTGCTAATTGAGCTCAAACTTTGCAGACTTGAGTGAACAATACTGAATGCTAGTGCTTTCTAAAAGACCACATGGTGTAAGCACTAAAAAATGTAGGGATTTGTGTGCAGAGTTTTGTAGTAACAGTTCACCAAATCTGACTCATGTGTTAAAGCAGGGGAATAGTGTTTATAGTTCAGGGAAATGGGTGTGCTGTTTAAAAAATGGCATTATGGTTTTGAAATTTTAGTTCAAAAGATTGGTTATAGTGTTTTAGCAATCGAGAAAAACTGTAAAGTAACTGTGTTTATGTTAGTTGCTTCAGTGTCCCACTAGAGGGCAGTGTTATGTTGTTGACAGTGTTGGGAAGGTTACTTTGGAAATGTAATAGGTTACAGATTACAAGTTACCCTATTTAAAATGTAATAAGTAGTGTAACTTTTTAATTTATTAAAGTAATGCAACTTATTACATTTGATTACTTTTTGACTGCTTTTCTAATTTTCCAGTAATTTCAACTATTAATCATTTTGAAACATTTAAACCAGGCAGAGTTAACCTTACAGTAGCACTCAACACTGATTACTGTCAGATTTTCAAAATCATCTTCTGAATTAAGATTGTAAGTAAATAAGGGATAATATACATCTTTATTTTGTGATAACAACTGGCTGGATGTATGTTTATCCCATTTATTACAAAAGTAAACAATTAAACACAAAACACTGATCTGAGTTGAAATATTTGAACACAAAGCTTCCATGAAGAAATCAGTTGCTAGCAAGCTGCAAGTTTAAACTAGACGGACATTTAAGGGATACAGTGCAGTCATACCACTTTTATTACACGAAATTTCACCACATAAATAAGTACTAGTACTTACAGTACTAGTTTATTAGTAATCCTATAATCCATTACAGTGTACAAAACAAATGGCAGCAGCTGCGTTTGTATGAAACAACAGAGCGAGTCCACGATACCAGAATGACAGAATTAAGAAATTGTACACATAATATTGAATTGAGGTTTAATATTTTGTTAGCTAACCAAATGCAAAGCTTCCACCAAGAAAAACTATCAAGTGCATATCGCCGACTTAAGTTGCCCAGATGAGTCTGTGTTATTAGACTGACCAATCAGAATCAAGCATTCCACAGAGCCGTGTAATAATTTAATTTAAAGCACAGCCACCACAAATTCAGACTCGTGATCATTCTGAGGTGAAATACAGATTTAAAATCATAACAAGAAATAGTTTAATAGCTATGATACTGGTTTTGAAATCAATGTTTGCATAATGATGACAGGAAACACTGGCATCTAACAATGCCTTGGAAAAAAAACAATTAATCTTAAAAAATAAAGTATATGCATAAACCCAAATAGGAAATAAAACAGTTATCGAATAAGCATGTGTCCTATTCTGTGTCCTAAACTCCCGAAACACTGGTGTCTCATTTTAGAGCAGTCAATGCAATTTATGAAAGAAGTCAACTAAATCTGTATGTGGGTGTGTGTGTGTGCGAAAAAAAAAAAAATCACATGTAACCCCCTGTAACGCCACGCCAGCAGAGGGAGCCCTCACCCATTGACTGCCTGTTGCTGCTCCCTCTGCTGCTTCTCTGGTAACTTCCTGTTTGGTGTGCGGACTCTACTAAGCGTTTTCTCTTGTTTCATTGCCCTGTTTTGTTCTTGCCACAGTTTTGTTTCTTAGTCATAGTTTTGTCTTGTTTCTTTGCCATAGTTTTGTCTAGTTTCTTGCCATAGTTTTTGCCTTGTTTTGCTACTTTGGACTGCTCACCTGGTATTTGGATTCTGCCTGTTTATTTGGATTTTGCCATTGTTTTGCCCTGGATATTACTGTTTGCTGGTGTCTGACCCTGCCTGTCTTAACTATGATCTGTGTAATAAAGCTCGCACTTGGATCCATCACGCTTCCCTGGAGTCTCTGTTACACCCCCTTTGTAATCATGAACATTTTTCATAAGTAATTGCAATTTAATTACACATTTTTTTTTCTCAGTAACTGTAACTAATTACAATTACATTTATTTTGTAATTAAATTACATAATTCCGTTACATGCAAAGTTATAAAAGCCAAAAATATAACAAACATGGTTTGTTAAAAATGGTTCATGTGTGCCCTTTTTATTTTTTATTTTTGAAGGATATATAGTTGGACAAATCCCCAGCAGTGAATAAGCATCATGACAAGCATCAACATGCATGAGAAGCCATGAAAAGACAAGACAGTGCTTAGAAATTATTTAATATGTATTTGTAAATGAGTTATTACTCATTAATGAACACCTTTATAAACTCTTTACAAAGAGAATCTTACTGTAAAGTGTTACCAAAATAGCAGTATACATTGTATCTTGTGACAACAGAGAGATGATGGGTGCTATGTCTTCATTTTTGTCTTTGGACATAGTGTACTGTTTATAATACACATCATGTGTATGCTTTAATGCAGGGATTGTCAACCGGTGGGCCGCGGCCCAGTAGTGGGCCTCAGTGATCCTCAAGGGGGGCCGCGAGATAGCTTAAAGTTCATTTAAATATTATCCGAAAATTGTTTAATTTCATTATTAATTTTTTAAATTAAAATGATCAAGCACGGCCTCTCTCGTGTTCTGTGATTGATTGCTTCGGACTCGGTGCAGCAAGCCTTATGGCAGTGTTAAATACAGACTGAACAGCGGCTCAAAACTTCCAACCGCTGCACGCAAACGTCATCTTAGAGACCTGCACGGGAAGGATTTTTTATGTTATTTCGCCGCGCTCCCGTCCGCGACATTCATGTTTTGTCCCGCTCCCGCCTGCATAAAAGTAACCTATGTAGATTTTTTTTTTCACTACATCGATGAAATATACATGAAATAGTGATCTGTAACATCTCGTAATTTCCGCAAGATCTCGACATAAACGCTTCCGATAAAATATTTGTTAGTTAGGCATTTAAAAACTGATATTCTTAACAGAAAAGCAAGCATCGGTTGCTGCATGCATGCATGGCAGAATGCGAGCACACAGCGCTCCTTTAAAGCTGACATCTCAGTTCATCGCGATCTCATAAAGCTCTTATAACACAATGGATATATGCACAATGAATCTTGCCCAATGTCTACACTTCGTGTGTGTTTTAATGAGAGGATTCGCGAGCACGCAACATTCAGCACTGTGCAAAAACTTATAAGCAGTGAGTGGATTCTAACTTAAACACCGCTGATTGACCAATGCCTTCCAGAAATCAACAGATGGCTACATTGCTCAAGCTGCAAACACGTGTTTTAAATCGAAACTGCCTATTCTTGCGCCTGTTACTTATTTTTATGTTATATTAGTTGGTTTTGTTGTTGTTGTTTGCTTTTGTGTTATAGATGAAGAACAATTTATGTTTTTTTTTATTTTTGGTGAGATATTTCTATTTTGCGATTCTTGCGAATCATTTTATTCTCCCGCCCGCACCAGCGCTCGTCCATTAAGTTTTGTCCCGCGTCGCACTCTGTTGCAGTACTCCCGCAGGAGTGCAGGTCTCTACTTCCTCTCTTGGCTGCAGGAAACAAACCGTCGCGTTAATGTAAAGGTAAAGACGAGCAGAGTAATAGTAACGAACGTGCTTGTGCCTAATGTATGACACTCATGTATATCAGAGTCGTACATTAGGCAAGCGTAAGTCCGCTACTGATTCACAAACTATTCGCGCTTTCAGGGCTCTGATCCCTAGTATTTTTGAGTGAAATTTCAAAACATTTGCATAGTTGTCAAAGTGAATGTCCTGTGAGTGTTTTATAATGGATGCTCACCCACAGAAAAGGATCTTGTGAGTGTTTATGCACAAATGAGCATCAGCATCAACAGATTTAGAATGTATTTGGTGTATTTTTTTCATTTGTATGTTTTATTTTTTAATGGATACAAACAGTAGATATGCCAGTCCAGTTCAAATGGACAGGTTTAGTGAGTGGTCTTTTGGCATCTCCCTGTTGTCCTGTTTGGCACATTCACTTACTTAAGAAAAAGTTGTAAAGAATGTCTGAATTAAAGATTCAGGAGCTTTAAATCTGTATGTGTTTATATATGTTAAAAAGTTAGAACTGAGCAGAGGGTTTTCTTTTAAGTTACGGGGAGCCTTGCAAAATTGACCGGAGAAGGAGGGGGGCCCCAGCATAAAAAAGGTTGAGAACCCCTGCTTTAATGTAGCTTGATGAGGCTATAAATCAATGAAGCCTAGATGATATTTGTGCTCTGTTCAGAATTTTTGGTTTAAGGCAGTTGGTACTGTGGCTTCAACACGGCAGCAGTTTTAGTTCAGCTTACACACTGCTCAAAAACAGGATGTGTGTACACTGTTAAAAACAACCTATAGAATCTATAGAATCTAAAATTGAGGCAACAGTTTGCACTCACTTTGGCTACAATACTTGCAACATGAAAGAAGACACTGAAATGAGAGGAGAAACTGATCTCATTTACCTCAATAGACTGGTATGTTATATGGATACAAACAAACACTTCAACTTCATTTAAAAAAGTGCAAAAAAAAACACACTCTTATATTCAATTTTAAGTGATATACAACTTTGTATTACATAGAACTCACATGTAACTTCTTGAACATACACTATTTGAAAATATAGTCCTTCAGGAAAGAAATGTCGCCAAAGAACAAAGGAATAACAGAGCTGTCACTTCCTGGCAATATGGGTGAACCTTTCAAATTTTCATAAATAAATGTCCCCCATCTGTACCTTTCATTAATTTCTGGCATGTATATGGAGGTCAAACCACTGAACCATCAAGATAAAACATTACCTTGCCAATGTTACCCATCAAAGGTTAAATACTTAATATTAATCAGTGTACAATTAAAATTTAAAAAATAAGTGTCACCGTCCATTGCAACATACTTTCCTCAACTAGCTAAACTCTGAACTGTTGGTAGCAGTAACATAATTCTACATAGCTAGCATTCTAAAATTCTGACTACCTTTTATTTTATAAAGTTGGGCCACGATATACTCAAATAAAAATGAAACTAAACCCTCAAAATGTAATATAAAGCATAATTAATGCTCAGGCATGTCATTCATAAAAGGTAAATTCACCTAAAATTTTAATTCTGTCATCATTTAATTAATTTAACCTTCATGTTCTTCCAAACCTATACGACTTTAATCATCAAAACACAAATTAAGATATTTTTAATGATACCTGACAGATTTCTGTCCCTTCACTGAAAGTCTGTTCACCCAAAACTGTGACACTTTAAAAACTTCATAAATAACATATGAATCAAGTGGTTAAATCCAAATCTTTTGAAGAAAAATGATCACTTAATGTGATGGACAGATTTAATTTAGGCTTTTATTCAAATGAAAACAATGATCAGCAAATAATGTTTGCAGCATCCAATTTTGGCAAACGGAAGCTGAAGCATGCTTGAGGTTCATTCTACTAACTAATGAGGTTCATTCTCTTGTCTTACAGCATGTTTGAACCTCTGTAAAAAACCAATGAGGTTGTAACGCGGACTCGTAGGAAGCGTGTAAGATCCAAGTGCGAGCTTTATTTACAGATCGTAGTCAGACAGGCAGGGTCAGTATCCAGACAAACAGAGTGATGAAGGCAAAACAATATCGTAAACCACAAAACAGGCAGAGTCCAAAACCAGCGAGAGCAGTCCAAAAGTAACAAATAAACAAGGAAATGAAAACTAGACAAAACTATGGCAATGAAACAAAAAGCAAAACTATGACAATAAAACAAAACCGTGGCAATGACAAAACAGGGCTATGAAAACAGGGAAAAACACTTGGTAGAGTCCGCAAGGGCAAAACAATACTTCACAGATTCCTGTTTGAAAATGGCCTCCTTTTATGGCCACCAAACAGGAAGTAACAAACAAAGCAGCAGAGGGAGCAGCAACAGTCAGTCAGTGGGTGAGGGCTCCCTCTGCTGGCGTGGCGTTACAGAGGTTTGTTTTTGCATGTCAAGCATGTAAGTTTGAGCTTCTGTTTACTTTCTCTGATCAATGTGCATACGAGATTAAAAGACTACATTAAATCTGTTCATCATATAAAGATATCACGTCACTTCAGAAGACTTGGATTAAACCACTAGATTCATATGGACTTATTTTACAATCTCTTAATGAATGTTTTAAAGCATCAGAAGTTTTGCATGAACAGACTTTCAGTGGTACAGCTCTCAGGTATCATTAAACATATCTTAATTTCTGTTTCGAAGATTAACCAAAGTCTTATGGGTTTAGAACAACATGAGGGTGAGGAAATGATGACAGAATTTACATTTTTTTTGTGAATTATCCCTAAAATGTACTGCCCAACAAAAAATACATACATACATAAATACTTCATACAATACAGTTTTTTTTTTTTTTTAAATGCACTACCCTGAATATTTATCAAAGGCTAGGTATCGTATTGGTTTATTGGTTAAATCACAGTGATTAATAAGGGAAATGAAACGATGTGTATCCATTTGAATACCTTGAAATGATGAATTAATTATAATTATTAATTATAAATACTAATAAAATGGCTTTATAAATTGATCCCTTCTAACACAAAACTCAATATATCAACAGATAAATGCAAGAAGACTTTAACAGTAATTGTCTAGCATACCACATCGACAGCTTTACTGCTATTTTTTCTGCCGTTGCTCTCTCTCTCTCTCTCTCTCTCTCTCTCGCGTCACTTGCTCACCCAGCAGGCACACAACGTCATAAGACGCTGATATTTGGTTAAATTTCGGTTGCGACATTAGCTGACCAAAATTCAATGTAAATTCAACATTTAATGTCAACGTTAAATTGATGTCCAACACCAATGTCAGCTGACGTTGATATTTTATTGTTTTTAGGTTGTGTAACCAAAATCCAACATTAAGTCAGCGTCAAATTGACGTCAAATACTGACGTCAACACGATTTTCATTCTCAACCAAAACGCAACGTCTGTCTGACATCATGTCCAACGTCAACCTGACGTTATATAGACGTCCAGTGCCTGCTGGGTCAAGTTCAACCACTCATGTGGTGGTTGAAAACATTTCAGCCATTACATACATAAAAATAATGGAAGCTAATATATTTCAACCATAAATGTAGATGTTTACTCACATTCGCACGTGCAAGTACTGGACAATGTATTCCGCTTTCAAAGATAACATTTGCATTTTTTACTGTGTAAAATCCGAGGGAGAGGCAAGATGACAAATGCAGCTGCATCAACTGTGGGCCAAATATTAGCGTATTAATATACAGTATAATAGTAATTTATAGTAATTAAAATAACCGATCGTTACGCTACATAAGACTCTTCTTTCTCGGCTGGGATCGTTTACAACCACATTTGGGATCGTTTGAAGCCGCATTTAAACTGAGGTCACAGTATACAGCTGTCATTTCACAATTATTTACTGTAAAAATGATAAAGCAACTTACTGTGAAAGTAATGTAACTAGTAGCCAGTAATTTACTGTAAACGTGTGTTCAAATAATTTACAGTGTATCCTATGCAATAAAGTTATAAAAGCCAAAAATATAACAAAAAATAAATGGTTCATGTGTGCCCCTTTTTCTTTCTTTCCTTTTCTCTTTTTTTTTTTTTTTTTTTGAAGGATATAAAGTTGGACAAATCCCCAGCAGTGAATAAGCATCATGACAAGCATCAACATGCATGAGAAGCCATGAAAAGACAAGACGGTGCTTAGAAATGATTTAATATGTATTTGTAAATGAGTTATTATTCATTAATGAACACCTTTATAAGGTCTTTACAAAGAGAACCCATGATGGAAAGGAAGGAAAGGAAAGGACGTGACGTGTGGCCAAGTATGGTGACCCATACCCATCCAAGTGCACGCACACAGTAGTGAGAAGTGATCAAACACACACACACACACACACACACACACACACACACCAGGCAGCCATATTGCTATCACTGTGGCGCCTGGGGAGCAGTTGGGGGGATCGGTGCCTTGCTCAAGGGACTCACCTCAGCCGTGGTATTGAGGGTGGAGAGAGCGCTGGATATTCACTCCCACCACCTTCAATTCCTGCCGGACCTGGGACTCGAACCTGCAACCTTTCAGTTACAAGCCCGACTCCCTAACCATTAGGCCACGGCTCCCCCCTGGTGATATGCCAATGTCTTTGGACATTGGGTACTGTTTGTAATACACATCATGTGTATGCTTTAATGTAGCTTGATGAGGCTATAAATCAATGAAGCCTACATGATATTTGTGCTCTGTCCAGAATTTTGGTTTAAGGCGTCTGGTACTGTGGCTTCAACACGGCAGCCGTTTTAGTTCAGCTTACACATGGCTTAAAAACAGGATGTGGGTACACAGTTAAAAACAACCTATAGAATCTATAGAATCTAAAACTGAGGCAACAGTTTGCACTCAGGTTGGCTACAATACTTGCAACACTAGAAAATGAAAGGAGACACTGAAATGAGAGGAGAAACTGATCTCATTTACCTCAGTAGACTGGTATATATATATATTAAATTCACTACCCTGACTATTTATCAAAGGCTAGGTATTGTGTTGGTTTATTGATTAAATCACAATAAGGGAAATTAAACGATGTGTATCCATCTGAATACCTTGAAATGATGAATCATGTAATAACATACCTGACAGTCTTGGAACAGCTCTTCTTGATTTTTCCCAAGGTACTCAATGAGCCAATGGAGTGAGAGACAAGATGGCAAATGCAGCTGCATCAACTGTGGGCCAAATATTAGCATATATAATAATTTTCAGTTGATGCATCTTATCTTGCCAACAAATTAAATGTTGATGAGATGTTGGAGTAATCACAAATTTGTGCATAAAAATATCAGTCAAACAGCATGCAATGGGAATGCCATCAGTACCCACAGAGCTTATTGTTACTGAAGCCTGGTCCAGAATCTGTGTATGTGTGTGTTTATGTGCCTTATGAGAACACAAATTTGTATAATGACATTGGTAAGACATAGGTATTACAATGTGAAGATGGTAACTCAAAAGGCTTTAAAAGAAAAAAAAAAAAAAAACATACTAAAAGTTTTTTTTTAAGATCTAAAAATGTATAAAGTTGGTGTAGGGTAGGGTTGTTGTAGGGCAACATAAAATACAGTTCGTGCAGTATAAAAAACATTACGCCTATGGAAAGTCCACGTAAAACATAAAACGCATTGTGACGTCTGACTGTCATTCTTCGGATTCTTCTGAAAGAAAGCAGGAAGCAGGTTTCACTTGTTTTACGGTAGCTGTTGTTCAGCACAACGGTTCAGGGGAGGAAACAGAAAGCTCTACAAATATTATTTGAGGTGAGTGTTTCAACTTTCTTTAGTTGTTTTCATATATGAGTGTCATCTTATGATCTGTCATTAGTCACTTTGAGCTCCTGAGACTTTAAGACTGTGCTGAAGTCAATTTGATAATTTTATTTAAACCTCTTTATGTCGTGATCAAACAGATGATCAAGTGTGTCTTTGTCAGTGAATCACAAAGAGCTGTACATTGTAATATTGTTGTCACATTGTGTGAAATCACTGTTTCTCATTTTACTGTTTATTAGTGAGTCTGTGATACTTAAACAGTATTTCTTATTGTGTGCTCTTAACTCTTTGAGGCAGGAACTATCACTCAGCAGCTTCATGCATCTACAGACAGCTCAATATGTGCTCTATAACATTTTACAACAATCAGCATTTCTGTGTAATACAGTTTTACTTAAGTTCATGTGTCGAACACATCAGAATTACAGAAAGATCGAGAAATTCAGTATTAAAAACTCTTATTGCAAAAATAAAGTGCCCATAAATGCATTTAGTTTATTTGCTTTTCAATGTATCCATGAAGTGCATTTGGAAAAGTAGGACTGAGTACTTCCCTTATGAAAATTAACCATAGTTTTACTATAGTACAACTGTAGTTAACCATGACTGTAGTAACCATGTTTTTTTTGTGCATACCATGGTTTTAAAAACAGAATAAAAAGCTTACTATTCTATGATACAGATTTTATTAAAGCACTTATATCATATTTGAAAGAGAATATAAAGCAAATAAACATGGCTTAGTAGTGCACCTTTAAATACACAGTATCATACAGCCTACATCCCTAAAATGTTTTCAAACACATCTGACACATGAGCAAAGCAGATGTTTGTATTCTATACTGTACATCCTACATAACAGATCCCACTGACAATCTTAATTTTAAAAACTAGGGGTGCTCCGATCAGGATTTTTGAGGCCGATCACAGGAAGCAGTATCTGCCGATCCGGTCACCAACACCGATTTTTTTAAGCCTTCTTTTTATCGTGTAGTATTATTTGTAGTGATACTCCAATCAGGATTTTTAGACACTTATTCATGGCCTGATTTTTTTTTTTTTTTTAATGGGGGAATTCGCCTCTTAGTTGGGAGTTGGGAGCCTGTTAGTTGGGAGTTTAAACTACTTTTCTTACCTTATCACAAACATTCCAGTTGAAAACTTTGACAGAAAGAGTCAATTCTACTGCCTTTTCTTTTGCATTTAAATATTTATTACAAGCAATCCTGCAGTTAATAAAGAACTTTTTGTTTTCTCTACCTCCACGAATGCCATCTATTATTGCCTCGTTTATCTCTTTTCATTTAAACAGCCAAAAATCCGTATGCGTTGACTGTGAAACACAGTAGACTTTAATTACATGCATTTATAGTGTAATTATGACATTTTCGTGTCAATCCTTGTTCATATTTACCGCAAACAATGCGCTGTCAATTTTAATTCTGTGCGTGCAGCACAGACAGAAACGATCTCTTCACTGGTGCAGACGCACCGCTCGTGGAACGCACTACTAGACCGCAACCGTGTGCAGCTTTAACTATGGCGTTATTTTAATGACAAATGTCGAGAGCGCATTATTGTAGCGCTAAAGTAGATTAAGGGTGCTTTCACACCTGCTTCATTTAGTTCGGTTGAATCGCACTAGAGTTCGTTTTCCCTCTTGGTGCGGTTCGTTTGGGCAGGTGTGAATGTAGCAATCGCACTGGAGTGCGCACCAAAAGCGGACCAAAAAAGCGTACCGAGACCTCCTTGAAGAGGTGGTCTCGGTACGCTTTCAAACAAACTCTGGAGCGGTTCGTTTGTGGTGAGAACATGATCCGAACTCGAACAGACCCAACTGCAAAAAGTACTTCACCTTTTTGGACTAATCCAGCTGCCGTTGTTACGGTTTAACTGGTGACCGTGTTATCTGGTGACCAACTTCCTGGTTCAGGTCCTCCGCACCAGATGTGATGAAACGACAGTGGCAGATTCGCCGATCCTAAAAGCACAAACTGACCTGATATTAAGCTGTCTAATAAAGGCACACTTGCTCATTACATGATTTTGGTATTCTTGTAAAGATTACAAATTATTGGTATGATGGCCCGTAGCGGCGGAAATAAAAAAAAAGCTTGTTTGGCATGGGTTTCGAACAAACACCAAATACAGTCGCATCGCGAGACGACATTAACGAACGCCTTGAGCTATCGAATTGCCCTGATTTAGCTGTGGATTTCTGGTTTCAAGTAGGATTTTACTCTCGGCGTGACATTATGCAACTGGCTGAATCAAGAAAATATGCCCGTGTTAACTTGTGACCTGTGTTTACTTGTTATGAAAACTAATATTAAAGCAAAAGTATATTACATTTTATGGTTTATGATGTTAAAGTATCTTCAACGGAGTCTCAGACAACTGTAAATTTGTGGCTACTGTGGTTTAATTACAAACGCTATCGTTAAACTTTATTTACTATAGTAAAAACATGGTACTTTTTCTTCAGAGACTAGCTGATGTCTCCTTTAATTAATATAAAATCTTGACGTTATTTCCACCTTGTTTTGCTGCTTTTCTCGTAGAAATACTTCGGAGACTTGTGATTTGATTTCTTGATTGTAGTGAATGACATGGAACTTAAATTCTAGTTGAAACGCTGCTTAGAAATGTTACTTTATGAACGTGTTAACTTGTTATTTGCGTTCAATAGGTGGTATTTTATTCGATTATAACAGTATAAAAATATAAAAGCCTTTTCTGTAAGCGAAAAGCTGCAAATTAATGCTGCACTTAACGTGTTACATTGTGACTTGTGTTCATTAGCAGAATAATATATATGCATATATGGGTCCTGCATGGCATATTTATGGGCCAAGTGGGCATGGGTTTGAACTGGGAATGCACATATGGGTCCTGCATAGAATTTTTATAGGCCAAGTGGGCATGGGTTTGAACTGGGAACGCATATATGGGTCTTGAATGGCATATTTATGGGCCAAGTGGGCATGGGTTTCATCTGGGAACACATATATGGGTCTTGCATGACATATTTATGGGCCAAGTGGGCATGGGTTTGATCTGGGAACACATATATGGGTCCTGCATGACATATTTATGGGCCAAGTGGGCATGGGTTTGAACTGGGAATGCACATATGGGTCCTGCATAGAATTTTTATAGGCCAAGTGGGCATGGGTTTGAACTGGGAACGATATATGGGTCTTGAATGGCATATTTATGGGCCAAGTGGGCATGGGTTTGATCTGGGAACACATATATGGGTCTTGAATGGCATATTTATGTGCTAAGTTTGGTTTGAACTGGGAACACAAGTGTAGGGACCAAGATCTGCAGGTCCTGGTGGGGTGGTGGTGGGGGGCTTGTCCTGGTAGAGCTGGTAAGGTTGGCTCCTTAGCTACCTTGTGGTAGCCTCTAGGTGGCTTGGTCTCAGGGTGGTGGCGGCGTGCGGTGATTGCGGGACTCTCTGGGGGGCTATGGTGGTGCGGGGTCCTGTCGGGATGATGGGGACCTTTGGTACTTGTCTGGCCGGTGCTGGCGGGTAGTCGCAGGTTCAAAGAATGAATGAGCTGGGTAAAGTGAGTCGGCGAATAAGTGGTGGTTTAGCGAGTTGAGTTGAGCAAGTCAGTGTGTGGGGTGGTGTGGGGAGTGAGTTTGGTGGGGTGAGTCAAGGATACTGTAGGAGAGTGTGTTGGGTCGAGGGAGGGGGGAGTGAGTGAGCTGAGCTCACGGAATGAGTGAGAGAATCTGGTGGAGGGAGTGAATGAGCAATTGAATCAAGTGCACAGAATGTCTGTGAGTGAGTAAATGAGTGAGAGAATGGATGAATGGGTTAGATTGAGGAGAATGAGTAAGAGAGCGAGTGTGTGTGAGGGAATGGACGAGTGGGTCGGATGGAGGTGAATGAGTGAGTAGGTGTCCAAGGGTTTGAGCGGGTGAGTGACTGAGAAAGTGGGTTGGATGAATATGGGTGAGTGGATGAGCAGGTGAGTGGGTGGGTTGCGTGGAGGGAGGGAGGGTGGAGGAGGGTGGGGGTGGCCAGGGAGGTTTGGTGGGGTGGGGGGTCGGGGGGTGCTGCCGGGGCCTCCGGGTGTGTGGCTAGGGCGCGGGGGCGGGTTTCGGCACATCCCGGGGGGGCGTCTGGGGCGGCCTGGTCGTCCTGGGCATTGGCTGGGCCTCGTGTCCGGTGGGGGTGGGGGGGCTGCAAGAGCCCTAAGAGAAAAAAAAGAGCGTCGACAACACAAACGCCATGAGTGTATTTGGATGTATTTTTTGGAGAGATGTTTTGTTTTCTTTTTTTCCAGAGATTTTAAAAAAATATATATTTTTGATTTATTTACCGGTATGTTGTAAAATTTAAATTGTTAAAGATTATGTTTGTTGTTCAATGTCATATATCATGAGTGTATTTTGTATTGTATTTTTTGGAGTTTTTTTTTTCAGAGATTTTTTTAAAATATATTTTTTAGTTTACCTGTATGTTGTGACATTGTTTTTTAAAGATAATTTTTGTTGTTCAATTTAATATATTTCTTGCAGTTCAAAGCATCAAGTGTCTTGTATTTATCTTGTACTTATATTCATTCTTCGTTTTTAATTTTTCTTAGATTGTTTCCTTAAACCATTTGGCATGGTTGGGCTTAGATAGGCCTTGCATGAATTGCCCAGTTAGGACCAACATAAGATCCTTACAGAGCCCACTTTAAGCCCATATGGGCATTCACGGTTGAATCCTGGTGCAAGCCCACTTTAAACCCCTTTAGGCAGGTGGGGCCCAAATGGGTCTGACATGAATTACCCAGTTAAGACCCTTTACAGGTCCCCCTAAAAGCCCATCTGGGCTATCACAGCTGGCCCCGAAGTGGATCCTGGGTGGATCCATTTGGCATGGTTGGGCTTAGATAGGCCTTGCATGAATTGCCCAGTTAGGACCCACATAAGACTCTTACAGATCCCATTTAAAGCCCATCTGGGTAGCCATGTTGCAGAGCCCACTTTGGACCCATTTGGGCAGGTGGGGCCCAAATTGGTCTGACATGAATTGCCCAATTAAGACCCATGCAGTACCCTTACAGGTCCCACTTTTAGTACGTCTGGGCTTCCACGGCTGGCCCCAATGTGGATCCCGGGTGCAAGCCCATAATGGGGCCCACATTTGCCGCCCATGAAGCCCTCATCTGGGCCCCACATGTCATTGCTGGCTGGAAAATGACTGCTCAGCCCCCCTAAACGTTGCGATCAGCTCCATAAACTGTACAAGAATTTATGATCGCCTCCGTCCCCTTTAAATTTCATATGAAGACGGCGGCAGACCCGGCTCCTCTCTGTCTTTCAGCGCGTCCTTTAATCCGCAGACCGCGGCGGCGCAGAACGAGAAACAGAGGACAAGGTGTGTGTTTATCGATAGATTGTTATAATATCTGCATCTGTGCAGTTCTTTGTCATAAATACAGTTTACAAAATATCATGGGGAAGTTTTCGCTGCGTTCACCTCCGTCATACCACAGCTGTTTTCTCCAGCTGAATGAAGCCCTTAACACACATGAACGCATACTTTATCAAACGATAATTTTGCCATTTTCATTTGAAAATGTAACTTTCAATACAATACATATTACAGTGCATGTGGCAAAGAGGTACGCATACTTGAGCTAAAGAAATGCAACTAGAAATGTACTAGAAATGCAAACAGTAAAACAGTATACAGTAAACAGGTGTGTGTGAGAGAGATCAGGAAGACTTGTATTTGGCTTATTCAGTTCTGAAATGTTATACCTATCTAGGAAATACAGTGGAATACTGCAATATGTTTAGTAAACCACCCCTATTAGTTAAACATTTTTATTTATATATTTATTATTATTATTATTTATTATTATATCCTTACTGGGGGCTGTGCCCCCCTAAAATGAACATCCTAGAATCGCCCCTGCATTCACTCACGCTTTTTGTGAAATTACATCTCACATAAGGTTTTCAAATTACTTTATAAGTAATTTAATGAAGAAAAATGAATTGCACCTCACCTTCAGCATTATAATTGTTTTATTTGCGCCGAACAGAGACTGAGACGGTGCTGCTGCATGTCATGCCAAACCTCTCAAAGCAGGTGTTTAATCAGCTTTAGCTCAGTTAAAACCAGCCTTAGGCTGGTTGGCTGGTCTTCACTGGTTTAAGCTGGAAGTAGCTGGTTTTAGATGGTCTCCCCTGACCAGCCTGGCTAGGCTGGGAAAGTGGCCAAAACCCCTCTAAAACCAGCCTGCTGACCAGCTATGACTAGCTAAAACCAGCCAGCCAGCCTAAGCTGGTTTTAGCTGTTTTTTTCAGCAGGGTTCACTGCGTGTCTTTAATAAATCCTGACAGTACTATTTTAAAGCCAAAAGACGGTTTGCACTGGGGCAAGCTGTTAGTAAATCTGACCCCAAATGTCTTTTAACACCTGCCTCTATTCAGGAATAAACAGTTTCTCTTTTAATTTTGTCATCAGAAAGTCCCAAACATCCTATGCCTGTGCTTTTGACTTGTCCAATTACTTTCTTTTGTCTAGAACTTTCTTTTTGCATGGTATGGAAACCACTAGGCTAAAGAAGTTGTTATTGTAAAAAAGAAGTGATTGTAAAACACTTGTTATTACTGTTGTTACTTGTTATTATTACCATTTCTAACGGTGCATTACAATAACACACTATTTTCTAACTTCATTAGACTTTGCTCTTAAAATGGGATCATCAAGATCAAAATGGGTTATGCTTGTTGCTGGTTCAAACTCATGGGACAATTATAGGCACCAGGTATGTGGTGATATTCTGTTTAATTTTCTTGTGAGTATGTGCCTTTTCTGTGAATCAAGCCATTGATTTTTCAGTGTTTTTAGCACCTTGCTCCACTATCCAGCATATTTCATGATGCTACAGTTTGTAAAGAAAAATCTTTTTTGACACCTCCATTTCAGGCAGATGTGTGTCACGCCTATCAGATAGCACATCAGAATGGGATTCCCGACAGTCGGATTGTGGTGATGATGTATGATGACATCGCTAAAAATGATCAGTAAGAGACTTCCTGGTCATGTGGCTCATTGCTGATGTACATTTTTAGCAGATTTAACACAGGATTCACTTAGATCTTTCCTGTCGTGTTGTACCATTAAAATCATCCCTAATTAATATTATATCTAATGTATTATCATGCGTATGATGGGACATGAAAGTGTTTTGCCTTAAAATGGCCCACATAATGTTTTATCTTCATTTACAGAAACCCTTATCCTGGAAACATTATCAATAAACCAAACGGATCGAATGTGTATCCAGGGGTTCCAAAAGATTACACTGGAGAGGTAACGTTCTTTTAGTCAAACACAAAACAGATGTTTTCATCCTCTATCTGAGCACAATTCTGACTGTCTTACAGGATGTAACAGCTGGAAACTTTCTGGCTGCTCTCAAAGGAGACAGCAATGCTGTGAAGAAAAAGAGTAATCCAAAAGTCATTAAAAGGTTTGTCTTATTAGTCAGTTACAGTTCTGATACAAATAGTTTTATTTTAAAAGATAATGAAAGATAAAAATGTTTTTTTTTTTTTTTGTTTTTTGTTTTTTTGTGCCACACAGTGGAAAAAATGACACAATATTCGTCTATCTGGCAGATCATGGAAGTCCAGGCATATTTTGCTTTCCTAACAGAACTACAGTAAGTTTTGTTACCTCTAAGCTTAAAAATATTTTGGTATTATTATTTCAAGCCATTAAACCTCAATAAACTGTATACATCCATAGTCACAAAATAATGTGTGGAGCTAAAATTCTTTATGAGAATTTCAAAGCAAGAATTAGAAAATTAGTAACTTATCATCATTTGCCAGTATTTTTATGATCGGCTTGCAAATTTAAGTACTTAAATAAAACATTGTACGGTATTTAACTGCTTATATTGTGGTGATCTAATTCAGTCCTTTTCCTGCAGCTTTATGCTCATGATCTCATTGAAACAATCAAGGAAATGGCAAGACATGACAAGTTCTCAAAGGTAAATAAAAAACTTTTATAGACCCTTTTTCTGTTAGTAAACATTGTGACGCTTTTTCTGTGGGTGGAGCTTAGGTGGAGGCAAAAAGATTCCCCTGACTTTGTTAGCTTGTTTTATAACAATAACTGCCTGGAGAAAATTTGATTTCATCTGCATATGTAAGGTCACTCACTGTCCAGGACCTTGATTGCTATTTGGCTGACCCGTACACGCTCACTCAAAGAATAGGTGATTATTTACCTCCGGTTGAGTGACTCACATCTATAGCAAAACCTAAAGTGTATAGTAAAAAGAATTTCACCTGTGTCTATCTAGTCATGAAGATGTGTATACTGTAAATGAAAAGTTCCAATGCAAAAGCCTCTAAAAGCCATCCTGGTCAAAAATTAGATAATAATACTGAGTGAATGTTCTCCACACATATTATATGTTCATCAAGTACTTTTACTTCAAATGTGCTAAATCCCAGCCTCAACCCATTCAGAAGTACCAGTACTTACATAGAAACCTATACATAGTAGCCAGAAAGAAATGCCAATTTTAAAGAAAAGCATCAGACGTACTTACAGTACTTTTCTTTCTTTCCATTAAAGGACAATATTTATCAGAGTTATAATCAGATGTTATAAAAATTAGGCACTTATTACAGAGGGCTGCCAAATTAAAACAAAAGTCATTGTTGTTGATTATTGCCCTTAACACTGTAATCATGACTATTAATATTATTGGAATACGTCAAAAACACCATATTCTTACACAAGCCAAAGCTGTAGAAAAACTATACGGTCATTCGGTGCCAAATCAAACAAATTTCAAAAACCTCCCAGGTTCATAATATTGATTTTGCTAATATTTTTTCCTGAGGAAAGATAGACATGTATAGTGATGAAAGCCAAAATATTAAAAGTGAATTAATATTTACTGAATAATCTACTATTTTGTAGAGGGAGGTCAAATGGCAATTTTCACCTGAGATTCAGAGTGAAGTTACAGGGGGGTAAAAATGTGCTTCAGAAAGATGGCAGCATCATTATCGTATTTTTACACAGAGATTGGTAGTTTTGTTAGTAAAATCTGTTGACTTTAGCAATCTTTGTTACATTATGTACCAATGGTGACCATTCAAAAATGGGGAAACAGCACTTTTTCTCCAAAGTTTGCATGCCTGTAACTCAAGAAGTTTTACAGATATCTTAATGCCCTTTTAGATATTGGGTCTTAACAAACTTCCCCTTTGGGGAATCTTTATTTTTAATGCCCTATGAGATTTGGTTCCAGAGATACTGGAATTTCAATATAGCTCCAGGTGTAAATGTACACATTTTCAGTAGTCAAAAACCAAACGTGGGTTAGTTTGGAAAAACTATGATACTTCTTTTCTTTTAAAGAGAAATGTCTGAAGAACAAATACTGTCTAAAGACATATCTCATTTCCTTCTGTCAGACAACTGCAATGAACATACCTGTCTGTGTGCCATAAATATTCTTTTTCCAAAGTTTGTGTGCCTATAACTCAATAAGTATTACAGATATTGCAATATGATTTTTGATTCTAGTTATTAAACTTTTCTTTTGGAATCTTAATTTTAAGGCCCTTCATCATCCAGTACCAGAGATATGGGGATCTCACTGAGGCTCCATATTCAGATTGTTGAATGTTACCCATTTTCAGTGGTCGAAAACCAAATGTTGGTCACTTATTTTACTTAGTTTATTTAAAGAACAATGTCTGAAGAAGAAATATCAAAACAGTTGCATTACCTGAGTCTCATAAATATTCCTTTTCCCAAATTTGTGTGCCTGTAGCTCAAGAAGTATTAAAGTTTTCTTAATATGATTTTCAGTGTTGGTTCTTAAGAAACTTTTCTTTTGGGATCTTCATTTTTAAGGCCCATATGGTTTAATCCCAGAGATATTGAGATCTCAGTGCAGCTCCAAATTTAGTATCCTGCCCATTTTCAGTGATCAAAAAAACAAAATGTAGTTGCTATCTACAGGTAAAGTATGAACAGTGTGAAATGTTAAATAAGGTTACACAGGATTACATTTTCCTAGGTTTCAGAATTACCCAGTGTTGATTATTTCAAGTGTGAGAGATGTTAAATGTTTGAGGTACTGTCAATCTTTCTGCCAAATGTGCCCTTTAGCAGTAGATAATACTTGATATATGACTATGCTTCATATTTCATAACAATAAAAAAGAAAAAGAAATTCTAATAATCAATCCAGGTGAGGCAAATCTTGTTTTATTGATGTGAATGCAATGTGTGACGAAAGCAGCCACACGTCCCTATAAGGCGTGGGATGTGTTTCAAATGTTAAAATACTGCATGTTAAAATTCTTGGTAGCTTCATAAGCTGTTAAACTGAACAAAACCCCTTCTTCCAAAATACCTGAAACTGATTCAAATGTAAAATCTTATGAATAGAAAACAAGGTAATGTGCCTCAACTTGACCATTTCAGTGCACTTTTAGCATTCAGACAGGTATGTTCTATGCAATAATTTTGATAGAGGGAAACAAGATACAATTCTAATTTCAACATTATTTCAGACATTGTTCTTTACATAAAATAAGTATCAGCTGTACACAAAGTGACCAACATTTGGTTTTCGACTGGATATTACCCACTGAAAATATCCATATTTATAATGCATTATAAGGGAATTCTAAGGGCATTTTAATGAATGCATAATAAAAACCTTACAATATGTTATATCTTCTTATGAATAATCATAACAACAATTATAATACAACTATAATGCTTAAGCATTTGTGGTTATAACTTTTAAGATTATGATTATTTATAACACACAATGAACACCATATTAAATATTTTACATTTATAATTGACTATATATATATATATATATATATATATATTGACATAGTTTAATTAAGATCTGCACAGTATCTTACAACACCTTTTAAGTGGTTAGCTGTGAAGTTTGATCTGAGTGTTTCCTGTGAGGCAAATATCAATTTTGATGTGAGCTAGTTAATAATTTAAACTGAAAAAATGCAATGTTTATATAGGTTACATTTTATTTTGATGGTCCCCAACCATCTACATGTCAACTAACTCTCATTAGAGTATTTATAGGCTTATGTTAGGGTTAGAGTAGGTGGAATGTTGACGTACTTGCAAAGTTACTTATAGTCAGTTTGTCTGTTGGGGAACCATCAAAATAAAGTGTTATAAATATATTTCAAAACATATTTAGAATATATAGCAGACATAATACTAATACTCCAAAGATGGCTAGTTGACATGTAGTTGCAGAGTTAATTATCAACAGCTTTATTATTACTTATTATACTTTATTATTAGTTATTATTACTATGCTTATAAGTGGTTGGTTGCTTTAAGTAAAGTAGCATTAGAAAGATATGAGATATGAGGCAAGACACGAGACGTATAATACATTATAACTATGAGAAATATAATCCATTGTAACTTAAGTGGATGCAGCGTGTTCACTGTGTTGTAAATCATCATACTCTTAAAAGCTATAACCTGTAACGGGTTGTTTGGGTGAGAGACACGAAGGAGGCAGAAAGTCCAAGCAAATAAAATATATAATAATTCCAGATAACCAGAGAAAAACAACTACTTAATCACAACAGAGACTGTCACGGGCAAAAGGAGGTCTGGGTCCAAATGCAGGGAAGGGATTTTAATTAAACAAAACACAAATGAACATAAACCAAAGGCCAACACGGCACAACACAACTGGAATCTAAGATCAAAAAATAAACAGAACAGAAACACACTCGAAGACAATGCAGCCAGAATGAGTAGTGGGAAATGAGAGTTCTTATAGACCAGGTAATTGTGAACAGGTGAGAGCTTAGATGAGTGCTAATGACAAGACAGGTGTACAATCAGGGAAGTGCAGTGCAGGGAAACCAGCGACCTCAGGTGGCTGAGGGAAGCCCCACAGCCCAGATCATGACAGTACCCCCTCTCAAGGGAACGGCTTCCAGACGTTCCCAAAAAAAAAAGTCTGGAGGGAGGAGGAACGGTGGAAGGTGCATCAGGGGGAGGGATGGCGGGCCAGGCCCGTGCAGCGGAGGAACGTCAGTGGACACTGCCGCCAGGGGAACGTGAGCTGGCCTCGCCACCAGTGGAACGTCCGCGGTCACCGTCGCGTCAGGAACAGAGAGCGCGGTCACCGCCGCTTCCAGAACAACAAGCGCGGTCACCGCCGCGTCTGGAACACCGCCGCGTCCGGAACGGGGATAGCGGTCACCGCCGCGTCCGGAACGGGGATAGCGGTCACCGCCGCGTCCGGAACGGGGATAGCGGTCACCGCCGCGTCACGCGGTCACCGCCGCGTCCGGACAGGAGATAGCGGTCGCCGCCGCGTCAGGAACAGAGAGCGCGGTCACCGCCGCTTCCAGAACAACAAGCGCGGTCACCGGCGCGTCCGGACAGGAGATAGCGGTCGCCGCCGCGTCAGGAACAGAGAGAGCGGTCGCCGCCGCGTCCGGACAGGAGATAGCGGTCGCCGCCGCGTCCGGAACAGAGAGAGCGGTCGCCGCCGCGTCCGGACAGGAGATAGCGGTCGCCGCCGCGTCAGGAACAGAGAGCGCGGTCACCGCCGCTTCCAGAACAACAAGCGCGGTCACCGGCGCGTCCGGACAGGAGATAGCGGTCGCCGCCGCGTCAGGAACAGAGAGAGCGGTCGCCGCCGCGCGTCGGACAGAGAGAGCGGTCGCCGCCGCGTCAGGAACGGAGAGAGCGGTCGCCGCCGCATCAGGAACAGAGAGAGCGGTCGCCGCCGCGTCAGGAACGGAGATAGCGGTCGCCGCCGCCTGCCCGCGGAAGAGCGTCTCCGCCCCCGCCAGAAAGCAGGGCCGCATCTGCGCAGCCTCTGCCCTACAGGTGTCCATCCTCGCCAGACAGGCATAGATGAACTCGAAACGAGCGGCCGACGCCGCCTCGAAGGACATCCCCGCCGTTTCGGGAACAGAGCGGGTGGTCGCCGCCTCCCTAAAAAAAAAATTCCTCCCCGCTGGGCCCATCGGTGCTGGCTGCATTCTGTCACGGGCAAAAGGAGGTCTGGGTCCAAATGCAGGGAAGGGATTTTAATTAAACAAAACACAAATGAACATAAACCAAAGGCCAACACGGCACAACACAACTGGAATCTAAGATCAAAAAATAAACAGAACAGAAACACACTCGAAGACAATGCAGCCAGAATGAGTAGTGGGAAATGAGAGTTCTTATAGACCAGGTAATTGTGAACAGGTGAGAGCTTAGATGAGTGCTAATGACAAGACAGGTGTACAATCAGGGAAGTGCAGTGCAGGGAAACCAGCGACCTCAGGTGGCTGAGGGAAGCCCCACAGCCCAGATCATGACAGAGACAGGACAAAGAAACTACGGAAGGGCAGGGCTATAAGTACTAACCTAAACGAGGGACTAAGGAGGATAATTAACAAGGGACAGGTGAATGGAATAAGAATCAGGAAACACAGGAAAACTAGTTCAGGGGAAAAACACAATGAAGACACAACTCAAAACACAAAAGACACTTGACATAACCACTAGAAAGTAAATATTCTAATACATTAAAACTGTTCTTATGAATATTCGTAAAATGATATAACACATTATAAGGTTTTTATAATGAATTATGCATTCATTATAATGCCTTAAGAATACCTTTATAATGTATTATAAATATGGGCTTCATAGAAAGTGTTACCATTTGTTCTTCAGACATTCCTCTTTAAAAGCAAATAAATATTGGTTTTTAAAATTATGGTTTTTGACCAATGAAAATGTGTACATTTTAATGATTTACTCCTGGAGCCATATTGAAATTCCAATATCTCTGGAACTAAATCTCACAGGGCATTAAAAATAAACATGCCAAAAGGAAAGTTTGTTAAGACCCAATATCTAAAAGGGCATTAAGATATCTTTAAAACTTCATGAGCAAACTTTGGAGACTTGAAAAGTGCTGTCTCCCCATCTTTGAATGGTCACCATTGGCACATAATGCAACAAAGTCAACAGATTTTACTAATAGAACTACCCATCTCTACCCATCAAGATAATGATGCTGTCATCTTTCTGAAGCACATTTTTACCCCCGTAACTTGACTCTGAGTCTCAGGTAAAAATTGCCATTTTGACCTCCCTTTACAAAATAATAGATTACTCAGTAAATATTCATCCATGACATTTAATATTTTGACTTTCCTCACTATACATGTCTATTTTTCTTCAGAAAAAAATATTAGCACAATCAAAAATTTAAGCCGGGGACCTCTGGTTGAGTTGATACGGAATGACCCTATATATCGAACCTATTTCAGGTGAGGCTCAAACCAACACAGAAAGTTGTTTTTGATCCTTTATTCTTGCAAGAAGGTCATTCATCCAGCTCTGACATGCGCACTGTTCTCTTTTTGCAAAATAATAAAAGTTCAAATTTGTAAATTATCTACTAAAGTACATTAACAGTATTTATACTTTGTTACTTTATGCCATTGCAATTCGCAAAGTAATAGATTGTTTCCTTCCAAATGAGCTTTTAGCTTTGATTACATCTCTAAATACGTCTCTAACTTTTTTTTCTTCTTTTTTTAAATGTGGTGCAGATGGTGTTATACATGACAGCCTGTCATTCCGCATCAATGTTCACCAAACTCCCCAAAAACATTCAGGGTAAGAAGGAGAATTATATTAAAGTTTAATGAAATTATATATATAGATATATATATATATATATATATATATAATATGTACATACATGCACACACTGTTTTCTAGTGTACGCTTTGACTTCAGCGAAACAACATGAGAGGAGTTATTCCTGTTTTCTTGACCCTATGAGGAAAACCTTTCTCTCGGATGAATTCTCAGCTTTGTGGATGCACTACACTGAAGCGGTTTGTCTTACTGTGATTTGAGTCAAAAAAATTGAATTATGCTAACATATAAGACTATAAATATTATTCTTTGTCTTTCTCAGAATGACCTTATTAATAAAACATTTTGGGATCAGTTTATTTATCTTCAGGAAGAGATGACGGGATCTAGCTCCTGTCATTTTGGGGACATGGTAAAAACACTTTACACAGCATACATTAATAAATAAAACACTAAATTCACTTTCTTGTAAATGTCACAAATACAAGGTTTAACAGGAAGACATTCAGATTTGGATTCCATCAGTATTGTATTTTCTAGTTTCTAGTGTTTTTGTTTTGACTTTTCTTTAGACAATGAATGAAAATCCAATCAGCATGTTTGTGAATAACACCCCTCGAAGAATTCAGGACAAGGCAAGAGCTGAGGGGCTCACATTAACTCATTTGACCCCTAACGATGAAGTGCCATTCAAAATCTTGGAGCACCGAATTAGTACAGAAACTGATGAAGACAAAAAACAAGATCTGATCAGAAAACAAAAAGCTCTTCATCAGGTTTGATGTCTATGTAATACAGTACATCATATATGTAACTAAATATATGTATTCTGTGTGTTACTGGATGACAAAAATCCTAAAAAAAAACAAAAAAAAAAACTGAAGTTTTGGAAGGTCACGGAAGGTCATTTTTACATCCAACAACAAAACACCTCAGTCGCTTAAGAGACATTCTTGTACAGCTCACTCAGAGTGGGTCTGTGCTCAGATGCCAGTGTCCATCAACAGACGTGGGAGGGGTCTGGGCAAAGCTATGCCATTTTACCCATAATCTGTGAACGGCTTGATCTGAGACAGCGCTTATGATTTACACTGGGTGAATTTTTATAATTATAGGGTGGTTGAGTACACACACAGTCAACACACATGTCAGTTCAAACAACACGTAAAAGCGAATTTTGCATCCAGTGACCCCTTTAAATGATGTTTTGGTAACATGATTGTTTACTGTATTTGTGTTGTTAATACATGAATCATTATCTTACAGACTAAAGCTAAAATTGAGGAAATCGTAAAAGTTATCACTCAGGACTTTCTTCACTTTGAGGATGATTTGAGTGAAGATCATTCTCAGATGGATTTACATGCATTCAAAACTGTAGCTGAGCATTTCAGGACAACCTGTTTTGACTGGCATGAGAAAGAGGTGAACAACACTGCAAAGTATATTTAATTTACCAACATGAAGATGACAGACTCTCTGTACCTCTTATTTTATCTAACTAACTCTGTCTCACACAGTTTCACATCGCCTTGTCCTACATGCATGTATTTGCTCGTCTCTGTGCACGTGGATTTAAAGCAGAGAGGTGTGTTCATCATAATTTCGTCACTGCATAAACGTCCATTTTTTTCTTAAATGTCTTCTTAAATTGCTAAATATGTTTTTCTGTTACAAAATCATAGAGGCCATAACAGAAAAGACTTCAAAGTGATTCTGGTTTAAGGGATGCTTCACCTAAAAATGAAAATTATTTTTTTTATTTATTCACCCTCATGACATAGACATTTCTCAAAATATCTTTGTTTGTGTCCTGTTAAAGATAGTCAAGTTTTGAACCACATGAGGGTGAATAAATGGTGACAGAATTTTTATTTTTGTCTATTCCTTGACAAACAATTCACATAGCAGTGCATACTTGATCAGGATGTTTGGCTATGCTTCAACAATAGGAGTTACAAATAATAAAAACAATCCAGGTGAGGTAAATCTTAGCTTACTCAATACATATGCGTACAGAGACTTATCGGATGCTTGAAACTTAATGTAAGTGATTTATGAGAAGTGCTCTTGATATACGAAATTGATCCAAAACAAACACACAGACATGAAATGGATGTGTCTTTTTCATAGCTAAGGCCTAGCAAAATAATGCAAATGAGCAAACAAATGTAGAAACGACATGAGTACAGGTATATGTAAGCATCACACCAGCTTAAGATAAGCAATGGCACTCAAAACTGCTTTGTTATCTAAAGCATATGTTAGTTCTGTGAAACAACAAAACACATATCTATTCACATATCGAAAAAAATCAAAGCAACCTGTTTTTCAGACAGTATCTGTAATGTGAGTCCTAACATATCTTTGCAGGAAAAACTACAATAGTAGTTAACACTTTCAATTTCGTAACAGCAACATCTACTGGTCAACAGTGATAAATCTTTCAATAATATTAATAGTGACTGTATTTGATTTTTCAGCCATTTTGCTTAAAAAATAAAAACATCTTTAATTGCTCACTGATGCAGTTGGTCTGATGCTGGCATGACTTATTTTGCCTTCTTTGTGCTCGGCCCCTTATTTGCTGCTTGCAGCTATATTTCTTCTTGGTGTTAGATCAAAAGTAACACTGACAGATCTTGCAACTCTTTTGCATGCAGCGTTAATTGCCTAATAATATGTACTGTATGATGATGATGATGATGCTGTTGTTAGGTTTAGGTTTACGTTATTTGTTTGTCATTTATTAATTTAGCTTCTAGCTGTTTAGGTGAAAATAGTTGTAAACTTTGAATACACGACTTGATGATTTCAAGCAGTTCTTGCATGTAAAACTTGAAAACTCATGCCAAACTTGTGTAGATGGTTCACCAATAAATAAATAAATAAATGTTATTTGCATGAAATGCTCTTCTGGTTGTGTTTCCTACAGCAACATTCCAGTGAACATCATAGCTCTCTGCTTTTAGGAGATATTATGAGGGTTGAGGTAAGAACTGTGACTGGTTGATATAAGTCACATTGTGAGTCGTCTTCGGTATATAAATATGATTTTCAAAGTGATGCAGATACTATTGATTAAAGCCTTTTAAAGTATTCACATTTCTTGGACAAGTATTCACATCACTTGTACAAGTTTGGTGCTGACTCGTTCTCAGAGTGTGTGAAAGTAAAAACAAAAGTAAAGTAAAACAAATTGCATTAGCGGAGTGCAAACAACACGGCAGACAAGTTTTGAGTTTCTTATCTGTTCTTTAAAAAGTACCCTTCAAAAGTATTTTTCTTAATAGGTTATGGATTAATGAATTGTGGACTAATCAGATAAGTGATCACACATCAGGACAATTAGAGAATTTAATAAATTGATAAAAGCATCCCAGTACCCCTACTACAGTTTATAGTGTGCTCTAACACTGTGTCAGAAAATAGGCCACTCTGTATTGAAGGTGTATCTTTAAACTACACAGTTCACAAACAAGTTATTTAAAATATTGTTATCAATATTTACAATCATACATAAAAGTAAAGAGTGAAAATTGCATCGCTAACATCATAGAAAAACATAGTTTAATAACAGCGGGGAAGATTGTAACGCAGTGTTATAACGTTCCCCATCAGCGCGACTGTAATATAAAAGTGGTGTCTTCTGATGGTTTTCCAAGCATTAATAAACTATCTAAACTGATAAACAACAGATTGGAGATCAAAATAATAGCAGATTTGTCTCATTTTGAATGAATACTAAAAACTGAGATGAAAAACTTACTTAAGCCAGAAATTTACTTTTACTATGGTAAAATAAATATTCAGCAATATCTTCAAAAGGCATTTGAATTTTGGCACATTTTTTTCTCTGTATAGTGTTGCTATGGCAACTAGTAAACGCTGTAAATTTGGTTACACTGTCAACAGTCACAATATAGAATATGTTTGATCCCTGGTGAAAAAAACAGCATATGCTGGTAGGCATGTTTTGATACTGGGATGCTGGTTAGGTATGTTTTGGTGCTGGTTTAAGCTGGTCCTTTGCTGGTTGATGTTGGTCCTTGACTTGATTGGTGCCCTGATTTTGAACTTCCAAAAAGTAGTTTAAATGCAGCTTCAAGGGCTCTTATCTAGCAAAACGGTCTGTCATTTTTTGGAAAATAAAAATTTGTATACTTTTTAAGCACAAAAGCTCGTGTAGCACAGGTTCTGGGATGCGCGTTCACGTACTATTGAATCATGTCAAAAGGTCACGCCAAACGTAGGCGGAACCACAGACCCAGTGTTTACAAAGCGAACGCACAAGGACTAAGAAAGTGCGACTGAAGACAGAAAGACATGAACATCTTGGATGACAAGGGGGTGAGTAAATTATTTGTTGTTGTGGAAGTGGACTTCTCCTTCAGTGTTGTCACCATACCAAAATTTTGACGGTAAAATACCTAACCAAAATATACCGGTACTACTATACTGAACCGATACCACAACAAAAACATAAAACAACAAGAAAAGTAAATTAATAATAGATGACCAACATGGAACTTATAGTTTGAAAAACTATCTGTAGTTTTATCTATTGATTAAAAAAAAAAAATACTTGAAATGAAATACTACCTTTGTAAGCTTAGATGGTTATTCTCCAACTGTCCATCAGACTCGGATGGTGAAAAAGTTAAAATAAGTATCACAAAATAAAACACGCTCATTTGACTTATATTTGAGGATATGAGCTGAGGTGGGAAATATTACCAAAATTCTTTATTTCATAATAAAAATTGATATCACGATATAGTGATTTTTTGTTATTTTATCTTTGTTATTAATAATAAGAACAAAAACAACAATTAAACAAAGACAGAAATTAAATAAAGTGTTTTTAGATAAAGTGGGTATATTTAACAGTAGCGTGTTAAATATCAAGTAAGAATACAGAAATTGAATAAAGTAATCAAAATAAAATAAAATAAAAATAAAGGACTGCATAGTATTCACTGTATGAATTAAATATACATTGTTCTACAGTAGTCAACATTTGAAGTGGATCAGAAAAGTTAATCAAAGTTGTCCTAAGACAAGAACAGGCATTCTTTTTGCTTTTAGGACAAATTTAATGAAATTTCGATCCACTTCAAATGTTGACTACTGTATATTATAGAATCAGAATCAGAATCAGAATTAGCTTTATTCGCCAAGTGTGCGCAAACACACGAGGAATTTGTTGTGGTTTAGCTACTAAAGTTAGTCATTCAAGACCTGTACGTGTTTTTCCTTTGTTGTTTGATTAACATTTTAGATACAGACAGAGGCAGGAATATTAGTCTGCTGTCACTTTAACAACTGCACAGATCCAATATATTGATATGTATACGTTTTTTTTTTGGTTTTTTTTTTCTGTTTACATTTACTTTAGTCATAGCCAAGATGACCATTTTAACATAATTGTGTGTGTTTGTGTGTGTGTGTGTGTGTGTGTGTGTTTGACAGATGAAGTCCATTGTATTGCTGATGTCTGGCCCCCTGCTCCAACAATCATGCAGAACAAAGGATTCAGACTTTACATATAAAGTTATCTGCACAACTACGAGGGTATGTAGTTTAATCTAATGTGCTGTCTTCACTTTGAACAATTAATGATCCTGTTGTTTAACAACACACAGAGACACCGAAGCGTTATAAAGCACAAATCCAGCACAGAGGGGTTCAGTGAAAGTGGTGTTGAATGTGTATAAATGTCTAAGTGTGTTTGTGTCAGAGATGCTGTAGAAGGACAGGATGCCGACAGCCTCATCCAGATACACTGCTACTTTGTTTAAGGGAGGTGATGGGGCAGATACATATGTTGGAGTAGTATCATGCCAGGCAACCAGTTTCTCCGCAAAGCAACTCAGAATCCAGGATTTTTTATTGCCTCCAAACCAGCAGCCAAAATCTTTCCTGTTGATTCCTTTATATGAAACTGCCATGTCACCCTCGCCACTCCATTCAGCCTCCCAGTAACAGCGTCCAGACAGATGCTCTTTACACAGAACCTGCTGATGGCAGTCAACTCTCTCTGGATGATCAGGATTTGATCATTGGTTTAGATTTTTTGTTGCCCTCTAAAAGAGAAAGATGATTGTGTGCCATGTTTGGATCCAGTGTGAGATCACAGAAATCTGCACACAAGAAAAGGGAAGAAATAAGAAGAAATAATAACACTAACTTTCTTGAAGAATGAAACTGGCCTTGGATCTACTTTTCAGTTTCACAAAAGTATTTCTGACCGCATGTACACAGTCAAAACGTTTTATTCTTGAAACCTTATTCTGATCTTGTATGAAACATTGTACTGTGAAGATAATGTATGTGTGTATGTGTGTGTGTCTGTGTAGACCTACATTTTTGTGGTCTTGCTTTAATCATGTTCTCTCCCCCGTGATCCAGACTGTAAAAAAAAGCATAATGTGCCATGTTCTATTTATCTGATTTACCAAAAATAAAACAAATAATAAAAAAAATACAATACAACACATAAAGTAATCATTAAATAAAAAAATATATATTTTGCTGTCAATTCTTTACTAGATAATTTTTTGTATTTTGTTAGAAGCCAACCACCTATTGTATCCTGTATTATATTTTCTTAAAATTAAAATATTTTTTATAGACAACACCATTCTTGTGTAGTGCATCATTTGATGAAGAGCACACTAAAATGGATGTGAGGCTAAACCTCCACAATGCTATTCAGACTAAACTTGGAGCATGTTAAAACAACCATGAGCTGAGGGTTGCACTTTTTTCCCCTCACAGCAAAACCTACTGGTCAAGAGATATGACAATGTTTTGCTTATAACAACTGAAGCGTTTGGCCCATGTCTGTCAGTTTGGACATCAGTCATCTTGAATTGTGATGTAAAATGCAGTATTTTATGAAGGGTTGTTTGTGAAAGTATGGGAACCCCTTGCAGAATCTGTGAAAATGTGAATAATTTTAACAAAATAAGTGTCACAAATCTGGTCCTGTACGCCAGTCCGCTCGCCACCAGAGGTCGCTTTGACATTCACAGTACACAGACTGTTGCACCACACCCCGGACTATGTCTCCCATCATTCATTGTGCTTATCATCTGCATCCAATCAGAGACCCTATATAAGACTTGGACTTCCACCCACGGTTTGCCGAGTATTGTATAGCGTTTTACACACGTCTTGTGTTAGCTACTGTATGGAGCCATCCGAGTATCTTTAGTCGTGTTTCTGTTTAGTCTAGTCATCCGTGTCCTGATTCTCGCCTGCTTTGGATTAGCCTTTGTCTTGTCGTTTTTGGACTTTGTTTCACCCCTCATATGACCTCTCGCCTGTCTAGTGGAATACCGTGTTGCCTTGCCCTTTGGATTACGCTCGCCGCTGATCGACCCTCCCCTGTTTTAAGGACTACTCTTATGTCGTGCCCAAACATACCTGTTAGCCATTGTCTGACCCTGCCTGTGTTTGAAAATGTCTTTGTCAATGTCCTTCAATAAAAGTTTGCATTTGGATCTGCCCGCTTCACGCATCCTTCACTCCATAACAGAATACTCGGCCACACAAGGACCCAGCAGCTTTTCACATGGACATCACCCACGTATGGACGTAGCAAGAATGTTATTAGCCTATGTTATTAGGCTATATTCATGAGTATCTGGAACTTGCGTATTGTTCTGATTTGCCGGACTGTGTTCTGATAGACTTAATTAATCATCTGCTAAAGTCACGGCTCAGACGCGAGGGTCCACGATCATCACTTTGTGAGTTTATGGACTTTGCTTTATTGTGTGTGGGCTCACCATTTACTGTGGGTGTCGCGGAGGAGGAACGCGACAACATGGTAATGGCGGCCGCGAAGTTTAGTCCACCACAAGCCCCGGGACATTCATGTTTGCTGATTGGTACTCCGGTGTGCAAAACCGCTTGTGAAATGGCAGCCGCACCGGAGCGCGCTCAAGTCACAGTTGATCCTCATGAGCCAAGTCAAGTCATGGCTGTTGTTCCTGGGTCAAGTCATGTCTCAGCTGGTCGTCCAGAGTCTCGTCACGTCTCAGTGGATCTTCCAGAGTCTTGTCACGTCTCAGCCGTTCGTCCAGAGTCCCATCACGTCTCATCTGTCTGTCCAGGGCCTCGTCACGTCTCGTCTGTCTGTCCAGAGTCTCGTCACATCACGTCTGATCATCCAGAGTCAAGTCAAATCTCGTCTGACCTCCCAGAGCCTCGCCACAACTCGTCACAACTTGTCTGACCTCCCAGAACCTCATCATGTCTCGTCTGTCTGTCCAGAGTCTCGTCACATCACGTCTGATCGTCCAGAGTCAAGTCAAATCTCGTCTGACCCCCCAGAGCCTTGTCACATCATGACTGCCAGAGTGAGGGCGGTCACCATTCTGAGTGTGTGGGCCACACACTACACTCCAGAGGCCTCGTCCATCCACGAGTCTGCCCCAGAGGCCTCGTCCGTCCACGAATCTGCTCCAGAGGTCTCGTCCGACCATGAGTCTGCTCCTGAGGTCTCGTCTGTCCACGAATCTGCTCCAGAGGTCTCGTCCTCCACGAGTCTGCTCCAGAGGTCTCGTCTGTCCACGAATCTGCTCCAGAGGTCTCGTCTGTCCACGAGTCTGCTCCAGAGGCCTTGTCTGTCCATGAGTTTGCGCCAGTGCCCCTGGAGGTGGCAGCTCATCGCCTTGTCACGTTCTGGACCTGGAGGCCATGTATGAACTCTCTGTCCATCATGAAGATCATTAATTCCGTAATTCCCTAACTTATTTTATTAACCGATGATGTAAATTCATATGTTAATTACCAAAATGGTCAAAGCTATGTACTTCAACTTTAATCTAATCTAACCAGTTGTCTGCTTTAAATACTCATTAGTTAATGATTTGCAGATGTATCATTATGTTGTGACTTCACTTGTTGAGACACAGAACTAAGTTATTAGGGAATTAATGCATTATGACACATTTAACTAATGACAATTTATTGATTACTTAATCTATGAATCATATAGAATGTTCATTAGTTGCTGATGTAGTAATCATTAATAAATAGTTTAGTTCTTCATGAATTATACGTTAACTTGTGAATATCTATGCATTAGTTAAGCATGAATTAATACATATTGGTGCCCCCATATTGTAAAGTGTAACACAAATCTTCTGAAGAGGATCAATTGGTTTTTGTATCAAAAATATTTCTATTTTTTAAAATTATAAACTTAAATCACTAACTTTCGGCAACGGCTGTACGCGCGTGCGCGAGAGAGTCGAGTTCTGGCTTCTTGGCTGACCTCTGACTCGACGTATGACATAAGACATAAGAATAAATGAACGAGGATAAAGCAATACTAAATGGCGTACACAGAGTATGTGAGCAGACTGGAGCGGCCCCAGTTTCCCATTTGCGCTCTGAGCATTTAATAATCACTCCGCTCTGGGTTTACCATTTCCTGCTCCTGCTCCAGCTCCACTCCTTGCTCACTGATATCAGAAACACCGCTTCGCCTTCGCTCAACATCTAAAGTATTTCAGTATGTTTGAAATATCACGGTTCTGTTCAAAATGTATATTAAAATAAAATAAATAAAATAAGTTTCAAAGTGGCTTACTGGAACATTAGTGTACAATTTTTTTTTCCTACCAAATGCCAAGCTAATAACAGGGTTGTCAGCTTTAAAAGGTATAACTACTTCTTTTTTCACTGCAAGAAAACTGAAGAATCTGTCCTGAAGGATTTATCTGAAGAACAGTGCTCAGTTTAACTGTTCAGAACAAACAAGGGACTCATGAACAACCATGACAAAACATAAAAACTGTTGCAGATCATCCAGGTAACCACACACAGTATTAAAAACCAAAGAGTTCCCAAACTTTTGAAGGGGGTTATTTTAATAATTTCAGTTTTTTTGTTTTTTTTTTTGTTTTTTTTTTGTTTGTTTTTTTTGTCTTGTGGACTATATGTAAACATCTTTTATGTAAAATATCTTACTCAGGACAGTACTAGGCTCTGCACATTTTGTATGGGCCTGTTTACACCTGGTCACCTCTGTATTTGTATGGACTTGTGTATTGTCTTTACCATTGGACTTGTTTAATACACATCAACTCAGTCCCTTAATTTAGAGTTCATGAATGAAATCGTAATAAGATTACATTTAAATAAAAAGTGTCCATCATACCAGAGATTTTCCAGTTTGCAGTTGGATCCTCCTCTCCAGGGTGATTATAGCTCAAATCCAGCTCTCTCAAATGGAAGACGTTTAGACTCAGAGCTGTAGCAAGATGAGAGCAACCTTCTTTTGCCACCATACAGCCAGATAATTTACAATGACAGACATCAAAGGTAGAAATTGATGTATGTATGTATTTATAGTTGTATTAATATTTTAAAATTACCTCAGCTTCTCCAGTTGACAGTTTGGACTCTTCAGTGCAGATTCACTCCTGAATCTTTCAAGTTATTGTTACTCAGGTCCAGCTCCTTTAGACAGGTGTTTTACCCCCAGACTTCACTGGGGACGACAACAAAAGTTTTTCTCAATGGGCTCGTCGTTTTCAAGTATGCTGTGAGACCTCAGGTATGGACAAACCTCAGCTTGCCAAAGTCCTTCCTTCAAGATTGGCGGGTGCTGCATTCAGTTACTGGGATAGTTTGGCAGATGACATAAAAGCTGATTATGACACCACATGTAGCCACCTGGCTGCAGTTTTTGATCAAAAACAGCTACTAAGAACATTTCAAACTTACTTGAATGCCAGACCGCGTCTGAGTAATGAGCCATTGGAAGTATATGCTGCTGAATTGACCCGCCTTGTGCTTTTCCAGATTATGGAGGATCGGCCATAAAAGGTGAAATTTTGCGGAGATTTACAGCTGGACTTGAGCCTGCATTGCAAACTAAGTTGTATGAGTTTGGTGTTACTACACTTGAAGAAGCCATTAAAGTAGCTGGTCGGTGTGAGAGGGCACGTTCCGTAGCCACTGAGACTTTTTCTCTGCCAGCACCTGCTGCTCCTCAACCTGCTGCGGTACACAGCCTCACAACTAAGTCTGCCAATATGCTTGCAGCGCAGCTCAGCGACCTCCATCTCAAAGTAGACAAGCTTCAGTCTGTTGTTACTATGCTGACACAGCCCAAGTCTCATTACACCAGTTCAGTCTCATCTCCTGAACGTTGCTTCGCCTATTGTCAAAGATCCCCTGTTCCTGACAGAGCTAAAGACGATCGATGTTTCTCACCTTCTCACTATCATTTCACTGCATCTGATGAGCCCTACTTCAGAGGAAGATCTCCTGTACGTTCCACTAACCACTATCACAGACCACAAGGGAGCCCTAGGCCATGTTATCATCAGCAGCAAGGCTATGACAAACCCTTACACTATGACAGTCGAGATGTCCACTTTAGCCCTCAGGGAAGATTTGCTGCATACGATGACTCAGTGACTTCTCAATCCAGCTACTGGCGTTATTCGAAGCATGACAGCAGCCCAGGTGGAAACCGAGATTGACGGAGGGGTGAGCAGTATTACAGACATCGCTCTCCAAGTCCACAACGACCACATTCACGCCATGTACCCTTCTCCGAACATCAGCGGCCGGGAAACGAATGGTAGCTGGAGATGAGGGCCAATCTTCAGTTCAACTCTCAGCGGCCCATAGTGATAACACAGTGACATCTTCGGACTCTACGATCTGGACACCATACGTAAAAGGACTCATTGAGGATCAAGAAGTCAGTGTTTTCCTTGACACTGGCGCTGGTTTGTCACTCATTAGTGAGTCTTTACGTCAATGCATCCCTGCATTAAAACATCGACCCTTACTGAAATGTTTCCAGGTGGCACACACTCTGACAGGACAACAATTAGACATTTTAGGCTCATTACCTGTCACATTACGTCTTGGGTCACACACATTCAGTATGAACATGTACGTTGTAAGAGACTCTAGACAGGATGTCCTTCTTGGGTGGGAGTTTTTCAAAACACATGGTGCCTCAGTTGACACAGCCTGTGGTACTTTTATGTTCAATAATGAGAAAATTTCCCTTCTCAGTTCCTCACATGCATTGCCTTTTTGCTGTAATGTGTTCTTGCTCTCACAGGTCTCAGTCCCCCCCGACAGAGATTGTTGTTCCTGCCTCAGTAGCATGTTCCTCAGAAACAAGAAGTCAGCTTCATGGTTTTCAAGGTATTCTAGAACCGAATGTGACAATTGACAAAGACTTAGCTGTTGCTCGTAGCTTCTCTAATGTTGAAAATGGACTCACTGTAGTTCATCTACTTAATCCTACACACCAAGTCATTGAGCTGCCCAAACAAATCCAGTTAGGTCAGTTCTACACAGTACGTAACGTGCCTTCAGATTTCTATAGGCCTGTGGATAGTCTTGTGGCTCAGGTTAGTCTGCCAAGCCCTTCATGCCAAATACCTGATGTTCACATGGGTAATGACACTCTTACTCCCAGTGAGGTAGAAGTGGTTAACTCCCTCCTACAAGAGAACTGTGATGTCTTTAGCACTACCTCTGCCGATCTAGGTAGAACTGATTTGATTAAGCATAGCATACAGACATCCTCTACATCCCCTGTGCGTCAGAGAGCATACCGTAAGGAGAAAACTGCCTTTACTACAGGTGATTCCCTCTATCATTTTAAAGTCATGCCAATGGGCCTTACTAATGCCCCCCCAACATTTCAGCGATTGATGGAGCTTGTTCTCCGTGGCCTCCATTGGTCCAAGACTCTAGTATATCTTGATGACATAATAGTCTTTAGTAAGACCTTTAAAGACCACATTCACGATCTGTCTGAAGTGTTTGGTAGATTAAGGCAAGCTGGCCTCAAACTCCATCCTCAAAAGTGTCAGTTTTTCAAGCAGTCTGTACTCTTTCTAGGACATGTTGTTTCAAAGGATGGCATTCAACCAGACCCCAAAGTGACTGAGAAAGTACTGAACTGGCCTCGTCCAACTACACCTACAGAGGTTAGAGCTTTCATAGGGCTCTGTTCCTACTATCTGCGTTTTATCAAAGACTTTGCAGAAAAGGCAGCCCCTTTACACAGTCTGACGAAGAAACATGCCACATTCGCATGGAGTGAACAATGCGAGGACACTTTTCAGCATTTCCGGCATGCTCTATCTTCTCCACCTATCCTCACCTATCCTGATTTCAGCAAGTCTTTTATTCTGTATACGGATGCATCTCACCATGCCATTGGCTCCGTTCTTGCACAACAACAAACAACAGGGCGTTGAAAAGGTAGTAGCCTATGCCAGTCATGTGATAAGTGCAACAGAGCGCAACTGGTCCACTTTTGACAGAGAATGGTGGGCTATTGTTTGGTCCGTTAGACATTTCTCACACTACTTGCAAGGGTGCCCCTTTGTAATTGTTACCGATCATCGCCCATTGTTAGGGTTAAAGAAAATGCCTATCGCTCGAGATCCAACAGGACGTAGGGCACACTGGGCATTGGAGCTTGATGTGTACAATTGGGTCATATAACACAGGAATGGCGCTAAGCACACAAATGCAGACTCACTATCTAGACGCCCAACTCAAAGTGATGCCAGAGCTCAAAGTATACTGGCGACAGTTTGATAGACTGCATTTGCAGGATGGAAAAATCTACCGTTTTGCCTGTAACACACCAAAAGAGCCACCTACTCTTCATGTAGTCATTCCCAGCAAAGCTGTCCCCCAGGTGTTACAGTTTTTACATGGACATTCCACTGTAGGTCACCTTGGTCATAAATAGACACTTGCGAGAGCTAGAGAGCATTTCTACTGGCCATACATGGCTAGAGACATAGAGAACTACTGCCAACAGTGTGTCCCATGTCAGTCAAGATCTATGCCAGTCCCACATCGGGTAGCTCCTCTCCAGACTATTCATGCCAGTCGTCCTTTTGAAAAAGTGGCAGCTGACATTACCGAGCTTCCTGTGTCACCACCAGGCCATAAATATGTCCTTGTTCTCCAAGACTATTTCACAAAGTATGTGAATTTGTACCCTATGAAGGACCAAAGAGCTGTAATGGTTGCACAATGTATTTTTGAACAGTATGTCACGGAGCATGGTGTTCCTGAGTGCCTTCATACAGATCAAGGCCGTCAGTTTGAGGCAGACTTAATTAAGGAGTTGTGTTCTAAGTTGGGTGTCACCAAAACCAGGACTTCCCCTTATCACCCTGAGGGAGATGGTTTAATCGAAAGATTTAATCGCACCCTGAAAGACCAGTTGAGCAAATGTCTGTACCAGCAAACAGAGCCATGGGATACCATGTTAAGGGCAGTCCAGTTGTCTTATAATACTAGTGTACACAGCAGCACCGGATACACCCCTTTCTTCCTCGTTCATGGACGTGAAGCTAGACTGTCTGTGCATTTACTATTCCCTTGTCCTACTGAAGCTTCCAGTGCCTCTGCTGGCACCCCAGCAGAGTATACTACATCTGTCTACAGGAAATGTTTGCTGCAGTTTGCTTTCAAGTTCCGTCAGGAGAATCAGGAACATGCTCATGAGCAGCAAAAAGCTCAATATGACAAAAAGGTCAAATATACCACACACAATGTTGGAGACTTGGTTTGGTTGAATGATCCTGCTCATTTCCGATGTAAACTGGCCCCACGTTGGAAAGGACCCTACATTGTAACAGAAAATGTTCAGTCTAATGATGATCATTATGTACTGTATGCTATTCAGCCAAAAGGAGTTCCTGCAAAGACAGCGCAAGTGGTACATCATAACCGTCTTAAACCTTACCTGTCTTCCACCTATCAGCTTGGACAAACAGTCTCGGATGCATCATCTCCCATAGTACAGCCTGTTGAAAGGGAAGTACCCACTAGTACTTCTAATTCCTCTACACTTGCTGTCCAGGAGAACTTGCCTTCTGTTGTCTTTACTGGTGAGGTCCCTAGTTGGAGTTCAGCTAGGTCTTTGCTTTTGGGGCAGTCCCCACTGAACTTAACTCAAAACACTGGACAGGTTAATGACACACAGCCTGATGACATGAACACTGTATCCTCAAACGTGGACCGTCCTAAAGCTGTGACTCGGCAGGGTATGCTAGACCCTAGACCATTAGGTCGCAGGCCTGTCAAATTGCCTGCAAGGTTTAAAGATTATGTTGTGAAGTAGTAAAAAAAAATACTTGTTTTCAGTTATTTGTTTTAGAACCTTTGCTGCAGTCCACATACACACCATGTATTGTGTTTATTGTAAATTTGGGTTATATTGCAAAAATAATCTGCACATTGTTTTGTCCGGTTTAAGGACATTGTTACTTTCTGTATGTTGAAAACGTGGACGTTTCTTTTCCCACAGGGTAACTAATGTGAAGTTGTTTGTTTAATATTCAGTGTATTCTATTTTTGCATGTTTCTGTCAAAGACTTTTATTTTGGTGTTGCGTCCTCTGAGAAGGAGGGTCTTATAATGTGAAGGAGGAGAGCAGAGTAGATTGTGGCGGGGACAGAGATTAGTGTTGATCTCTTCCCGAGTTCTAGGCCTTTGCTCAATAAAAATTACTAGTCGTCGGTATTTTCAAGTCTATCGTCTTTATTTACATCCACCCACGGGCAGCTAAAACTCCACGCCTTACAACAGTGTACGATTGACAGGGAAAACAGCCGTGAAGAAAAAGTGCATTGCGCTGTGACAAGAAATTCATAATTAAGATCACCAGGGGGAGCTCTAACATAGGATATTTTAATGAAACATCTCCCCGCAAGGGTATTATTCAATAATTTTTAGGAACTACTTCACATAATTGCGTTTGTGACTTTGACTATATTTATTACATACAGTACATGCACAAATGAGGCTTTGTAAGGAAAATGTTAGTAAAAGTGCCTGTAAAAAAAAATCCTGTAAAAAAACGGTAAAAAGACTGGCAGCAGGGATTCCAGAGATATTCCATTAAATTACATAAAATCACCATTTCTCAAAATTACAAGCAAAAACTGTAAAAATACAGAATAAACTTTATGGTCAAAACTCATTAAATTACAGTATATTATCATTGACAATATACAAAAATTATGTTAAATTACATAGAAAAACAATCAACTTTCAGGTTAATTGCCATAAATTTAAGGTTTTAATTAGTTATTTTATAGAACTGATCTGTCCATCTACGGTAATTTACTTTTAAACTACCGTTTTTCCATGTACTATAACTAAGAAATAATTTATAAAAACGGAGTAAACACATATTTTTTAAAAGATTAATCCTTCTTTTTACAGAAAAATTAAAAGGTATTTAGAAGTTATTTTATGTCTACCTGGAATCATTTTGTTAAAATACAGATATTATTAACTACAATAATCAAGAAATGTTGCATAAAAATGTTGTAAATGCGTAATACAAAGACAATGTCTGTAGATATACATTTGACTCATTCATTTTCCAGAAATATTACAGTTTCAAATGTTTGGACAGTAGAGAAAAGATCACAGTACTTAGAAATACATAAAAACAACAGCAAAATTTTCAGCCAATTTCTGTAAAATTAACAACATATTCTACAGTCACAGTATTAGTCATTGTACAAAAGCATTGTATGTCAAGTTAAATGAATAATAAAATTATAGGAAACACGTTTAGTACATAATTAAGAACATGCAAAAATACCTACATACAAGAGACAACTGCTGTATATCTGTATACATTTAAAATGACATTTTATCCAAAGCAACATACAAAGTCCCAGTTAGTCTAACACAGTAGATATAGCAGTTTTTTAATAAACAGAAAGTGTTAGTATTAAAGGGATAGTTTCTGTGTATATGACTTTCTTCTTTCAGACAAACACAATCAGAGTTATATCAATAAACACCCTGGCTCTTCCAGGCTTTATAATGACAGTAAATGGCTGCCATGAGTTTGAACCTCAAAAGTGCATCCATCCTTCATAAACGTACTCTACATAGTTCCAGGTGGTTAATAAAGCCCTTCTGAAGCGAAGCATATTTTACACTTTTTAAAGTAAAAAAAAATAAAAATAAAAATAAAAAACTTGCTTCCGGCAAAATGCTACGACATGACATGCTAAGCTACAATCCTACATCATGCAAGTTATTCTTAAGTTGACTCTGTATGACTGTTTCACCTGAACATTAGTTATTTTACTTTATAAGGTGTAAAATATGTGTCACACGTACCAGATCACGTGAGGTCACGAGGACCCGGAAGTAACTTCACGCAGGTATTTAAGCAGGAAGCAGGTGTTGTCTAGCACCAGACATTGAGTTCATGCTCGACTCCACGTCAGGTCCCTTCTTCTACCCAACTCACGTGAGTAAACTCTCTGCTCTTCGGAGCGCTTATTTACCTGTCTGTGTGCGTGTGAGAACGCGGATTTCTTGGTGAAAATCTCTACTCCTTATCGGAGCGTTCTCAGACCAACTGCGTGATTTACCTGCTCACTCGTGTACTTCCGCGTTTGAGTTTTCCGTCACGCTACAAGGGGACTTATCTCGACCATTCATTTCTCGTCCAGCCTCCGTGACAGAATGTCTGGTCCCGAAATGGTCCCGGCGGATCTGGAGCCACTGTGGGGTGTGATCCAGCAGCAGTCGGGGGAAATCATTAGTCTGAGGCAGGAGTTGGTGGGGCTTCGGGCGGAAGTCAACGCGCTTCGCGCCGAGACCGCGGGTCTTCGGGCGGAGTGCGGGGCTCTCCAGTCCGACCTCACCGCCCTGCAATCGGACTATGATGACCTGGCTGCTGCACAGATTGCCCCCGCAGAACCAGTCGGCGATCGCTGACGGGATCGCTGCGCACTCCTATCCCGAGTTCACCAGCCAGCTCAGGGCCGCCTTCCAACATCCTGAGAGCGAGGTGGAGGTGGATGGAATACACCATGGAATTCCGTACACTCGCCGTCCAAACTCAGTGGAGCGATGCGGCGCTCCGCACAGCCTTCTACGAGGGACTTTCCACCCGTCTGAAAGACGAACTGGCTGTGCGTGAGCTGCCGTCCACTCTGGAGGGCATGATCCAGCTAGCTCTCCGGGTGGATCAACGCATGGGACATGTATCTAAACGGTTTTCTCATCTCTCCACAGGCTCCACCCTCCGCCACCGTCATCCGGATCAAACCTTCACCCACGCTGTCGCTGCGCCATCTCCTCCTCCACCAGCCACTCCAGAGGCCCACTCATCGGGAGCCGGGGAACCCATGCAGATAGGGCGCACCTCCCTGACGGCAGCGGAAAGGGCCAGACGCTACCGCGAAGGTCTATGTGCCTATTGCGCCTCCCCAGATCACCATCGTGCAATCTGCCCTTTGCGTCCGGCAAACGGCCAGACCAGGTGAAGAGGGGGAGGTCTTCATCTGGTTCCGCTACCACTAAATCCTGTCCTACTGATTCCCGGCTGCTCCTTCAGGTATCAATCCTCATGGGCCACCGACGGATCGTGACCACCGCATTTGTCGATTCAGGTGCGTCTGGGAATTTTATCGATCAGGCTTATGCCGCCCAATTGGGGATTGAGATTGAGGTGTTATCCCAGCCTTTAAATATCACAGCCATCGACGGTCGCCCCCTCAACTTCAGCCCCGTCACTCACCGCACCAAAGAACTCCACCTCCTCATCGACAACCATGCTGAAAAGATCCACTTCTTCATCACCAAGATCACCTCACCTCCTATCATCCTGGGGCACCCGTGGCTCATCACGCACGACCCGTTCATCTCCTGGACCACCAACAGAATTGTCCACTGGGGGGCGACCTGTCAGGAGCTCTGTCTCCAGGCGAAGGCTGGGACGTGTTCAGGGGAGTCCGAGGTCCCCAATGTCAAACTGGAGAACATCCCCGTCCCGTACCGCGACCTGGCCGAGGTCTTTAGTAAGAGACGTGCCGCTCTCCTACCACCTCATCGCCCCTACGATCTTGCTATTGATCTCGTGCCGGGCGCGGTACCTCCCCGCGGCCATCTGTACTCCCTGTCGGCCACCGAACATCAGGCGATGGAGGAGTACGTGGCTGAAGGACTTCGGGCCGGCACTATCCGTCCTTCCAGCTCCCCGGCGGCCGCGGGCTTCTTCTTTGTGAAGAAAAAGGACGGAGGTCTCCGCCCATGTGTTGACTACCGGGGACTCAACCAGATCACGATCAAGAACCGTCATCCACTCCCACTCACTAACACCGCCCTGGACGCCCTCTCTGGTGCCCGCTTCTTCACAAAGCTGGACCTACGGAGCGCATACAACTTGGTCCGCATCAGGGAGGGTGATGAGTGGAAGACGGCCTTCATAACCCCCACTGGCCACTACGAGACCCTGGTTATGCCGTTTGGTCTGTGCAACAGTCCCTCTGTGTTTCAGCAATTCATTAACGACGTTCTCCGGGACATGCTGGGTAGGTGGTGTTACGCATATTTGGATGACATCCTCGTATATTCCAAGACGCTCGAGGAACACACCCAGCATGTCCGAGCAGTGCTCCGGAGGTTGCTGGCCCACCAGTTGTACTGCAAGTTGGAGAAATGTGCCTTTCACCAGCACACCACCACATTCCTCGGCTTCGTAATATCTTCTCAGGGTGTGGCCATGGATCCCCAGAAGCTGGAGGCTGTGCGCTCGTGGCCCCTACCCACGTCGCTCAAACAGCTGCAACGTTTTCTGGGGTTCGCCAACTTCTACCGGCGATTTATCCAGGGCTTCAGCGCAACTGCAGCACCTCTGACTGCTCTCACCAAACCATCCCGTGGAGAATTTCAACTCACCCCAGAATCCATCCAAGCCTTCAAGAAACTGTGCCTCATGTTCACCACCGCTCCGGTCCTCATCCATCCCAACCCGGCTAAACCTTTCGTTGTCGAAGTGGACGCTTCCGATGTGGGCGTAGGAGCGGTCCTCTCACAACGCGGTCCAGACGAGAAACTACATCCCTGTAGTTTTTTCTTGAGAAAATTCAATCCCACACAGCAGCGTTACGGGGTAGGGGACTGTGAACTGTTGGCCATCAAGTGGGCTCTGGAAGAGTGGCGTCACTGGCTCCAGGGCGGCAGCGACCCATTCACCGTCTGGACCGATCACCAGAACCTCACCGTCATCCGCCAGACCAAACAGCTTAACCCCAGGCAGGCGCGGTGGGCATTATTCTTCGAACACTTTAACTTCCACCTCTCCTACCGGCCCGGTTCGAAGAATGCCAAAGCGGACGCCATCTCCCGCCAATATCAACGAGATACCACCACCTCGGAGCCCGCGCCTGTCCTGCCTCCTCACATCATCCTGGCTCCTCTCCAGTGGGGGTTAGAAGAGAGAGTCCGCCAGAGTCACAGTCAGGAACCCCCCCCACCGGAAACCCCCACTGGGCGACTCTTTGTGCCCGACCATCTACGCAAAGAAGTTCTCCAGTGGGGTCACGATTCCACATTGGCAGGACATCAGGGGGTCCAGAGGACCACCTACTTTATCGGCAGGGCGTTTTGGTGGAGGACGTTGAGGAGAGACGTACAGGAGTACGTCCAGGCATGTACCATCTGCGCTCGCTCCAAAACCACCAACTCACCATCCACCGGCGAGCTGCAGCCCCTCCCCATCCCCAAACGCCCCTGGAGTCACATCTCGGTCGATTTCGTCACTGGACTCCCTGACTCTCAAGGCAAGAACACCATCCTGACCATTGTGGATCGCTTCTCGAAGGCTGTGCACCTGGTGGCTCTCACCGGACTCCCCTCTGCCAAGACGTAGTCTGCTTGCATGGGTTTCCCAAGGACATCGTCTCGGACAGAGGGCCCCAGTTCACGGCCAAGTTCTGGCAGGCCTTCTGCCGTCTGGTCGGCACCACCGCCAGCCTATCGTCCGGTCACCATCCTCAGACGAACGGCCAGACGGAGCGGGCCAACCAACAACTGGAGCGCTTCCTTCGATGCTTTGCGGGTGAACATCAGCGCTCCTGGGCTCGCTACCTCGTCTGGGCTGAACTATCTAATAACCTACATACATCTTCGGCCACCAATCTAAGCCCTTTCGAGGTATGCTATGGGTACCAACCTCCGGTATTCGAACATCAAGAACCGGAGGTTGACGTCCCGTCCGCCCAACAGTTGGTCTGCTGGTGCCGGCGGCTATGGAACCACGCTCGGACTGCCATCCAGAAAGCTAATCAACGTTACACCACCCAACCGTCACGCTATAAGGGGACTTATCTCGACCATTCATTTCTCGTCCAGCCTCCGTGACAAGATGCTTCGCTTCAGAAGGCCTTTATTAATCCACCGGAGCCATGTTGAGTATGCTTATGATGGATGGATGCACTTTGAGCTTTAAACTCATAGCAGCCATTCACTGCCATGTGAACTATCCCTTTAATTGGGATTAAAAGCGTTCATGAAAAACAAAAAAAAACATTTTTTTAGCCATTTCTTGAAAATGGGCAGAGTTAAGCAGTTTATTACAACAGCGACAAACAGTCAAAGTAAAGGTCTGTGAAAGTGAATTTGTACCTCTTTGGGATGTGATGTGAATGGCTACTGGCAACCAGTGCAAAGTGACGATTTGTGTGACGTCACTCTCTTCAACTCATTAAAGACTGCACTCAGTGCCATATGCTGGATTAGTTGCAGAGTCTTTGTAGGGCATGCTGGAAGGTCTGCTAAGAGAGAAGTACAGTAGTCCCGTCTAGAGAAAATAAGAGCTTGGACAAGGAGTTCTGTTGCATGCCCCATAAGGGCAAATCTGCAGGATCAGGCCACTGAAATGTGGTCAATGAAGTTCATGTGTGTCCACTGTAACACCAAGGTTGGTCTGGCTGAAAACATGAGCAGTTCTGTCTTGGCAAGGTTGAGTTGATGGTCATTCAACATTCAGCATGGCATTTCTCTTCAGGAGGCAGACATGCGAGCAGTAACCGTCAGAAAATCCAGCTGGAATGAAAGGGAGAGATGTGTGTCACTACAATAGCAGTAATATGAAAAACCATGTTTCTGAATGACAGACCCAATTATTTTAAACTCTAGGCCCAAATGACATGTTTTAATGGTTCTAGTTAATCCAAAAATTAATGTAAACATGATGTGCAAAAATTTTCAATATCAATAACAATACTTTGATTTCAATACTGGTTCCTGAATTTTAAAGCCCTTGATGCCTTGCCACAGCCAGTGACCAGCACTTGATTTGGGCACATAAAGCATTCTGATTTTAATACTTCAAACAACGAGACATTTTTTGATACTCAATAGTTTTGAGGCATTTTGGTGAGTGCCTGAAAAGTAGGGATGGGATGATAAATCGTTGCAACGCGAATCGAGAAATGATTCAGCATCGATTCAAGATTTTCCGAACACATCGCGATTTTTTCTCAAAACGATTCTGAGCTTAGTTTAGAACAGCAGATGGCACTGCTTGCTTTAGAAACAGCCGTGCTCTGCTCATTTCCAAGTCCTTACACGCACTTGAGCCTAAAATAATCATTTATACAATTTGAAAAGGTTGAAGCGAATTACAAGGGTGTTCACAGTGGGCTGTGTTTACAATAATCTTGCGTCATAAAAACATTCTGAGCCGAGGTGAAATTACATGACTCAGCCGAAGGCACAAGTTCTCTTCAGCACTCTTCTTCATGAGCATTTGAGTGTGCGGATAAAAACTAGATTGGAGCGCCATCTGCTGCTAAAATCTAAGCTCAGAATCGATTCCAAAGAGAATGGCGATGCATTCGGAAGATCTCAGAATCGATCCACGAATCGATTTATTGTCCCATCCCTACTGAAAAGTATCAAAAAACGATACCCAGCCATACCCAAAGTTGAAAATTATCTTGTTTTACTCACCCCCATGCATTCCAAGATGTCTTCTGCAAATCACTTTTGGAGTCCAAGATCTGCTGAGGCATAAAATGCATCTAAGTGGGTATACCAACATTCTGATTATTCAAAAATGTAATGTAGAAAGCATAAAGGTAACCCATACAGATCCAGATAATCAAACAAAGCACTACGGTTTAACTATAAACTTTTGCTTCTGCATAAAATGATTGTCAAACAATAAAATTCACAGACATCTTTTCCTACAGCTGTTTTACACTGATTTTAATTACACTGATGGTTAATTTATTCACCCCTTACCACATAGAAACTGAAAAAACGTTCCACACCTGAATTGCCATGCTTATCTGCTGTAGATCTCCAGTCTTTCCACACGACCTGAAACAAAAAATAACAATAATAATTTAATACTTTGTATTTCATTCAGACATTACAGCCTATACTGAGACAATGATCTGGAAGCTGAGCAGGAAAGGTTAACAGTGATGTTTTGGTCCTGTGACTTTAGCTCAATTTATAGAAAGTAAATTTATATTACTTACTTTGACTTTGCTGCATCATATTACTACCTACAGTAGCAGTGTAACTGTCCAGGATGGACGCAGTTTTCATAATCAACCATCCCATATGTAATGACATTTTAATCAGCCTCAGGCCACAGGATGTGCTTTTCATTCCTAATCAGAGCACAAAGATTATAACAATTATTATTACTTATAAGACAAAAATATGCACTTACACGTGCATAATATAGATGTACGCGAGCAAATGCGCCCAGAATGTGAATGCAACGTGTTTTAATTGCAAGTTAGATTGAGCGTTTTCCCATAGAAAACCATTACAAAACGCTCAACACATTAGTGACAATGGAGGACCAAATTCTGAGTACTTTTAAAAAATATATATATGTACAGGAGAGCATGAAAGGGGGAAAGCGCCTATCTTGCGATTTAACGCTATCACGCTGCTTTCATATTCATAATCAATAACGTGTACAGCCTACTGAATTCACTCTAAAAACGTTTTTGATATAACTTTGGTAATGTTAACCACGTTCAGCGTTTCAAAATGTCCCGCATTTTAAGAGTTTGTACTTTTAATTTTAAGTACTTCCGGATGAGCAAAGACTTTAACGTTATATACACTCGAATGGATGTAGATACGAATCACAAGTTTACTAAAACTTGTTTAGAAATGCTAATTTTAGCTTCAAAACTAAATAACACAAATGCGCAGCTACACTATAAAAATATCGTTTCCATGACTGCGGTCATGGTCAGTTTTTATCCCATATAATGTGCACACATTATATGAATTAAAAAAAAAATACTTTTTTGAGGTATAAGATATTACTGCACTTTAGAGGGGTATAAAGACCCCATTTCTAATGAGTAGAAAAAAACAATGATCAGTTCTTATTCAGGACGTCCCATACTATACACACACCTCATATGAAACTATTTTACATTTATGAGATATTGGACATTATTACACTTTAGAGGGGTATAAAGACCCCATTTATAATAAGTAGAAAAAAACAACCACCAGTTCTTAATTAGGACGTCCCATACTATACACACACCACATATGAAACTATTTTACTGTATCATTTTTGAGATATGGGGCATTATTACATTTTAAAGGGGTATAAAGACCCCATTTCTAATAAGTAGAAAAAAACAATGATCAGTTCTTATTCAAGACATCCCATACTATATGCACACCTCATATGAAACTATTTTACTGCAGCATTTTTGAGATATGGGGCATTATTACATTTTAAAGGGGTATAAAGACCCCATTTCTAATAAGTAGAAAACAAACAATTCTTATTCAGGATGTCCCATACTATACGCACACCTCATATGAAACTATTTTACTGTATCATTTTTGAGATATGGGGCATTATTACATTTTAAAGGGGTATAAAGACCCCATTTCTAATAAGTAGAAAAAAACAACCACCAGTTCTTATTCAGGACGTCCCATACTATACGCTCACCTCATATGAAATTATTTTACTGCAGCATCTTTGAGATATGGGACATTATTACACTTTAGAGGGATATAAAGACCCCATTTCTAATAAGTAGAAAAAAACAACCACCAGTTCTTATTCAGGATGTCCCATACTATACGCATAGCATATATAAAACTATTTT